>CM058041.1:97247185-97847185 GCA_030169165.1 Centaurea solstitialis
AGCATGAAGAGATGTGCTGAGGTTTTGTGGAACATCCGAAAGGATTACAATGAAGTGTTTGTTTGAGATATTACTTATTCTCCATTTTCACAGCATCTATCATTATATATATAGGGTTGGATTTCAGTAAGAAGTAATATCGTGGGAAGGGTAAGGAGGAATCTTCATCCTTGGATGCACATTAGGATGAGATGCATTGGATCAATTCTTTATCAAGCGGAATTCAATGAATGGGTTTGAGATTAAAAGTGATCAGGAAAACGGGTTTAGAAGGCTTGGAAAAGCCTAGGTATGCTACATCTCTATTTCCGGTTATGCCGACGATTTCACTTAATGATTCAACCCCCTTACCTCCATTTTTAATGGCTACTCGTGAGATCGTTAATTTGTAAGAACTATGAGATCCAATCTTAAACAGTTAAACATTTTTAATGAATGGTTAGTATTAGTAGTGGCAATATTGTAATATGTAATAAAACCAAGGCCTATTTCTTTGGATTTAATATTGTAATAGTAATTGATGCATTACCAAAATTTAAATCCAAAGCTACCTTGAACATGTTGAAGAATGTATGTTTTGCTATGCATTTGAAGACCTAATAACAGAAAAACAGCAGATGAAAATCATGAAATGAATGGTGAACACAAAATGGAAAAACAAACTATGTTTCTATCAACACAACAATTGGTAACTGCATACTGTGGTTCTATACCTTGAACCACAAATCAATTGGTAAAAATACACATTTTGGTTGTGTTTGATGTTGAAGCTTGAATTACTGAAATATAAGGCCTTATTTAACAATGTAAAATGCACATTGTGTTGATGTAATCTTGTATGTTGTGTGCATTGTTGCTTGTTTGAAAAAAAAAATAGTGAACAATATAAAATGCACTTGTTCCTTTCTTTTGAGACCTTTTTGTGACTTGGGCAAAACTTAAATAATACACAAATATACATAAATGGCATAATCACCCCTCAACTTCTTGCTTTTATCATATTACTAACTCTCTCACCCTTTTCATTTACATTTCCTCTACCTTACCTCTTACAACAACATTCCAATAAGAATTACAAGAATAAACAAAACTTCTACCTAACTTGGCCATTTTCCGTCTGCCTTTGACTTCTCGAGAGAGAATCTTGTCGAGTCAACTCATAATTCGTGTCCCGAGGCTCTCCATTTGCACAATTCAATGCATTTACTTTCGAACACAGGAACAAGAAGGAAGAAATATATATCGACACATGCCACATACTGCAAAATAAAGTATGTTAATGAAGCATTAAAGACCAAGACATAGAGAGGGTATATTGGACATTCGGACATTTCATGTTTGAACTTCCGTTTAGTCTCTCACAATGACCTTGACCCCGAGCAAAAGACTAGCCTTTGACATAAAACATATATTTGTGTGGAAATGCCAGCATTGAAAATGTTCAAGGAGGTAAAGTGCAATTCTTTAAAACATAATTTGGTTTTGTAATAACATGATCCCTATATGAATAGGGTCAACCAATTTTCACTACAACTAAAGGCCTTTATAATGTGTGAATATTTCTGGTGACAACTGTGTATAACTTGTTTGACAAATGTTGAATGGTTTGATGCAAGATAATTGAGTTGACAGAATGATAAGTGGCCCTTTTTTTTGGAAGAGGTATCCCTACCACATTGGGCCCAGACTAATCCTCGGCAATTTTGGGCCGAAGCCCGACTGCTAAAGCATGCAGCCCGGGGTCGAAGCCCCGTACCTCCAGAATGCGTCCCCCAAGGCTCGAACTCGGGTTCACCACTATGTAGTGCCCAAGCCTTACCACTAGGCTAACACTCCTTTGGTATGATAAGTGGCTCTTATGTATAATGCAAATGAAATATAGTTATTTGATAATTATTTAGAATGAAATAGAGCACTGAATGGTTAAGGGAGGCCTAAAATACAAAATCATCCAAAGAGTTTTAGAACCATTAAAAGACAACTTTTTTTTGGCAAACAAAATTCAACTCTTAGCAATTCAGATTTCAACTCTTATCAGTAGGTAAACAAACAGCCTAAATGTTGCAAACTTCACATAATATGAAAAGGTACTTTCGTTTGTTCTCACTTCTCACAAAACCGACAAATTCTCACATGAACCGACTCTATTCATACACCATGTGTATTTGCATAGATGAAAAGTAAAAACTCTATTTGGCAAAATTAATGACGAAAACTGTTACAATTGGTAAATATGTGTTTGTTATTTTTGGGTAGTTATTTAGCTATATAACCTTAAACTGAGATTTTAATTAAATCCATGACCTATAAAGACAAAAAAAAAAAAAATTAATAGGCCAAGAGGTTATGAATTTAATTAAAAAGTCATTTACGGTCAAATCCCTAAATGACCCATTTTTGGGTCTTTTTCGGTTGTGTGTCGTGATTATGTTCAGAAACAAAGTGGCAAATACGATGACTCGAATTAACAAACATCACCGAAGATCATAGGAGGGTGTACTCGGTGAGTTGACAGCTGAGTTAGAAGTTTTATGATACACAAAAGTACTCGAAAACTCACCTGTGCCAAAACCAATAACTATTGGTTGATTCAAGGTGCCAGCTTATGGCAGCCATGGCCAATGCAGCAAATCCGGCAACCACAAAGAACCATCGAAAACGTTTAAGAACCGTCTTTATGAGATTACGACACCATTGCTTAATTGTTTCCCACCTGAAAAAGGGAATTGTTGTCAAGCTGACTAACTCAAAATTTCTAACTTTATATGAAACCTTTAAGCTTCGTTCGAAAATTTGATCTGGTTTCACAAAAAAATGCACCGGAAATGAAAAATGTTGGCTCAAGTTCATAACAAAATCTGTATCAATCAACCAGTCATTGACCCCAAAAGTCAAACTTTAAAGACTGCAGTTATATAAACCTCACCTATGAATCAGATTTAGGAAGAGCGCTGCTGAAAACGAAAACCGCCTATAATGCCTACAAAACTCGATTAAAAAACCGACAAGAAGACCCGTAGCTCCAATTGCTATAACAAGAACAATGTTGGAGGATCTGTGAAATCATAAGCGTCAAAACCCGTTAAAACGAAGAGCAAACACAACTGTTTGATGAACATATTACAACCCACGAAGCATTCATGGGTCTTAAACGAAAAATATTCAACAATTTACAATTTTTTATGCAAAAGGGAAACCCGGCCCATACAGCATATCAAGCTTACCTTGTGGCTCCATTTTCAGCCATAAGAGCCGTAAGAATGGCAACAACAGTATGAATTGTCCTCTTTGAACCTTCATCAATATCAGCCAAGTACACAAAAGTGCTTACCACGGCCATGAACGAAAGCCAAAAATCCATGAACTGCATAACCATCCAAAAAAGATACACCACTTATTTGTTTCCCCCGTCAAAGTAAATAACTTTTGATCGATCGGTGTACTCCTTAAATTACTTTTTTGGCCATGTTGGCTCGTGTCTAACAATTTTTTGGCCATGGGTCCTATTTATCAACCAAAATAGAAAGTAAGTCGGTCGGTTTGTCCATATGAGAATGAAACAAACCAACTTATTAGATCTCACATGGAGGTGGGTTTTGGGGAAGATAAGATGTACGCAGACCTAACCTCTACCCCAAAGAGTAGAGCAGTTGTTTCCTTGACAAAATGGCAAAAGATAAGTTTGTACCTGCAAGACCCGGAAAGATAAAGCACACCAAGTGCCAACGTCGCATGCATGATATAAGCCACTCGAAATTCCGCTGGATGTGTACAACACCCACTCAGCAAATGCCTGCAAAATGACATTACACATTTCATGCTCAAGACTTGATCTCAGTCGATCGTGGCATCAAGGCCAATCTATCACTTACGCGTGGCGTATTTAAGTCGTATCACTTATTTAAGTCGTGTCTCATGAAAAAAAAAACAAACAAGGGGAACATTGTGCTTCCTCCAATGAAGAGTTCAATTTTGACTTTTGAAAAAATCAAGCATCGTAAATTTCAACTCGAGGTTGATACAGATTGTGCAGGACGCATAATGAAATTTTCTAAGTTCGAGCTCATACAAAGCTTCAGGAAACTGTTAATACTTTGTGAAGTATCAAAAATATACTTTGGTCAATAAAACAAAGAAATTTATCTATAATTGATGATGGGTAAATATGTAATTTAACTTGTAGAGTTCCCAAATGAAAATGTTGTCATTGTATGCTATATATTAAAAAGGAACTTTTTGCAATTTTCACATAAACGTCTTTAAAACGGACGAACCTTATATTAAATTTAAATATGCGCGATGCACATTTTTATTTTCAATATTCAAAGCTGTACTTGACCAGAAAAAGAGGGAGTCAATGAATATTGTTACCTTTTCTCGGAGCGCCCAATAAGCCGGAAATACAAATGCAGCATTTGATGCAATAAGGGATACGGATTGCCATACATGCCCTGCAAGAGAGTGCACAATTAATATATTTTACATCATAAAATGCATAATTCATAGCAAGGGTAATTGGTCATTTTAGTTATTCAGACCATTGATTTAGGAAAAAAAACATCAACTCATTTTTTATCCAGACAAACAACTTAACCCATACAGGGCTTAATAAAAGAAAAGAAATAGTAAAACCGTCCCTTAGCCTTCTTTGTAAGTCTTCTTAAAATCCAAGAAATCATGACAAATCTAGACAAGTTGTTGAACCACACACATACCATGTTCGATTTAACATTTCCTATAACTATTTTACTTGTGTGTGATTATTGATCCTAATAATGGCAAGAGGAAGGGGGAAAACACAATACATGCATATCAAAACCACGTCCATCAAGGGAATCTTCGTGATTTTATCATAAAACTCGAAGATCTTTTTATCATACGAACGGGGATTTGATAGGAGAAATTCTCCCAACAAATCCAAAGTTCTACACCCTTCCTCATTATTCACCTATTCTCCACACCCCACCCAAAATAAAGCTGAAAAGATCAACTTAGATGCTCAAAATTGAAATTGATGTCAATGTGTAACGCCTTAATCTTAAATATTTCAAAAGGGACCCACATATTTTTATTTTCCATTTGAGTAAAAAAAAGTGAACGCAAGTTTACCTTGATGTGAGACAATTTCATCACTGCAGTCAAAACCTCCATGGGTACGATCACACGAGCAGTAGCTGACATAAATTTAGCAACAAGTCAGTTAAAATATCTAGAAAAGTGGCAAAATGGACATTCTAGACTATTTCATAATGAACTCAAATGATATCTAATTAAAATTTATTTAGTAGTTATCGACTCTCTACTTTAAACATTTAAGTAAAGGAAAATTAATCGCAATCTATAAACAAATCTTCATCAGCAATTACCAAAAACGATCAAAAGCGGTGGACGATATATTTTCATATATATATATACACACACACATATAGATACCTGTATAGAGACAACCCACTCATTTCGACGACATTTTGACATGTTCCATGAGAAGAGCACCTTCTCGGGCATCTTTCAATGGAAATAGACATGGTAGTTTGACTTTTCGACACATTTCCAGCAGAAGTCAAATGTTTGACACCGAAACTCCATGTTCCGCCTCTAACGTACACGATATAAAAACTAATTGCCTTCTCATCCGAATCATATAACTTAAAGAACATAGAACCGTTACTGTTGCTAGTAGAATTCGCGTAAAAGTAATCCCATTTATCTTCGAACGGCAATCCACCATATGACGCATATATTTCATGATTTAATTTTGTATTTGAATTCATCCGGATGTGAATACTTCCTCCGGCTGCACCCGAAGGGATATCTGCTACGAAATAAGTCCAAGCAAGACGTTGACTTTGAGCGAGTGATGAGTTGCTAAGGAGAGGTTCGAGAAGGAAGTTAGCGGAGTTCGAGGAAACTTTATCGGTGACCGGCAGATAATATGATTCAAAAGGTACGGCTGGATTCTTCCTCAGAATTGTCTGCATATTCCACGCATTTTCTATAAGAATCAAATTAAGGAACCAATGAGCGAAGAAATTAGATGTAGGTCCCACCGTAATTAATCCTCATGTAAAGGAAATGGAAAACACGAGTACACGACACTCTCCGTCCCAGAATAAATGTTCACAATGAAAATGGCACAGGGTTTTAGAAATGTGTAACTATTACACTTTTAAATTAACTAAATGACAATTTTACCCTTGAATAAAGAGTACGTAATGAATTTCTCCATCTCATAATTAAGGGTATAAGTGGAGAGTAGGCACTCACTTTTGAAAGTGGACACTTGTTTTTGGGCCAGAGGGGTAGCATTTTTGTTTCCCGTGCATATATGGGCCCCACAATATGCAAATGTTAAAATGCCGAAAAACAGAGCTTAACGAGTGTGGATAACATCAAAACTAAACCAATAAGGTAGGAATTGGACTTGGAGACGGTATTTATATCATCTAAAGTTACATTAATTTGCAAAATAACTTCATTAAAAACAATGTAAGCCAACCTGAAGCATGTATCTTTCCCACGTACAATTCAATCCGGCTTTGTCCATAGGACAACGAAGCAATTTCCACTCCAATGAATAGCAAACAGTCATGTTCCCCATGGTTTCATTTGAGAGGGGTAAAACAGTAATATACCACCGGCCAACTTTTGGCGAACGTATGACCAAAGGGGCACTATTAATATCACCCGAAAAATCATGTGCAGATGACGATGATATGGCACCATGTCGAGCATAACACATCAATATGATACGGCTACCATCACTTGCACCTTTTGATTGTGTTTGGTTAAATATGACATTTGTCGCTGATACAATGATCTCTTCAGAAACTCCCAACAAATCCAAAGAGTAGAGTTTTGATTCGTTCCTATTAATGCAAGAACTCCCGCCATCATTTCTACAAGAAGCGATGATTCCATTTGTTGAGTTTTGGTCAACACATGAAAGATGATCGATTGTTTGATTGCAGAATTGGCCCGAAATGGCAGGGCTCAAACAACCTTCAACGCTCACATTGCCACTAAAAGAATACCCCGAACCTCGATTTATCTGTAGTGACAAACCAATAATTGTTACTTCCTCTGTTTCGAAATAAATGTCCACAATGAAGAAGGCACACAGTTTTAGAAATGTGTATTTACAAAAATTGTAATTATGCAAATGACAATTTTATCCTTAATAACAAAGAGGGTGATGAATTTCTTCATCTCATAATTAAGGTAGAATTGAAAAGCAAACACTTTTAATGGTTAGAAGTACTCCCTAGGTTATAATTAAGGTAGAATTGTAAAGATGTAAGCAGACTTGACTTTCTACCCCAGAGAGTAGAGCCAATGTTTCTTTGATACATATAATAATTTTAGGAGCATTAGCGATAATATCGGTTACCATCTTCGATTGAGTCCTCGTGGATCCAATGCCATTAAATAAACCAAAGTACCATACTCCAGGAGAAATCTGTAAAACAATATCATGTTCAGTTACAAAGAATATATATATATATATATACATATATAAACACACACTAACACACACATATATACATAAAGAGAGAGAAAGTCCCCTTCTTTTACAAACTCAATAATTTGTGCGAACTAGTTTTCATGTGTGAAAATGCGCTGCTTATTAAGTTCAAGACTGTTTTTTCCACACACAATGACACAAAACTGTCCTAAATGTCACATATGAAACAACTCTGTATATTCACTGCATTTTCACAAGTGGTTGTTTCATATGTGAAACACCACATGACAACTAGTTTGTAAACTTGTATGATTATGCGTCTCTCTCTCTCTAGTATATATATACACACATATATAGACGAAAGTTCAGCTAGGAACTCACATTTCATTGCGAACATGAGGATAGCCGAGAGCGCCCCACGTGGCATATTCACTTTTGCATTATTAATTCTGTGCCACGTGGCGCGTCTCGGATTTCCTCATGTTCACAATGAAAAATGAGTTTTCATTTGTATATATATATATATATGTATATATATATATATAAGAAGCAGGAAAATCATCATAATTCCTATGACAAAATTAGAAAAATAATCAAATGTGAAATACACAAAGAAAAGTCAACCTGCTCGTTTGTTAGTCTTATCAGAATATGTTTCTGCATAGGATAACATTTCTCGGCAAATTGAAGACCTTCTATTGCCAAAGATCCATTAAAAATGGGATCCAACACTGCAACGGCAAACAAATAAGAGTTCATAAAATTTAAAAGTTAGAAATCATTCAAGCTTGATGGGAATTTATTACCATGTAGACATTATAAACTTCAAGAAAGCTCTTAATGCAATTATGTCCTATTCATTTTTACCTTTACCATTTTCATTTCCTAAGTCTCATTTATTCTGTGCATTTTGGAGTAAATGAATACGTGATTGTGTATTGCAAATCAAAAATGGGACCCACAACGAGAGAAAAAACTTGTATGAATGAAATGTTAACTTACGCAAAAATTGGAATTTACGAGAAGATGAGAATCTATTAAATAGAATTAAATATGTTAACGTTATACCTAAACCAGTAAAAGAAGTATTATGTGTGTCGGGCAAAGGAGGGCTGCCTTCACGAGCACAAATCATTGGTAGATCACTTTTATCAGCCGTCATAATACTATTTTTATCCTGAAAATCATGAAAACCATGTTAAGCAAGAAATCCAAAAAGAAAGCTATACTCACGGATCCATCCTATTTATTTCAGCCATTTAATAATGTCATTTCGTTGGTATATTTATATAACGTTTGCTCCAAAAATCATCTACGATACGATCATAAAACATCAAAAGAATAAGAAAGCACTTGAACATCAATGAAATGCAACATTTTCATAGCCACAGTTTACTCGTAAAAATTTATCTTATTGATAACAATACTTACAAGATTTACATTGGACTCTAAAGATACGGTCATTGAAGAGAACCATGTTGGTAAATCAACTGCAATAATAAACACGAGCATAAATTAGTATCTGACTATAAATTTTTGGCAATAAATCAATTTAGAGATACTGATCACATTTTCGGTACTTCCTTCATCTCCCACATTTCAAAGGTGTGTGTGTGTGTGTATATATAATATATATAAAGGAATGTGAGACCAAAATCTTTAAACAAATCCACGTAGAGTATGACGATCCAATAACGGAATATATAATCAACTAAAAGTCATAAGCGAATGAACATGACCCTATACACTCATTCTTTTGAAGGCAACAACATATAAAACAAGAAGTCCTTTTGTCCGAAATTAGTTGCTATTGGACAAATAGTTCGTGATAACGAAATTAACCTTCTATACCACCAGAAAATGTGTAATCTTTTAAAATACCAACCAAAAAAAGAAGATCAAATACCTCTATCAAAAGAAACAAATTCAAGTACATCTTTTTATACAATCAAAATTTCATCTCACTTGGGGATTGATTTCTTGATAACCAAATAAAGATATCTTTCCTATAATCACATATATAGCTGCAAAAACCCCATCTATATATAAATCAACTGTTATTGAAATTCACCAAGGTTTGACTTTGACCCACCATGAAACTAATCATTAAATCAAAAACTATAACTTAATTAATTGCAAATAACCAAATTTTATCAGAAAACCCTAATTAACCCCTAGATGCAGCTGATAATCATAATGATAATCCCCAAAATTGAACATATGCACTCAAACATACACAAAATTAAAATCGAAGAACCATACATTAATTAATTAATTGCATAAATGATCAAACAATTCCAACAAAAATATAAAATTACCAAAATTAATTATTCTTGAAAACAAAATTACCTCTGATATAGCGCCAATCGTAAGGTTTAAGCACAGTTCTGCCATAAGTAAAGCTTGAGAGAGTGAAAGAATCAGCATTAACTTCATAAGAAGAAGAACAAGAAGAAGAAGAGATGATAACTAAGTATATATAATAGTAAAATTGATTCGAATAAAGACATCCCAGAATCGAATAATAATTGGGTTTTTTTCTTATTATCCATTTTGCTACTGATTCTGAAACAAAAAACACTAGATTTTCTTTAAACCTAACTCATCCAATGTATAATAATCATGGAGATATATATGGATCAATGAGATATATATAATAGTGATTAAATCTAAAGTTTGGTGGGATTTTTGGGATGAATAATTATATAAAAGGAAGTAAAATGATTTATGTATGACATTGACCTGTTCTTGACTTCAGACACTTTTTAGAATTTGGTGCTGTTTGTTTTTTGTATTTCAGTACTTAATGTTCAATTATCACTGATTCGGTCAGTGAAATTGAAATTAAGGCTGTTTGTTTTTTTTCCCCATTAAGTGCAACTTTCACTTTTTATCATCTGACCGAACAAGTGAGTAGGTTGACACTTTTTTTCCACTTTTTGCTTTTATCTATCACCTGCACTCTTTTTAATATTTCTACCCACTTTTTTTTCCCATCATTTCTTCAACCATCATCAATGGTGGTTTTTTCTTGTAGAAATCTTTGAGACCCTTTCTACCACATCTAGGTTTTATTTTTTCTATTTTTGAAGCAGTAACCACCGGGGTTCTCTTGGCTGCTGGTGGTGGGTGGTGGTCGTGATGTCGGTGGTGGTGGGCGGTGGTCGTCGTGATGTTGGTGGTGGTGGGTTTTCTTGCCAATGCTGGTGGGCGGTCGTCGTGATATCGGTGGTGATGGGTTTTCTTGCCGGTGGTGGTGGGTGGTGGTCATGGTGTCGATGGTGGTGGGTTTTCTTGCCGGTGGTGGTGGGTTTTTGAGTTCTTGTTGAAAGACTTGTTCTCCATTGCAGAGACCTTTGCTGTGAACGATTTAGAAAGTGATAGATTTGTGGGTGAGATTAAAGGGAGATTTGTGAGAAAGATGATGGCTTTAAAGTGATGGAAGATTGAAGGAGGTCTCCATTAATGGAGGTTTTTTCAAGAAATAGATTGAGAAGATGGTGATAAAAGAGGGGTTGGGAAAAAACAGGTTGATCTAATTGATATCCATGAAAGTGGGTTTTGATGTTTGATAATTTAATTTACAAATGATTCGATACTACAAAACGAAATTTGATTTTAGTTAAATTGTATCTTAGAATCAGATTCAGATGTATGACAGTTTACAAAAACAAACAGTTTTATAAGATTCAAATTCAGTCTTCAGCACCATCACTTAAAATTCAGAAGTGGAAACAGATTCAGTCTTCAGCACCACTTAAAAAACAAACGACACCTTTGTCTTCCCTCTTAAGTATTTGTCTTGACATTATTGACCCCTTATCTATGAAGTATCTCCTTTTCGGTCCCTGTCCGAACTTTACATTTTTATTGTGAATTAGCAAGCGGGATGTGAAATCGAGACCATATATAGGGGGGATGCTAGTTGCACCTCTATAAATGTCAAAATCAGATCGTTTTGTGCTGAAGACGTAAAAAACTAGTTGTGATGATGATATTTATAAGAAGAATTTTAGGTTATAGGGGTGCATTTAACAATCATAAGGGTTCAATTAGCATCTATCTTTCTATGTCACTACCATTAGGCTATGCACACTGGCACAGCGGGCAAGCACGGGTTTGAGCCCGACGGGTTCAGCGGGCACCGCTGTGGCATTTTGGAGCCCGGCAGGCTAGAGTTGTTGTGGCTTCACCATGCCGCTATGTTTGTGTGTGTTGTCTGTGAGAGGGTTGGTAGGGTTGGGTATGTGTTGTAGAGGGTTATGGGAGGGTAAAGAGAGGGTTGGGAAAAAGCTGATGTGTCAGCTAAAAGTGAGAGAGTTGGGAGGGTTGGCTGTGTGTAGCCTTAGGAGACAAGCAAATAGGTTGGTTGTTGCTTTTGTCCAAAAATTTGTTTTGCTTGTCTTGGTACGTTCTCTAATTTACCGTCTTTTATTTCTTGTTGTTTGTTGTATGAACGATGTTTTCTGTTTGAGAGCCCATTAATTAATTTTGGAAATCTTTTATTCAAAAAAGAGGATCATGTTAACATTCTCAATTGCAATATCAGATAAAAGACAAATAATTTTGAAATTTGTATGTTTGTTTCATTGAAGATCTATAGAAAAATTGTTTTCTTTTCTTTATTTGAAAATTCTTTATGGTAGTAAACATAAGTGGAATTTTTGTTGTCTATTTAATTAACTAGATAGCATGTGATACAACATTTTGACTTAAAGCAAGTGAAATTTTCTTATCCGCACATCGTTTTAGTTTTTGCTTTGTTGTAAAGGAAATATTGATGTAGCATACAATCCTTACCGTCTATCTTGAAAAATTATTTATTATATCAAAACATATCTAGTCCAGTGGTAAGTTAACATCATGGAGGTCAGTTAATGGTATCTCTGACTATCCAGGTTTGACCCTGTGAAAGCATGTGACGATATCCATGACATGAGTCTGTCGCATAGTGGTACCCATAATTGGATCAGGTCGTGGTCAACGAGGATTAATCGAGTATCCTTAAATTCTGGAAACATGTGTATATGTTTTACTTACCGTTCAAAAAACAATCATTATACCAGACTTGTCCATTAGTGAGCTTATAATGGATATATTTACTTGTTTTTATGATTTAATAAATTTTATTAAAAAAACATAACTAAATAATGCATTTACTCGAAAATAACATGGTTGTTAGATCATGCTTACTAAACATACATAAAGTGAGTGATCAATTTGTCACACTGGTCATCTTTATTAAAGGTAAATTTGTTGTCACACTGGTCATCTTTATCTTCATGTTCCTGTATTCATTATACAAATTAGTTTTATTATATATAAAGTAAGTGATTAAGTTCTAGCCAACGTATTGGGTTTTATTCAAATAAACCACAATTGATATTAACATGTAAAAATAATGTTACACGTCTCAATAATAAGCAAGTTGAATAAGAACCATAGAATACGTCGTATTTTTTTTTTATATTTAGCCTTAGGTGCGGTTTACTTAAATCTTATATGGTAAGTGCTTATCGGGTCAATTTAACTTACAAGATGAGCATGACAAATACTAAAATCTTACCCGGTAAGAGCAATGACATGAACCGAGAGTTTTACCTGGTAAGTGAGATTTACAAATCTTACCGTAAGCTCTTTCACCCTATTCTCGAGTTTAAGGGAAGGAAAAGAAAGGGAAGAGAAGAGAAGGAAAAGAAAGGGAAGGGAAGGAAGGGAAGGGAAGGGAAGCCTTTTCTTTTCCTTCCAAATCCTCCCATTTTGGGATGATAAGATTTAAGGCAAAATAAGCCCAACTTCATCGCCAAATCCCTCTCTTTCCTTTCTTTTCCTTTCCTTCGATGAAAATCGAGTAACTAGAACACAATTTTCTGGTTTTCCTTCCAAATCACTTTCTTTCCTTCGCTAAAAAAAAACTCGAAAACAGGGCGTTACAGGGTAAATTGTTGTAAATGATACCATTTTGAGAAACTAAAATATTGTTCGATAAAGTAGGTAATAGTGTCAATTTTGCTGGTAAGCACTAACTGGATAAGTGTTTAAGTAAACGGCCCTTATCCAATTGGTAAAGAGATAAATGGTCAAATTTGATTTTGATCTAAATTACAAACATCATCATTTATAACCACTGAGAGATTCGAGTTCGAGATAATGAACCTAAACTAAACATTTGATTGCAGAGTCAACAATGAACACTGATGGGTAAAAATGACATTCGATTTTTGAATTTAATAAAAAAAATCACAACCAAAAAATTGTCTTCTTTTTAAAGTGAATTTATCCATGTTAAACAGATACGAATATTTACTCAATTTAATCATATAAAATAATGAGCCAAGACCAAAATCTTTTTAAATGCATTATTTAGAGTTGTCCGTTTAATGAAAAGTTGTTTTTAACTACTACAAATCGTTTTGAGTTTGATAAAGGGTTGGCCTCTTCTTAAGCCATTTATTTTTTAAAAATGACACCAATTACAAAATATATGTTTTATTGCATTTTAAAAGTGGATTGTGTTAATGCTAAATCACAAATGGTTTATACGTTATTTACTTTTGGTAAATTCAAACCATAAAATCAATTGTTACAAGGATATCCATATATGCATCTCAATTTAATTCATAATCTAATAAAGTGATGTAATGAACATATAAAAAACGATCGTTGATTGTGTGAGACGAAGGTTACTACGTATGGTGCATTTAGCTAACAACTTTTTATAATTTATGGTCAGGTGAATTAAAGGTATACCATGAATATTGTTAAATGGTTGGGTTTTGGTGAGAAGTGGTTATCAACCGTTAGATGAGAAATGAACTAACATTTGGATGAATTACATCGAGATAAAATGCACAGATTTACACCGAGATAAAATGCACAATTTTACACCGGATCAATCCCCTTTTAAACCGCAATTCATGGAATAATATTTGATTAAAAATGATCAACAGTTTAAAAATGCTTCTCATAAAAAATAACAGTTCTCATATAATCTTATGCCTATTATCAAATACATATCTATTTACTAACTTCTTTTAAAACGTATATTTTTTATATATTATCAATGTATGATCTAACATTTGACATAAAAATTGTTCAAATAACATTACCTTTATGATTTTAGTTGTTAAATTTAAACTTGCACGTTGACCAAAAAAACAAGATTCAATGAAATGTCACTAAATTTGTAAAGATTACCCTGTTTAAATAAATTATATGACAAGGGAAGTTCATAAATCATACCCATGAAAATAAAAATAAAAATAACTTTTGGGGGAAATATATACAATAATATTGTAGCATGCTCTTAGCAAATTTTCATATAAAAGTTAACACTTTTTTAAATCAATTCCACTTTTTAAGACGTTAGTCTCGATTCTCGTTTGTTTGTTTTTTTTTCCCTTCTTCCCAACACAATTCTATTATTCATTAAAAATTCACCTAACTTGGTGCTTTATTATTGTTTAAAAAATCATGTGAATATTTCTCAAAATGGTACGGCAACCCTTGCTAAAATTGATACATACCAAATACTACAATCCATGAACCACCATTTCTATTTAGGGAAATCCCCAACCAAAGGTGCCATATAATCACCCAAAAAAAGGGAACGACATTACCAAATAATCCAAAAAACACAAAATCTTCGAACCCAAATCGCTACAAAATATTCAAAAATACAAACCGGGCATATCCTTACATCAGAGACTTCAACGACCGAGCCTTGATCGGCTTCCTCCCTCGTTTTTTCACCACGTTTCCCTTTTCGCCATCATCCCTTCTTCGTCCATATAATCCAAACTCTTCCTTCGTGGGTCCCGCCTCACACGACCATGATTCTGTCATCATGATGGTCGTATCAGGTTGTTGGACCCTTTTCTCCTCCTCTTCGACACCCGCATCACCCATCAACGCCACTCGTTTGGCAAACATTACCCCCGTTGGCTAATAGCCTATCGTCACATGCATTAAAAGTCGTGCATTTGTCTCCCACCGGCCCCTTTTCTTTCCCCATGACGGGCCAAACCCCGAGTAATAATAAAACTCGTTCCGGTTCGATGTGACCGCAACCGCCCGTTTCTTGGCACGACGGGGCCGAGACCCCGTCGGGCCCCGCCGTGGATGACCTCGAATACGGCGGCGGTGGTTTCTTATCGTGGTTCCCCAAACCGACTCGTTTTGTAGATGGAAAAACCCACGATCTCCATAAATTATGTTGCTGCCATTTTTCACTTTTTCCCATTTGGCTGCTTACCACACAACACCATATCTTCATCTCCTCCTCCCATAAACCCTAAATCATCCACCCTTTCGTATAATTCGTTATCTATTATCGCATTGCTGTCATCAAGATCAAATTTTTATTCGAAACCCAATCAATAACGATACAATAATCGAAAGTTTCTTAGGTATTATATATGAATCGATCAATTAAAGCAACAATAGATACAGTTTAGTTATACACACACAGTTAACCTAGTTAAATTATGGGATTGAAACGATACCGTTTAAGGAAAATACTTGCAGTTACCTTTGAATAGCTCCAATGGAATCAATGAGCTCCAATTTTCACAACATTGACGTTGTAATCGCTGTCAAAGCCATCAACCTGAAGAACAATTATAAACCATTAAGACGAACCATTGGGAAGAAGAGCGAAAGGAAGGAAACCCCATGTGGAAATCAAGTATTGATTCGAAGACACGAAATGGTGAGATTTTAGGGTTTATGGATAATGGAGGTAGAATAAGAACCCTAAATATAATATATAATAAAAGGGGTTTAACAGATGAACCCTAGCTAGCTAGCTAAAAGAATCAACAAAAACAAAGGAAATAAATGCGGCATTGTTTAGCATTTGGAAATAAATGGGTATTGATTAATCAACAGATCCGATTGTATATTGTATCTAGAGAAGAGGGTAAGAAACTAAAAATGCATAATGTAGATATATGTTTATATAAAATATATATGTACCTGGATGATGGAGTGAAGAAGAAGATGAAGGTGGGAAAGTGATGATATCCCATGGAGATTGATTAAGCTGGCAGAAGTTGGTTTGATTATTTGAGTTTGTATGTAAAAATGCAGAGATGTTTGCATTTTTGCGTATTCTCATCGTTATGCCGTCAATGGGAGCTTCGAAGTGAGAAGATGTTTTAGAAGGAAGGGAGAGAGAGTGGATCCAAACAATAAAAATAAAACCCAAAGTAGCAAAACACCTCACACTTTTTTTATAATTAATAGACCACCCAACTCGACTGGTCTACAAACAAAATGGTACATCTGTAAAAATATGTTAAGTTTATTTTGTAAATAATTGTTTAGATAAAGAATAACTTTTGGGTAAGGTTAATCTGGTATTGTCTAGATTACCTTTTGGTAGTTGGAGATTAAAGTTTGAAGACATATAGACTACTTAAAAGAGCTTTTTAGAGTGCATTTGTTCGTATACTAAATGAATTGGAATTTGAAAGGAATTGGAATGAAATTTTGTCCCGTTTGACCATTTATTTGGTTGATAGAATAAGGAATGGAATCTGTTAAAAGAATTGTAATTGTCTGTTTGGTTAACAAAATGTAACTTGGAATTGAAATGAAATGATGACAAATGACCAAAATACCCTTTTATGTTTTTTTTAAATACTAATAAAATTACCATTTAATAATGTTGAACGGTGGTGATGACCGGAGGTGGTGGTGGTTGTCGAAGATGTTGGTGGTTGCCTGTGGTGGTTGTAGTTGCCGGAGATGGTGGTGAGCGGTAGTGGTGCTTACCAACGGTGGTAGTGGTCGAAAGTGGTAGTGGCTGGTGGTTGTGGCCACCGACAACGGTTGTCGGTGGTGGCCAGTGGCCGGAGGTGGTGGCTAAAGCCGGTGGTAGTTGTCGGACTATGTTTCAAAAGTGTTTGTTGACTTATTGGCTTTTCAAAAAAGCCAATAAATTAAAAATAGTGTTTGGAAATTTAAAAAACACCTTTCAAAATAAGCAGGATGCGGCATCGAGACTACATATTATTGTAGTTTTCTCTGTCACTGCTATTAAGTGTTGTTTTTTTGCTTGCTTTCAAGCTTTGTACGTTCTCTAATTTATTGTTTTTTATTCTTGTTGTATGAACGATGTTTTATCTTTGAGATCCCATTAATTAATATCAACAATCTTTTATTTAAAAAAAAGATAATGTTAACATTCTTAAGTGCAATATTAGATTAAAAAAATTAAATAATTTCAAATTTTGTATGTTTGTTTCACTGAATCTTCTGGAAAATCGTGTTACTTTTCTTTATTTGAAAAACCTTTATGGTAGTAAACATAAGTGAAATTTTTGTTGTTTATTCAATTAACTATATAGTATGTGATAAATATTTTGACTTGGTAATATCGGGGGGAGGGGGGGGGGTGGGGGAGTGAGGGGAGGGGAGATAGTATCCCTAGCTTCCCTAGCTAGTAGCTACCAGGGTTCGAAACCTCACGACAGCAAGTCGAGTTACCCATGTTTCGGATCAGAGTTTAGGCAGTTTTGAGATCGACGCAGATTAGTTGGATGCCCGAATGGATCCTAAATACCATAAGAACGTGTGTGAGTTTATTTACCGTTAAAAAAGAATTAATCACTTCTAATATTTATTTTACAAATTAGTTTTATTATATATGAAGTAATTGATCAAGTTTTAACCAACATAGAGTTATATTCAAATAAACCACAATTGACGAGAATATGTAAAAATAATATTACATGTCTCAATAAATTATTGGCGTAGCCAATAGGCAAAGTTGAATAAAAACCATAGAGTACCTTGTATTTTTTATGTTTAGACTTACCTAATTGGTAAAGAGATAAATAATCAATTTGTTTTTTGATCTAAATTGCAAAGATAATCGTTTTTAACCGATTTGAGTGATTCGAGTTCGACATAATAAATAAACTAAACATTTGATTGGAGAGTCAACAATGAACATTGATGGATAAAAATAACATTAGATTTTGTATTTATAATAAGTATAAACAAATAACTTTCTTCTTTTTTAAGTAAACTATATTTATATTAAACAAAAGAAATCATTTATTCAACTTAATCACATCAAGTAATGAGTTCAAGAGCAAAATCTTTCTTCAAATAATCTTCAATACATTATTTAGAGTTGTTAGTTTAACGAAAACTCGTTTTTAACTACTACAAATCATTTTGAGTTTGAAAAAGGGTAGCCTTTTTAAGCTATGTTTAGTAAATTAGCTAATAAGTTAGCTGGTATTTTATAGATGATAAGTTAGATATTAACTAAAAACTAGCTAGTTTCTGATAAGCTAAGCTAGTAGTTGATAAACTAATTGTCTTCTTTTTAAAGTGAACTATATTCATATTAGACAGAGGAAAACATTTATTCAGTTTAATCATATAAAGTAATGAGTTCAAGACCAAAATCTTTCTTCAATACATTATTTAGAGTTGCCCGTTTAACGAAAACTTGTTTTTAACTACTACAAATCATTTTGAGTTTGAAAAAAGGGTGGTCTTTTTAGGTTGTGTTTAGTAAATTAGATGATAAGTTAGATGTTAACTAATAAACTAGCTAGTAGGAGATAAGCTAGCTTTTAGATAAATTATGTTTGGCAAAATTTAGTTTAGGAGTATGTAAAATGACAAAAAGATAACTTGGGGTATAATATTAATAAATGTATAATTGGAAAAAACTACAAATTTTTTTTGAAAAGCTACTCCAACTAGTATTTTAATAAGCTTATAGTTTTCTTTTCTTTTTTGAAAAGGTACATCCTTGGCAGTTTGATAATTAAGAACGATCGTCTGAGACTAAGTCGGTTACAAGCTGCTAGCATATGTACTTGAACCCGAATAGACGGAATATTCCATCACATCCCGTAGGCTTTTTGCCGGTACAACACCACACTTATGGTTAGCTTATGATCCATCTAAACATAAGCTAGCTTATTTTAGTCAAACACAACCTTAAACTCCCCCATCCCTACCCTTCCCTCTTCTTAAGCCATTTAAAATGAAAGCATGTATAATAAAACGATATACTTTATTTAAAATATGACATCAATTACAAAATATATGTTTGAGTAAACTACAATTTTCGTCCCTATGGTTTGTAGTTTATAACTATTTTCGTCTCTGTTCTTTAAAAATCGCTTTTTCATCCTTATGGTTTATAATTCGTTTCCTTTTTCGTCCTTCAGGCTAAAATTGTTAGAAAGTTTCCATTAAGTTAGGGCAGTTTTGTCTATTTAAAATTTTAATTTATTTCTATTAAAAATTTTAAAGTATTATACATACAGAAAATTAAAAGTTGAGTATCCTAATAAGAACCAAACGAACCCGTCGGCTATCCCCTTTGGCTTGCCTACTCTATTGTCGGTGAACATCACCCCATCTCCGGCCACCCATGGTTGCAAAACTCGCTACTCGTTCCCATATCGGCCGACCCCCTTGGAGCGAGTACTCGAAGTACTCGGGAGTACTCGGATTGGAATTTTTATATATAAATTCCATATTTATGTATAATTTTCCAAAATATATGTGTAAAATGTAAATGTAGTGAAGAATAGGGACCAAAAATGTAAATACTCTATTCCCTCTCTTTATCAGATTATATAATATAATCTAAAATATCCCAAAATTCACGTACGATTCCAAGTTCGACCAAGTTCCCACCGCCACCGTCCACCACCAGACCACCGAAGCCCTCAGACTCTCTGTCCTCCGCCTTATCTTCAGGTTAGGGTTTCGAATTTGAATCACCTTTTCTTGGGCCGATTTTGGCTGATTTTGACCGATTTTGACCGATTTCAGCCGATTACTCGGCGATTTGAGCCGATTAATCCCTGGGCCGTGGAATATGGCCGATTAGGCAAGAATTGCCAAGGTCGATTCCCGATTCTCGATTCCTCGGCGAGTACTCGGCCGAGGAATCCGATTTTTACAACACTGCGGCCACCTAGAGCCAATCAATCTCAATCTACCGCTGCTTTCACCATCGGCACACCAAGACCAGAAAAGCCAAAGTGAATATGAGTTTGGCTAAACCTAGTTACAAATAACATGTTAAACCCATATTCATGATTTAGCCAAAGTAAACCAAAACTCGTATTTGTGGTTTTTGGATGTGGCGACGTGGTGCTGGTGTTCGCTGGATGAGCTAAATGTCTACCATGGATATTGTTAAAAGGGTTGGGTTCCGATGAAAAGTATAAATTTAGTAAGAAGCATGAGAAGTTGTTATCAACCGTTAGATGAATAAGTGAACTAAGATTACAATGAGATGCATCGATTTACACCAAATCAATTTCTTTTTAAACCATAATTCATGAAAATGTATTTTATTAAAAGTGATTGATAACAAAAATGCATGCCGGTTAAAATGTGGTATGAATATAGCGCAAGTATACACTAGATTCGCGTTCGCTTTTCAAGTAATATCGTGACAAGGACCACAAATCGTACCCACGAGGATATGACTACCAAGATTTAGAGATCATCACAAGTTTCTGATTGCTTGACTGAGATTGTGGAATTGAATGTAGACGTATTGTTCTTCGATGCTTGCCCATGGTTGCTTTTATAATAGAAAAGGTGCCACTTTTTGTCCAAAGGATATAAACACTTTTTACTTTTGATTTGTTTAATCATTTTCTCCATTTTCTATTCGTCATTGTTTATTTAGTTGCACCATTTCTTGCTCCTCTCATGCTTACTTGACGACTTCTCTTATCTTTCAATAAACAATTCACCAAAAATCTTTAAAAGGATTTGCATCTGTAGACAGTCATTGTGATGACATCCCTACAATGCCGGTTAGACTCTAAAATTTAGCTTTTTAACTATTTCTTGCTTTAAGGGATGATATAGACCAAATGAAAGATTAAATGAATATTTTTAGAAAGGTAAGGGGAGGGAAAATGTGTTTAAAAATACAAATAATACGGTAGATGATCATCGGTAATAAATGCCATGAAAATAAAATAAAAACCTTTTTGGGGAAATGTACAATGATATTGTGGCATCGTCTTAGGCCATCCACAGTGGTACCACCCATACCACCTGCATAGACTGCCACCTCAGCTTTACCACTACCTTACCATTACCATACCATTCACCCACACCCGTACCACTCATACCACCTGTATAATTAAATAATAAAATATTGCCTTTTTATATATATATATATATATAGATTGTATGTATATGTGTGTGTGTGTGTGTCTCAAATTTGTTGAACGGTGAAGGCTCACAGCTCGCGTCCCTCACCGCTCCCATACCGGTACACCACGGCGGTGTTACCGGCGGTATGGGAGCGGCACAGCCCTCCTCACCGTTGCGCTGTGGATGGCCTTAGCAAATTTTCATATAAAAGTTCCACTTTTACTAATTAATTCCACTTTTTAAGACGTTAGTCTCTCGATTCTCGTTTGTTTGTTTTTTTTTTCTCCCAACACAATTCTTTTATTCATTAAAAATTCACTTAACTTGATACTTTATGACTTTATCGTTGTTAAAAAAATCATGTGAATATTTCTCAAAATGGTACGACAACATTTGCAAAAAATGATATATACCAAATATTACAGTCCATGAACGACCATTTCTATTTAAGGAAACCCCCAGCCAAACCCCCAACCATAGGTGCCATAAAAACACCCAAAAAAAGGGAACCAAGATACCAAAATAATCCAAAAAACACAAAATCTTCGAACCCAGATCGCCACGAGAATACCAGAATTCGAAACGCAAACACGCGCACATATCCTTACATCAGAGACTTCAACGATCGAGCCTTGATCGGCTTCCTCCCTCGTTTTTTCACCACTTTCCCTTTTTCGCCATCATTCTCTTCTTCGTCCATGTAATCCAAATCTTCCTTCGTGGGTCCCGCCTCACATGACCATGACTCTGTCATCATGGCCGTATCGGGTTGTTGGGCATTCTCCTCCTCTTCGACACCCGCATCACCATCAACGCCACTCGTTTGGCAAACATTACCCCCGTTGGCAATACCAGTATCGTCACATGCATTTAAAGCCGTGCATTTGTCTCCCACCGGGCCTCTTTTCTTTCCCCATGACGGGCCGAACCCCGAGTAATAATAAAACTCGTTCCGGTTCGACGTGACTGCAACCGCCCGTTTTTTGGCACGGCGGGGCCGAGACCCAACGGGCCCCGCAGTGGATCTCGAAACGGGCGATGGTGGTTTCTTCTTGTCGGTTCCCCAAACCGACTCGTTTTGTGGATCGAAACCACGATCTCCACAAATTATGTTGCTGCCATTTTTCACTTCTTTCCCATTTGGCTGCTTACCACACAACACCATATCTTCATCTCCTCCCATAAACCCTAAATCATCCTCCCTTTTGTATAATTCGTAATCTATCGTCACATTGCTGTCATCAATATCGAATTTTATTCGAAACCCAAATCAATAACGATACAATATCGAAAGTTTCTTTATATACGAATCGATCAATTAAAGGAAAAACACACACAGATACAGTTAGTTATATAGACACACACAGTTACCCTAGTTAGTTAAATTATGGGATTGAAACGATATCGTTTAAGGAAATACTTGCAGTTACCTTTGAATAGCTCCAATGGAATGAATCGAGCTCCAATTTTCATCAACATTGACGTTGTAATCGCTGCCAAAACCATCAACCTGAAGAAGAATTATAAACCCATAAGAAATTGGGAAGAAGAGCGAAATGAAGGAAACCCCATGTGAGAAATCAAGTTATTGAGGTCGAATTGACGATGGAAATGGAGGCATTTTAGGGTTTATGGGTAATGGAAAAGAAGAACCCTAAAAATATATGTATAATAAAGGGGTTTAACAGATGAACCCTAGGTAGGTAAAAAGAAACTAAATGCGGCATTGTTTAGCATTTGGAAATAAATGGGTTTTGATTAAATCAACAGATCCAATTATTGTATTTAAGGAAGAGATTGAAAATGTATGTATATATATATATATATATATGTATACCTGGTGGTGGTGATGGAGTGAAGAAGAAGATGAAGGTGGGAAAGTGATGATATCCCATGGAGATTGATTAAGCTGGCAGAAGTTGGACTGATGATTAGTGTGTTGTAGAAATGCAGAGATGTTTGCATTTTTTCTTATTCTCATTGTTGCTGGCCTGGCCGTCAATGGGGGAGAGAGAGCTTGGAAGATGTTAGAATAGAAGGAAGGGAGAGTGGATCCAAAAATTCCAAGCCAAACAATAAAAGTAAAAACATGAAGTTATTGTTTGGTAAAAACAAGTCAGGTAAATGTTCGGATGGACTATAGGTTAACTGATAAGTTGACTTATAAGTTAGCTTTTTGAAACGCTACTCTTTCTGGCGTTTTAAATACTTGTGGGACAATTATTTTTTTATTCAAAATATAAACTTCTACTTTTTACACTATTAATTTTTAAACATGCATTTTTTTGTCCTTTAATAGTCATAAGCAGGGTCGGTCCTGAGATTTCGGATGCCCATGGCGACAGGCCGAAAAAGATGCCCTTTTATTATGCAAACAAAAATCAAAGGTAGGCAGGTGAGTCAAAATCGTTCAAGCGTTCAATCGTTGACATTCTCTATAATCGATTTGGCGATTTCCTTCAATTGTTTGGATTTTCGTGGTAGCCTTAGACCGTTTTGTATGATCGTTTTCTGTATCGGGAAAGAAAGAAAACCGAGAAATATAATTGTGTTTGGGTAGATGAACGGACCAGTGAATGATGCATAATTGTAAAAAAAATTGGTCCAAAAAGTCTAAAAATGAACCTACTAACGGGTATTTGGGTTGGACTTGATGATGCCCCTTGACGCGATGATGCCCTGGGCGGTCGCCCTCATGGCCTAGGCCCAGGGCCACCCTGGTCATAAGCTACCTTATCAGCTAGTTTTTGCCAAATATAACTTATTCATCAACTACCTTATTAGTCATTAGCTATATTATGAGCTAGTTTGCCAAACAAATGGAGGGAAACCTTGGAAGATGTTAGAAGAAAGGGAGAGTAGACGCAAATTCCAAGCCAAACAATATAAAATAAAAACCCGAAGTAGCAAAACACCTGTCACTTTTTTTTATTAATTAATAGAGACTACCCCACTCGTAGTCTTACTCTTACAAACAAAATGAAAAATGTCTAGCTTATACTTTTTGATGAGCTAATTTATAATCAAATTAGCGTATTAGTTTGATAAGATAATTTATAATCAAATTATATTTAATAAAGTTAAATTATGAGTATGTAAAATGATTAAAACTATATTTGGTAAAAACAAGTTAGTTCATTCAAACATGTACCATACGTTAGCTTTTTGAAACACTACTTTAAGTAGCTTATTGGAAATCTTTTGTAGCTTTTTCCAATTATATCCTTATTAATATTAATTATTAAAATTCAAAAATGTCTTTTTTAGTCATTTTACATACTCATAAGCTAGTTTTTGTCAAACATAATTTGTTCATAAGCTAGCTTATCAGCTATCAGCTAGCTTATCAGTTGTCAGCTAGTTTACCAAACATAGCCATAAACTAACTTTTTAAGGCCATCCACTGTGGGAATGGCGGGTAGGTGGTGGGTTCTTGGAACCCGCCAGGGGCAGAGCCAGGAATTTGATTGAGGAGCAGCACCGTATAAAAATAAAAATCAATCAACATTATGCAAATAGCAAAGATAATGATATTATATACTATCTATAATTTGAAAACAAAAAATATGAATACTCAAATCTGAATATCATATCATATGAGTATGTGATTAAATTAACAATGTTTACAAACAATTAAACAAAGAATAGCATATAGCATATAACAACATATCGCAGTAGAAAGTGGAGTAAATTAGCAATGTTTACAACTAATGCATAAGATAATCCATCTTTTCCTACATCATTTAGTTAACCGAAAAATGGAAATCTAATATTATATCTCTTACACATTATGCAATCTAATCCAATCAATATATGGAAGGAAATATGGATCAAATAGGGTGTTTAATGTGTTTAAAGTGGGCCCATAAGGTGGGAGTGGCATGTATATGAAATGGGCTAAAAAAAATTATTAAATGAAATATACATGTGAGGGTGGGCCAGTGCTAATGTTGGGCCAAGGCTACCTCTGCCCATGCCGTCGTGGCCCGAGCGGGTTTCACCCCTTCGGTTTGGTGAAGCCGATGATATTCACCCCACCCACCCCACCTACCCCTACCCCCCCCCCCCCCTTCTCTCTCTATCTCTCTTTCTTTATTTAATTAATGAAATAAAATGTGGGTAATATTGGGTAAACCATAGTGAATGGTTTGTGTTGGTTTGGGTAAAATAGTAAAAAACTAATGTGGCACTGATGTGGTAGTTGGGTTCATTGGGTTCAAGGGGTCGATAGTGGATAGCCTAATAAGCTACTTGGAGGTAGTTTTTTTTAAATTTTTGGTTTTTCTAATTATATTCTTATTAATATTAATTATTTTACCCCAATATACCTTGTTTAGGCTATGTTTGACAAAAATAAGGTAGCTTATAAGCTAGTTCATCTAAACGTGTACCAGAAGCTAGCTTTTTGAAACGTCATTTTGAATAGCTTTTTGGGAGTTTATTGTAGGTTTTTCCAATAACACCCTTATTAATATTAATTATTAAATCCAAAAATACCTTTTTCGTCATTTTACATATTTACGAAACATAATTTATTCATAAACTAGTTTATCAATCAACAATTAGCTTATCAGCTACTAACTAGCTTATCAATCAACATTTAGCTTATCGGCTAGTTTGCCAAACATAACCTAAATTTAAATAGACAGCATAAGAGCATCTCCAACAACTTCTCCAAAATGGAGAAAATGGAGATTTTAAGTATTTTTTTGCTCGATCAGCTTTTTCATAACTTTCTCCGTAATAAATAAAAGATGAGAGAGAGTATAATTTTCTCATTTTTGGGGATATCCTAAATTTTGGGGATATCCCCAAATGATTGTTTAGAGAGAAAAATTGATTTTTTATTACATCCAACCAATGGTATAAAAACCATCAACCTGGAGAAGTATACAATGAACCATCAACCTCAAGAAGGAAATACTTGCAGTTACCTTTGAATAGCTCCAATGGAATCAATCGAGCTCCAATTTTCACCAAGATTGACGTTGTAATCGCTCTCAAAACCATCAACCTGAAGAAGCATTATAAACCCAATAGAAATTGGGAAGAAAAGCGAAATGAAGGAAACCCCATGTGAGAAATCAAGTTATTAAGACAGAAATGGTGGGATTTTAGGGTTTATGGATAATGGAGGTAGAATAAGAACCCTAAATATATATATATATATATATATATATATATATATATATATAAAGGGGTTTACAGATAAACCCTAGCTAGCTAAAAGAATCAACAAAAACAAAGGAAATAAAAGCGACATTGTTTAGCATTTGGAAATAAATGGGTATTGATTATATCAACAGATTCGATTGTATATTGTATTTGGAGAAGAGAGTAAAAAACTAAAAATGCATAATGTATATATGTTTATATATATATGTGTGTGTGTGTGTGTGTTATGTACCTGGTGGTATTGATGGAGTGAAGAAGAAGATGAATGTGGGAAAGAGATGATATCCCATGGAGATTGATTAAGCTGGCAGAAACTGGTTTGATGATTATTAGAGTGTAGAAGAAATGCAGAGATGTTTGCATTTTTTCTTATTCTCATTGCTGATAATGGCCGTCAATGGGGGAGAGCTTGGAAGCGAGAAGATGTTTATGTTTAGAAGGATGAAGGGATCCAAGCCAAACAATAAAATAAACACCCCAAGTAGCAAAACATCGGGGTTTGCCCGCGCTTCGCTGCGGTGAGTTTTGTTAATATTGTAAAGGTCCGTTGTTGTGAATAATATTTTAGAGGAAGTTACCTATTAAGAGTCCGGGCTTCACATCGGGTTATAAACCGTGATAGATTTGATCGTAAGTAAATAGTAACATGGATTTATATGAAACATAAAATTTGTACAAATGTTGTCTTACGAAAGGTTTAATAAAATAAAGAGTAAATTACGGATTTGGTCCTGTAGTTTGGAGATTTTTATGGATTTGGTCCCTAAACTTTAATAATTATGAATTTGGTCCCTATGGTCTGCAAATTCTATTGGATTTGGTTCTTGTGGTTTGCAAATTCTATTGGATTTGGTCTTTGTGGTTTGCAAATTCTATTGGATTTGGTCATTGTGGTTTGAAAATTCTATTGGATTTGGTCCCTGCCTATTTGCACTACCAGGTACCAAATCCAAAAGAATTTGCAAACCACAGAGACCAAATCTGTAATTACTGAAGTTTAGGGACCAAATCCATAAAAACCTCCAAACCATAGGGACCAAATCCGTAATTTACTCTATAATAAATAAAAAGATTTAAGAAATCAAGAAATGAAAATTTTTAATTTTAGGAGATTTTAATAATGCTAACAATTACAATGAAGGCAAATGATTGTTCATGAACAATAGGCACTGACACTTTAACATATTTCAACCAACATACGATATATGACTAAAACTTAAAGTGAAATATAGAAAACTAAAAGGTATAAAGTGAATAAATATTATGAGTTTAAAGGGTTAAAGTGTTTTGGCTTCATATAATCATACTATATATAGTATAGTATATAATAAAAAAAATAATTACATCAAAATATTAGGCTCATTTCGATTGTGTCGACGATACGAATATAATGGCGTAATTTGTTAAAATTAAAACGTATTCTTTTAACATATTTTAGCTAATATACGATATATGAGTAAAACATAAAATGAAATATTAAAAAGTAAAAAGTATAAAGTAAATAAACGTTATAAGTTTAGGGGGGAATAAATGAAATTTTAAAATGGGCATAGTCGGTTGGAGCTTGGGGCAGCGGGTCGGATGGATTTGGGTAGGATCTTGGAGCTTGGAGCATGGAGAGAGAATAAGATGGATTTGGGTCGGATCTTGGAGCATGGGTTTGGGCAAGAAGATTTGGGTCGGGTGGCCTAATAATTGTATAGGATATAATATATAATTAATAGACTATGACTACATTTTACAAACGAAATGAGATGGCTGCCTGTATACTTCGTTATTGTTAGGTAAAAATGTGTTAAAAAGCTTGTTTTCAAAATAATTGTAGATGCGGATAGATTAGCTTAGGCTATGTTTAGCGTATTAGTTTGGATAATGAAATTATATTTAATAAAAGTTAAATTATGGATATGTAAAATGATTAAGGCTATATTTGGTAAAAATAAGCTAGCTGATAAGCTAATCCATCTAAACATTAGTCCATTCAAACATGTACCATAAGCTAGTTTTTTGAAACGCATTTTGAGTAGCTTCTTGAAAAATTTTGTAGTTTTTTTTCCAATTATACGCTAATATTAGTTATTAAATTCAAATATACCCTTTTTGGTCATTTACATACTCATAAGCTAGTTTTGCCAAACATAGCCATAAACTAATTTTTCTACTTGGAGGTACTTTTTTTTTTGAGTTTTTGTTTTTGTGTTTTTTCAATTATATCCTTATTAATACTAGTTATTTACCCCCATATACCTCTGTTTAGGCTATGTTTGGCAAAAATAAGCTAGCTTATAAACTAGTTCATCCAAACATGTATCAAGAAGCTAGCTTTTTGAAACGCTACTTGAGTAGCTTTTTGAGAGCTTATTGTAGCTTTTTTCCGATTATACCCTTATTAATTTTAATTATTAAATTTAAAGATACTTTTTTTGGTCATTTTACATACTCATAAGTTAATTCCAAACATAATCTATTCATAAACTAACTTATCAGCTACGCTTATCGATCAACAACTAATTTATCAGCTACTAACTAGCTTATCAATCAACAACTAACTTATCAACTAGTTTGTCAAACATAACTAAAATTTAAATGGACAGCATAAAAGATAAAATTCAAGCTCATTTAAGTGAAAACTTATAATAAAGTTAAAAATGAATTACATAATTAGGCATTGTTTGGTAAAAATAAGTTGGCTTATAAGCTGCTTATTTTTGTGTACATGTTAGTAAGGCTATGTTTGGTAAACTAGCTTATAAGCTGACTTATAAGCTAGCTTATTTTTTGTGTACATGTTTGGTATGACCAAAAGTAGCTTATAAGCTAGCTTATGAACAAAACATGTTTGGCAAAAACTAGCTTCTAGAGTATGTAAAATGACCAAAAAGGACATCTTTAATAAATAATCAACTACAACATATTTTATAATATAATTAAAACAAATTTATAATAATATAATTAAAATAAATTTATAAAAATACAATATGTTAAATAATATAACCAATAAAAAACTTATTAATATAATATATTGAAATAATATAGAATTAATTATTATTGTTGCTTGTTGTGTTGTTGTTGTGTATATACACATTATAAATATAGAATTTGTTAAAACAAAGTTTAGAAAAAATTTACATTGACTATGATTTAAATTACTTTTAAATATAACAAAAATAAAATGATCAACTTCACATATCTTAAATTATTAATAGATATAAATATTTTTTATTAAAGTATTAATATATTCTAACTTCTAACTATATAACATTTAAAAATTATTATATTTATTTTTTGATTATTAAACATATTAAATAATATCTAATATAATTAAATAACATTTGAAAATAAATAATATATAATGTATAAATTATTTTAATTATTAATAATTAATTTTAATTATTATTATTTATTAAAATTAATAACTATTATTTATTAATAATTAATATATAATTTTAATTAATAATAGTTAATATTAATAAAAAGGTATAATTGGAAAAAGTCACAAAAAGCTCCTCATAGGCATTGTTTGGTAAAAAAAAAACTAGCTTATAAGCTGACTTATAAGCAAGCTTATTTTCTGTGTACATGTTTGGTAAAACCAAAAGTAGCTTATAAGCTAGCTTTTGATAAGCTACTTTGAGTAGCTTATGAGAAGCTTTTTGTGACTTTTTTCAATTATACCCCTTATTAATAATTAAATATTACAATTAAATTATATATTAATTATTAGTTAATAATTATTATTAACTATTAGTTTTTAATAATTAAATTACTTATTAATTATTAGTTATTAATTAAATTAATTTATACCTTATATATTATTTTTTTTAAATATTATTAATTATTATTATATATTATTTAGTATGTTTAACTATCAAATAAAAATACAATAATTTTTAAAATGTAATATAAGTGAAACATGTTAAATATTTTAATAAAAAAATATTTATATCTAATTTTTAATTATATTTTTTTAGAATTATTAATATTTAAGATATGTTAAGTTGATCGATTTTATTTTTATTATATTTAATAGTAATTTATGTTATAAGTTAATGTAGACTTTTTCTAAAGTTTGTTTCAACAAATTCTAAATTTATAGTGTGTATATATAATAATAATGAACTCTATATTATTTTTTTAACATATTATATTATTAGAAATTTATTTTAATTATATTATTAAAATTTTGTTTTAATTATATTATAAAATACTTGTAATTGATTATTTATTAAGGATGTCCTTTTTGGGCATTTTACATACTCACAAGCTAGTTTTTACCAAACATGATTTGTTCACCAACTAGCTTATCAGTACAGCTAGCTTATCAGCTACCAGCTAGCTTATCAGTTAGTTTACCAAACATAGCCATAAGCTACTCAAAGTAGCTTATCAGTTATTAGCTAGTTTACCAAACATAGCCATAAGCTACTCAAAGTAGCTTATAGGTAACAATAGATGTAAAAGGATGACCATGAACTAATTATTTTAAACTTCATCTCAACCAGATAACTTTTTCTTATGCCACTTTAACCCTTCTCTTTTCAACTTTTTATGCATGATTATGATATTTTGATGACCTTACAACACAAAATTTTGGCAGGCTTTAATTCAAGACAATAATTCATGAAAGTGTATGAAGTAATTGATTCAAATTTCTTTTGAACAAGTTTGAACCACATAAAGTGGATACTGGACAACCAAACTACATGGAGTAGTTGGATTGGTTCAACCATATAGCATTGTTCTAACGATCCGTCAAGCTTCGTGTCTCACGTCACGTTAAAACCATGACAACCATAGCCTAATAGTAGTTTAAAGCCGTATTGAAAAACAAAAACAAAAACCTTTCAACTTTTCCTTCTTTCTATTTACAGTGGAGGTAAAATACAAGTATTATAGAAACTGCAGATTGTTTTTTGTTTATTATAACTTAAAGAGTAAACGTCGTCCTTTGATTTGTTTTCGTTGCTTATTCGTCCTGACACTAAAAAACTCATTGAGATATTAAAAGACATACTTGTATCTTAATGAGCCAACTGAATTGGTGTTGATGCATCAAATGCTCAAGGCAAGCAATTCGACATCTAACTATCTAACGTGAGTAAGAGCGAAGGCAGGGATGAGGGTCTTACTCAGTAAGTGAGGGTCGTCGTCTCTTACCATAGTAAGCGCTTACCGGTAAATTGTTGCATACGATACCGTTTTTGTTGCCTAAAATCTTACCCGTAAGTTAGTGATAGTGTTGAATTTTATTGGTAAGCACTACTCGGGTAAGCGTTTTGGTAAACGGGTATTTAGAATATAAGCATTTGGTTAACACCCTTTACTGTCTTTCACAAACATGTTTTACAAAGACAATCGCAAATCAGAAGTAGCACCCCAAATCAAGAATTTGTTTAATCATCTCTAATTCAGTAGCTCCAAATAAAACTTGAAAAACCAAACGACCAAGGTACCACTAAACATGTTTGAAACGACCATCTCAACGATAAGACCAATTAACCAGAACATTCTAATTTCTACAAAACCATAACTAAAACACAAACAAATAACAAATCAAGGGTAGCTCAAGTGGCTCTCCTTTGGGTGTAAAATCTGGGGTGACCCAGGTTCAAGCCCAGGGGGAACATTTGAGTTCCTTGAGGAGTACCATGCCCCTAGTGGTCAGTCAAAGGCTGGCCACGCCCTGTTACCGGTCATAGACTGAAGTAGGGAACAGACTTAGTGAAAGCTAGGTTGCGGGCAAGGCGGACTAGGGGATGCCCATTTGGATTCCGATACCGCCTGAGGGGCATGCGTGCGTGAGTGTGTTTCGTGGTAGTTCGTTCGTATAGGTTCGAGTGCCGCTATGCCTTTCAAAAAAAAAACACAAACAAATAGTTATTGTTGATATTTAAATCTGTAATTAATTTATTCTAATACACAACAATAATAATGTTATAAAAAATACCTATTTAAAGATAATGGTAGCTAACTAGCTAGGTCCAAGTTGGTTCAATCCAGGCTGAAGGCAAACGGTCTGTTTGGTTCCAAATAAATCGGCGAGATTTTGTTCCACGTTTTTGCCATTAAACGTGTGAAACCTGCATGTATCCAAAGAGTAAAAGACTATCTTCTCGTTCTCTTTTGCAATCTTGGAATCTAATCTTGTTCCCCATTTCCGGTATCTTTGCATCCATGCATACACATGAAGCATCACAGATGTAAATCATGTGCTTTCCTAAACCATCAACTTCCTCCCATTTTCGTGTACAATCGTTCAGCTTGAATACGTCCACGGATTCTCCAAACTCCTCCACAATCACTAGCAAATGATGTTGATCGCATTTCACTTGGTAATACTTTGCAAAGTCAGATCTTTCTGGGCCACACTTGACAACCGTCTCCTGAGAGAAACTGTCAAGGTCTTGGACTCCTCTGAAAATTGAAGTCCTCCACTCTCAAACAGGGTATAACATCTCACCACAACAAATTGGAAAACTGAACATATCATGCGGTTTTTAAATCCAATTGAATTGGATACCAAGAGGCTCTCAACCTACACGGTGGAAGGTAACATATGTTCGACGTTTCTTAAAAATGCAACCACAATACAATCAGGGGAAGTAGGCGGCCCTGAAAAAGAGAAGTTGATACCTCGCCTTGTAATGGTTCTGGAAGTTCGGAAGCTTGCGTATATCAGTTGTGAACGGGTTAAAAATGCTATACGACAATCAGCAATACACAACAGCAACCAACCGTGCCTCGAACATAATATTTTGTGATGATAAAACAATTCTGGAGATGCTTTTATCAAGTAGTTATTGTGGCCAACATCGGGTCTGTAAAAGTGATGCCTCTATTTATCAAGTACCATCAGCCATGGGGAAGCTGATGGAAACATTTGCATAGGTGCTGCTAAACGACAGAGCTTGCATGTAGCACGGAAGCTGAGGTACTCGATGCCAACACAAAACTTCATCATATTCTCCAAAACACCAAACGGGACACTCACAGGGTGCTTCATTCATCTGTTCACCCTCATCATATCCTTTGTAGTTGTAGGTGTAGCTGATCTCACCAGCTGGACCATCTGATCACAATCTCCAGGTAATTTGCACTTGCTTTTATGGGTAACCTACATGTACAAAGTGATGATGATTCTATGAAATCAAAAAAGAAATTAATTGAACCCATAAATTAAAATAGAAATTAATACCTAAATTGAGGAATTGACCATATGGAGAGGCTTCTGCGATATGGTAAACCTAAACAACGTGTGGAATGTATAGAGATGGTTTTATCTTTGATGTTGTAAGAATGTATTTGTCTCCACTATCTTCAATAACGTGTATATAACCACCCCCTAATTTTGAGGCAATTGGAGGGATGCCATATGCCAAGTCATTATTTTGAGCAGACTCACGAAAAATACAGTGTCTTTGAGGTCTTCGTTGATTTCGGTCCATACCATGCTACCCATGTGCAATTCATACAAATACACCTCCCTGGTCAGATCCTCCCGGTCTAGAGAGACACGGATGCAGAATAGTCTGGTACCAGATGCTTTCAAGAACAAATCGTCATCCAGGTTGTTTTCCAACGTGGCCAGGGTAAGTTCACCAAAGGCAACCAGATTTATCACGACTTGTTCCTCCTCAACCACAGTAACCTGGACTTGCATGAGAAGAGGTGGCCTTTGGGCGTAAGTCAAAGCATATATATATACCATTGCAACAAGTTGGGTATAATAGGGCAGATTTGGTGTCTCGCTTTATGAATTCACTATACACGTATTCATGTGCGATGTTAAGGGTGCTCAAAACCCCAACTCGATAGGAAATAACGTAACCAAAAGCAACCTGACATAATTAATCGGGTTGAATTTTGATTATTTTTTAATAGCTTGGAAGAGGATGAAACTCATATTTGATTATGAACAAAGATGATGATGATTATGAACATAGATGAAACCTAGACCCAGATTATGAAACCCGGATTATGAGCAAAGATGATGAAACCTAGACCCAAAATCGATCTAGATCCAAAATCCAGATCCAAAAATTGAGATACAAAATCGGTTTCAGATGAAACCCAGAAACGATTGAAGATGAAGATCTAGGGGTTCTTTCTCCGTTTTTCAATTTTACGACATTTTGCACTTGGGAGGGGGTTCTAGACTCGATTTTTCTAATCAAATCATTGGGGTGGGGTCGATTTTGGTTCCTAATCATTTTTATTGCTTCAATTTCATCGTTTACTCCGTTCTTGGTGACCGATTTGGGGTTTTTCAAAAAAAATCACAATTTTGGATTTTTTTCAAATTTGGGCTAAATTTGCTTCAATTTGTTGGATTTTTAGGTTGATTATTGGTAGATTTCATCCCCTAATACTTCCTATTCCATCAATTTGATTTGTTTCATTTCATGTGGCTTCAATTTTGAGTTTGCATCTGGTTTGAACAAGAACCCTAAAATGGGTATTTTCTTTGCTATTATTTTAACCAAAAAAAATACACATCAGCATCCAGTCAGATGCCACCTCACTAAAACTGGTGCCACATTACTAAGTAACCTACTATAGCAGGTTAAAACCAAAGTCTAGTACATCCAATAACTTTTCGTGACAAGTTGGATACACTTTTGTGAAATAAACCCTTTATTAATTAATAGAGAGACACTACAAACAAAATGGTACATGTGTAAAAATATGTTAGCTTATATTTTAAATAATTGTTTAGAGAAAGAATAACTTTTGGACAGGGTTAATCTAGGTTTTGTCTAGACTACATTTTTAGTAATTTGGAGATTAAAATTTTGAAGACATATAGACGGCTTAAAAGAGCATTTTAGGGGGCGTTTGGTTTGCATAATGATTTCTGAATGAATTGAATCTGTTGAATGAATTGTAATGGAATTTTATCAGGTTTGACCAGTTGTTTGGTGGATGAAATATGAAATGGAATATGTTAAAAGCATTGAATTTGTATGTTTGGTTAACAAAATGTAGCTTTGAAATTGAAATGAAATGATGACAAATGACCTAAATGCCCTTTTATGTTTTTTTTTGAAATACCAATAAAATACCATTTAATAATGCTGAACGGTAGTGATGGCCAGAGGTGGTGGTGGTTGTTTGTGGTGGTTTCCGGTGGCTGTAGTTGCGGAGGTGGTGGTGGTTTGTCGGTGGCTGTAGTTGTGGAGGTGGTGGTGAGCAGTAGTGGTGGTTGCTAATGACGGTGGTGTCGAGGTGGTGGTGGCTGGTGGTTGTGGTGTGGCCGAAGGCGACGATTGTCGACGGTGGTCGGTGGTGGCCGGTGGCTGTAGGTGGTGGTGACCAAAGGTTTGTCGGACTATGTTTCAAAAGTGTTTGTTGACTTATTGGTTTTTCAAAAAACACAATAAATTAAAAATAGTGTTTAGAGATTTGAAAGTTAAAAATAGTGTATGAAAATTTGAAAAGCACCTTTCAAAATAAACAGGATGCAACATCGAGAATACATATTATTGTAGTCTTCTCTGTTACTACTATTAGGAGACAAGCGAATAGGGTGACTCTACTTTTGTCTAAATGTCTTGTTTTCTTGCTTGCTTTCATATGGTTTACTGTTTTTTAATTCTCGTTGTATGATCAATCTTTTCTCTTTGAGATCCCATTAATCAATATCGACAATCTTTTATTAAAAAAAATCATGTTAGCATTCTTAAGTGCAATATTAGATTAAAGAGATTAAATAATTTTAAAACTTGTATGCTTATTTCACCGAATCTTCTGGAAAAATCATGTTACTTTTCTTTATTTTAAAAACCTTTATGATAGTAAACATAGATGAAATTTTTATTGTTTATTTCATTAACTATATAGTATGTGTGATACAACGTTTTGACTTGAACTATTCAAATTATATTTGAGATAAGTGGTAAAGGACTAGAGGTAACATCCTTTGTGTGTGTGTGAGAAAGAGAGGGGGAGGGGGGGGGGGGGGAGGTGAAGCAGAGTGAGAGAGGCCTTCGTTAACGATAGTATGGATTTGGTGTTCCAGGGCTATAACAATGTTATGTACAGGGAGCCTCGAGCCTACCAGATCAGTAGCTGCATGATCCGATGAGCTATCAGCTGAGAGACTGGCTTCTCGGAAGGCCCAAAGAGATCTCCAATAGTGCACCGAAATGGGGCCGGAGAGCCAGTAACCTCGTTCGCCTAAGATCAAAATCATCGAAACCTCATGAGTCATGACAACAAGTAGAGTTACCCAGGTTCCGATCAGAAATCGGGCAAGTTTGAGACCGACGCAAATTAGTCAGATGCCCGAATAGATCCTGAATACCATGAGAACGTGTACGTAAGCTTATCTGCTGTTAAAAAAAATTAATCGCTTAAGCAAATTAAGTCTTCATGTTCCGGTATTCATTTTACAAATTAGTTTTATTATATATGAAGTAATTGATCAAGTTTTAACCAAGATAGAGTTTTATTCAAATAAACCACAATTGATGTGATTATGTAAAAATAATATTATATGTCTCAATAATAAGCAAAGTTGAATAAAAACCATAGACCGCGTTGTATTTTTTATGTTTAGACTTACCCAGTTGGTAAAGAGATAAATAATCAATTTGATTTTGATCTAAATTGCAAACATAATCGTTTTTAACCGGTTTGAGAGATTCGAGTTCGAGATAATAAATAAACTAAACATTTGATTGGAGGAGAGTCAGCTATGAACATTAATGGATAAAAATAACAATTAGATTTTGTATTTAATAAAAAATACAAATAAATAATTTCTTCTTTTTAAAGTGAACTATATTCATATTAAACACAGGAAACCATTTATTCAACTTAATCATATTAAGTAATGAGTTCAAGAGCAAAATCTTTCTTCAATACATTATTTAGAGTTGTCTGTTTAATGAAAACTCGTTTTTAACTACTACAAATCATTTTGAGTTTGAAAAAGGGTGGTCTTTTTAGGCTGTGTTTAGTAAAGTAAGTGATAAGTTAGCTGGTAGTTAATAACTGATAAGTTAGATGTTAACTAATAAACTAGTTAGTAGATGATAAGTTGGATAAATTATGTTTGTCAAAAATTAGTTTATGAACATGTAAAATGACCAAAAAGGTAATCTTGGATATAATAGTTAATATTAATAAAGGTATAATTAGAAAAAGTACAAAAAAACCTCCCCGAAATGCTGCTCTAACTAGTGTTCCAATAAGCTAGCTTATACGTTTTCTTTTCTTTTTTGAAAAGGTACATCCTTGGCAGTTTGCTAATTAAGAACGATCGTTCGAGACTAAGTCGGTCACAAGCTGCTAGCGCCTGTACTTGAACTTGGGTAGACGGAATATTCCACTATGCTTTTTGCCAAATAACACCACGCTTATGTTAGCTTATGGTCCATCCAAACATACTAACTTATAAACTAGCTTATTTTTGTCAAACACAACCTTAAACTTCCTCCTCCCTTCCTTCTTCTTAAGCCATTTAAAATGAAAGCATGCATAATAAAACGATATATTTTATTTAGAAAATGACACCAATTACAAAATATATGTTTGAGTAAAATACATTTTCTTCCCTATGGTTTGTAGTTTGTAACTATTTTCGTCTCTATTCTTTAAAAATTGTCTTTTTCTTCCTTATGATTTATAATTCGTTTCCTTTTTCGTTCCTTAAGGCTAATACTCTCAAAAACTTTCCATTAAGTTAAGGGTGATTTTGTCTCTTTACAATTTTAATTTATTTCATAATTTTAGTTTTTCCCCAAAATATATCCAACTTTCATCTTTTGTTATTGTATGTATCCAACTTTAAAAATTACCATTTAATACATTAAACTACCAAAAGTTACCATTTCATGCATCATTAAACTTGTTTAGCAGGTACCCGTTATCTCCTCCGGTCATCATCTCCGGTCATCTTCTCCGACGAGATTCCGGCGACTGCACTATTTCCGGCGACCCATTTTTTCCGACGACCTCAACCATTTTTCCCGACGATTGTTTTTTCCAGTGTCCCGGGGCCCAAATACATCCACCACCTAAGAAGTTCATCTCGATCGTCGAGGAAATCACTGTCTCACCGCCACAACAGCTCCCGGAGGAGTACCGACCACCACTTCGATCCCCCACGGAGGAGCACTGATGTGTTCGAGACCTCGAGAAAGAGCACCGATCAGAGAGAAAACCCCGGAAAACAACCACCATTGTCGTCACCGGTCGCATCACCAATGTCGCCATCGCGGCGACAACAATGGCGAAAACAACCACCATTGTCGTCACCGGTGGCCTTGCGATGATGGCAACAGCAAGCGCCACCGCCACTACCGTAGCCAACGCCATTCAAAAAACCGGAAAAAACAATCATCGAGAAAAATGGTTGAGGTCGCAGAAAAAAGGGTCGCCGGAAATAGTGCAGTCGCTGGAATCTCGCCGGAGAAGATTACCGGATGGCCGGAAAAGTCGCCGGAGAGGGGTGACCTGCCGGTAGACCTTTGATAGCAGGTCACGATGCATGAAATGGTAACTTTTGGTAGTTTAATGTATTAAATGGTAATTTTTAAAATTGGATACATACAATAGCAAAAGGTGACAAGTTGAATACATTTTGGGGAACTAAACCCAATTTTTAAAAGTATTTATACATACAGAAAATGAAAAGTCGAGTAACCCAATAAGAACCAGACGAATCGATCGGCTATCCCCTTCGGCTTGCTTCTTCTATCGCTGGAGTGTTTTATGTGTGCCATTCGCTTCATCTAACAAGATAACAACTTCTCATGCTTCTCACTAAGGGGTTGTTTGGTAGTTGCTGAATGGTTTGATGTTGAATAGTTGAGAGGTCAGAATGATTAAGAGGCTATGTATGATGTAGTGCAGAATGTTCATATGGTTGTTTGGTAACTGTTCTAAATGGATATTATGAATGACAACAAATTACTATTTTACCCCTCTATGAATTGGATATTACAAACAAAGGTAAAATGCATAGTTATAAACACAAGTGCTAGTAACAAGGAGAAATCCTTGGTTTAAGGTGAAATTAAACTGCAAATAACACAACAACAAGAATACCATAGAATAAATCAATAAAAAACCATAAAATCCTTCCTTGGTTTAGGCAAGTGCAAGAGAAAATTAGAAGCCTAATATGGGGGATAAAATAGAACAAAAAACCATAGAATAAATCAATAAAAAAACCAAAAAATCAAACAATTTCTATCTATCTAAACATTACTTTGTTCTCCGAACACCCTCTCAACACAAAAGCTTTTACCTTTCTGTATCAATTAATCCTTACCATGTTCTAGAAACATTTCTTTCTTGACTCCACATTCTGGTTTCATGAAATCAAAATGAGTTGCACTTTTACAGCCCCTGGAAATCTGCAGATTGATTTTTTAATCAATGGTGGGCGTTTTTAGTTCCAACCCACCCTAGAACCTGCAGATTGATTTTTAATCGCCTGTTTTCTCAAGTTGGTTTCCTCTTGAGACAAAATCGATGGAAGTAGTTGGTTTGATGTTGAGACAAAATCCATGAAAGCAGATCAACGGTTCCTTTTTGAGACAAAATCAATGGAAAAATTCGACTGTAAACTATCTTTGAGTCTCGGAGTTCATTTCTACTCATAAAGTAATAAATTGGGAAAAAAAAAAGAAAATTGAAGGAAAAGGGACAATCAATTCGTATCACGACAATCAGAAGCTTGATCTCTCATTCCAATAACTAGTGATTTTAGGGAATGTTTGTGGATGTTATGTTATGATCCCTTGTGACGCGGTGGGAAAAGGTGGAACGGATCGACTAGCGTCAAATCCATAATAGAAAGAACTTTCAAGCGAAAGAACTTAAGAAACAAGAGATAAAACTCTATAAATCTCACAAAGAGAACAATTGTATTAAAACTCAAATCTGATAATCTGAATCTGAATTACAAACAAACCTAAGCATCCTATTTATAATCTAGACAAAACATAATTAAGGAAAGTAAATTAACCTAAATTTATTCTAACTTGCAAAACAATTAAAATAACTACCAAATATAAATCTTAACTTAATAGAAAATGATAACTCCAAAATTATACATATTTTACTCGCATCAGTTCCCCACTTTTGTCTTTATTTTGAGAGTGTTTTTGATACAGTTTGACTAAAAAAGGCTTGAATTCTAGTTTTGCAGGTTTTGGAGGCACTTTTGCAGAAAAGTAGAAAAAGAGGGTAAAAAGCGTCAAAAGTGGATACTTTGTGAAGAAATGGAAAAATCAATTATTTGGCTTCCATTTATGTGCTTTTATTCCCTTCCAAAGTTAGTGGCTCCATCAAATGATTCCAGAATGTTCCAGATTCCTCCACCAGAAGATGACTTCTTCCCGAAGCAAAGATCTTTATCAGATAAGGAAAAGAAGATTTTGGAAGATTTAGCTGCCGTTTGGCGCCGCCAAAGAAGATTTCGCGATCGCCAAACTCGATTAATGGGAATTCTGGAAGATTGAGTTACTCGTTTAGCGCCGCTAAACCTGCCGTTTCGCGATCGCTAAACGGGCCTGCCGATTTTATTATAAATACAGCCTTTGGGTCATTCAGTTGGGGGCATTGACCATTATTTGATTTCTACACAATTCTTTCATAGGTTAGATGTTGGGAACCGCTTAGGGTTTCCAACCCGGGAAGATGGAGGCTCGATGATCGACTACGGAGGAGATTCGAGGGAATGCCGCGACGAACCGGCCGGTCTTTAGTTTGGTTTGTTTACGCATTTACGATTAGTATGTCTATGTACTGATTCCGTTTGTGTTTTCATTATGGTTTGAATGCTTTGGATATTATGTTATTAATTAGATGCATGATTTGTTGAATGTTGTCTTTGATTCCGATTTGATTCGTATTGTATGGTTATTTGAACTCGTTGGTTGGGTGTATCTGTTTTGACCAAGATAGATAGACTCGATAGGTTAATCAACCTTTCTTAACCTTCCCTTCGGACCCCGGAGAGTTGTGTTAGGTGGTAGCTTGGATCGAGAGCGACCATATATTCGAATACCGTGCAATAGTGATAGAATTGGGTGGCTTGTACTAGATTGTTTGACAACCAGTCTGTGTATGAGGACTAGGAAGACCATCCTGGTTTATAATCTTAGATAAACATGTTCGGGTACTTTATTGCTTAAATTCTGACAACAATCATAAATCTATGTTTTATGAAAGTAAACCATAATGGATTCACTAATCTCCAATGTGTGTCTGTTCGTCAGTTTTCCACTTCTTGGTTAGGTTTATTTATTATTTGTCTTTTATCTTATAAAATTCCTTTTCAAAAGCAAAAACCCCAGTTTCCAGATTAACTGATTATAGCTTTAGTTGACATCTAGCTTAACCGTTCCTAGTGGTAGATACGATACCTGGACTTTCCTACACTATATTACTCACGATCAGGTACGCTTGCCTGTATATGTGGTAAGACGGTGGCTAGGCATTAGAGGTTAAAACTTGTTTCGCTTTTTATATACAATAATTACCGCATCAGAAAAGAAAACTAATTAAAGGTAATAATCCTAAACTAAATTAAGTAATAAAATATTTGAATAAATCGATAATGGCTATCGATTCGGGACTGGTCTTGCGATCCAGCACCACGCTCGCACCGCGAGCAACTATCCTCGCGCGCGAAGCTGCTTCAGTCTGCTTCGGCCGTTTTTATGCTGGTTTTCAAGCTTCTTTCGACCTCTTTTATGCTTTCCATATATAGTTTAAAATTGCCGATACAGCTCGAAATCGATCTGTATCAGACACCCCCACTTGAAAAGAACTCGACCTCGAGTTCTCTTGTAAATTCGTTAACTTCTCGGGGTCTTGATGCGATATTAAACTGTAGATCATATTCTTTAACACACGTGGCTTTACTGGCTAATCTTCGAATCTCCAAAAGGGATCAATTTCCGGAGGTCGTGATCTTCTCCATACAAGCGTTGTATCATCGAGCTCAAAAGGATGATACGCGATGATAGCTTTCACGGGAGTCGGTGCAGTCTGATCTAAAACCTTGGGTGCTATAGAAACTCCTTCCTTGATATTACCGGTCACGACTTCCAAAGACTTCGGCGGCTCGGGAATTTCTTTAGAAGGCTCAGTTTCGGTTTCTTCGGGGATTGGTGCGAGATGTGGTTCGGAAAGTTCAGTTTCGGTCACAACGAGATCAGCTTCGTGTAGTGGCTCGATTGGGACGGGGATGATTTCTTCATCAGTTGTCTCCGGTAGTTCTTTTCTTTCCGGCAAGACTTCGTCTTTTTCGGGTAGTTGTTCCAGAATAGGTGGTTCTTCGATGAGGGAAAGAACTGGATTTACGTTACCTTCGATGTCGTCACACAAAACATCGGTCGGTTCTTGATGCCTATTCTCACGGTTGTCGTTGTCCGGTTTGGAATCGGGTTCGTTAAGGACTCGTTCGTGATCTCCTGGTAAGAATAGTTCCGCCATAAGTTGCTTCATTCGTTTCCATGATGGAACCTCTCTTTTCCGTTGGCGGCGTCTTTGCGTGACCACTTTATCCCACCAAACGGATGCGGTGCTCTTTAGGTGATAAGCAACCAACTTTACTTGCTTTTCTCTAGGAATCTCGATAACCTTGAAGAATCGGTCGACTTCGTGTTGTCAATTTAAAAATTCTTGTGCTTCCAAAGTTCCATAGAAAAACGGAATTTCCGCTTTTGTATGAATGGCGTGTGCGTTTATTTTGGGTCTTTCTTTTTCATTCTTTTCGAATTTGGGACTAGGAAAAGAAACCCGGTTACAATAATCGGGATGCCTGTCTCTTCTCAGACGCTCATTGACAAGAGTGTCGGTTTAATTGGCGAGGTTAGCACGGGCAGTGTTGAGGGCCGTGGAAAAAGCCATGGCGATTGCCTCAATACTAGCTTGATTGATGTATGGTTGTGGTGATGCCATCCGAAGGAAAAGAGACAGGGACTCTGGCTCTGATACCAACTGACGCGGTGGGAAAACGTGGAACGGATCGACTAGCGTCAAATCCAAAATAGAAAGAACTTTCAAGCGAAAGAACTTAAGAAACAAGAGATAAAACTCTATAAATCTCACAAAGAGAACAATTGTATTAAAACTCAAATCTGATAATCTGAATCTGAATTACAAAGAAACCTAAGCATCCTATTTATAATCTAAACAAAACATAATTAAGGAAAGTAAATTAACCTAAGGGGGTGTTTGGTAGAGAGAATTGAGAGGAGAGAAATCGAAATGGATTCCAATTCTCTTGTTTGGTAGGGCTGAGAAAAAAAGACACGGAGAATTGCTATTTCTCAGGAATTGGCTTTCTTTGTATTTTGATTTCCCTTCTTTCAGTAGAGAAATGGTGGGAATTGAAATATTGAAGTCTCTAGAGAATTGGAAAAAAGGACACGGAGACTTGCTTTCCCCCCAAAAAATAAATACGCTCTCTAACTCGTCTTCTCCACGTCGTCGTTGTCTCTCCATAGGTGAAGCCTATTCACCGGCGAAGTCTTTCCACCGGCGACTCGTAAGTCTCCATCTCTCTCTCGCTCTCCATCTCGTCGCTTTCTCATACCTGTTTCCATCTCCTTCGGCGACGGCTAGGTTTCTCCCCACCGGCAGCAGGCGGCAGGAATCGGGGGTTGCAGACGTTCTTCGTCGTCCTCGTTGTCCTCCACCTCAGAATCAAGAGTCGATTCCGAACGTTCTTCGTTGTCCTCCACCTCGTCTTCGCCGAAGTCAGTATCGGGGGTTGCGGAGGTGGTAGAAGTGCTGGTAATTGTGGCGGCGACAGTGGTGGTAACAGTCAGGGCTTCTTCGTCGGTGGTGGTGTTGGTTTCTGGTTCGGATCGGCTGTTACCGGAATTGTCTTCTTCCTGGTCTTCTTTGTAGGTTAGGGGTTTTTGGTGGTGGATTCTGATTTGATTTCCTGGATGAGTTAGCCAACAAAGAGCTACAATTATATGATTTTATTCCATATATATATATATATATATATAGAGGAAAGTTCAAATGTGAACCACTTTTTGGTTGTGAACGTGAGGACAGCCGAGAGCGCGACACGTGGCGGTTTTAAGTGTGGTCCCCCTCTTTAATTCAATGCCCTCCCATGAATCGCGCCTAGTCATCCGCCGTGGACCTGACGTGACGTCTAGTCATCCGCCACGTGTCGCGCTCTCAACTGTCCTCACGTTCACAACCAAAAAGTGGTTCACATTTGAACCCACCCCTATATATATATATATCGTATATGCGTATATGTATATGACAAAATAATGATATAAAATACAAAAAAATATAGTTGCAATTGCAAATGATAAGTCTCGTACATTTTTGTGTTATTTTTTTTACCAAACAAGAGAAATGATTCTCTGTTACATTTCTCTATTGAAATCTCTGTGCTCCCAAACAGAAGAGTCAATTCTCATTCTCTATGTCAATTCTCTTTCTCTGCATTTCCATTCTCTGCATCATTTCTCTGTAATTCCATTCTCTGTACCAAACGCCCCCTAAATTTATTCTAACTTGCAAAACAATTAAAATAACTACCAAATATAAATCTTAACTTAATAGAAAAGAAAACTAATTAAATGTAATAATCCTAAACTAAATTAAGTAATAAAATATTTGAATAAATCGATAAAGGCTATCGATTCGGGACTGATCTTTCGATCCAGCACCACGCTCGCGCCGCGAGCAACTATCCTCGCGCCGCGAAGCTGCTTCAGTCTGCTTCAGCCGTGTTTTCGATGCTGGTTTTCAAGCTTCTTTCGACCTCTTTTTCGTGGTTTTCATATATAGTTTAAAATAGCCGATACAGCTCGAAATCGATCTGTATCACCTTGTATTGGTGTACATATGCATAGAAGAAATACAGTGAAAACAAATAGGCAAACATGATATACATCACTTTGCACTGAGTCATCATGATGGATATAAATAAAAGGTAAGAAAACAGCTGAACAGAGAATTGAAAATCACAAAATGTGGTAATGCATTTTCAACATCTTATTAAGATAGCAATTAGATACAACTACAAGAGAAATCTAATTAATTGTAAGGTTTCAACTATTGGACAGTCCAAACAGCCTTTCCTCTGAGCGACTAAGAGGCAAGTCTCTTAATGAAATCATTAAGAGGTAAACAAACAACACCTAAATCTAGTACTTTTTATCAGAACCAAATTAACCCTTTAACAATATCCATGGTAGACATTTAGCTCACCCAACCATAAATTATAAAAAACTGTAAGTTAATTACGCTCATGCATACTAATTTCCTCTCGTACGTGGATGAACATTTATATTCGTTCTTTACATGTTCAATGCATCACCTGACTAGATCATATGACATAAATAAAGGTGCATATATTAATATCCTTATAAAAATTGATTTTAAGGTATGTGTTTATCAAAAGTGATTAAGCGTATAAACCATCTGCGATTTGGCATTAACACAATCCACTTTTAAAATGCAATAAGACATATATAGTAAACTACGATTTTCGTTCTTGTGGTGGTATGATGTTATAATGATTTTTGTCCTTGGACGCCACTTACTCCGGCGGTCCGACCAACATCACCGACCTTGTATCATCCACGAACAACCACTCACCTTGCTTAACTTAAAATTGAAAAACTATTCAAGTAATCAAACCAACCTATGAATGTTGTTGCGATGGTTGCATTTTCTCAACACAAAAGTACCATAAAACACTCACAAGACTATTAGTTACCTACCTTAACATACAAACACCTAAATCCCCTAATTTGACCAGGCAGGGTTTTGCTTCATCTAAAAATTCAAATTCCCATCTTCTAGAATGAATTCAGTCCGTTTAACAAAACACAAAACAAATGGAACCCTAGACCCCCTAAATAAACACAAAACAACAATCAATGTAGAGAAAAAAGGCAAAATCATCATCTAAATGCATATAAACAACTAGTAATTAAAATGGTTGGAATATAAACCTCATACTCAAATCCGAAAATATAAACCATAAAATCATAGATGATATAAACCTAGTAAAATGTTTACCTTCCTCAAAAAAACCCTCTGTGCATTGACTTTGTATCCTTTGCAATACTTGTTCTTAGAGATGATCATCCTCCTCCTCCACCATTGAACTTGCTGTCGATTTGATCTTCAACACACAGTTCACCCTACGATTTTTCTCTCCTTTGATCTCGACTACCAAATCCTCGATTTCACCATCACCAACCTCCATCACCTCCATCAGGGAACAAGATCCTTTGCCTATCATGGTTTCACCGCTCGTCTTTCCTTTCCCGTACATTACGAACTCTATAGAAGCATCTTCGTCTTCCTTGGTGCTCTGGGAGACCGTGAAGACCACAATTTCCTTCCATTTCGACCCATTTTTAGGCTGTGTCACGTATTTTTCTCTTCCATCAATGAACAGCTTCACGAAGGTTGTGGTTTGGTTGTTTTTTTTGGAACACTTAGCTTCGATATCACCCTCCGGCATTAACCCAAAGGTTACGACGATTTCCGCCATTGTTGAACGAAGAAGAAGAAGAAGAAATTACAAGGAAGGAGGTGACAGAAAGAGAGAGAAAGACAAGTTAAACAGTGTGTGTGGAGTGTGAGAGTGAGAGTGAGAGTGGTGTTTGTTACAATTGAAATGACGGTCATGCCCCTTACCATAAAGCCATCCACTATGGTACCTGTGGTACCTGTTGCCACATCAGCTGCCACATCATCTTTCCACTACCTTTACCATTACCTACCAACTCCATACCTTTCATCCACTATCATACCCCTCATACCCTTCATTTAATTTTTTTAATTTTCATTTCAAACCCTTTATTTTATTTTATTTTTAATTCAAACCCTTCATTTTATTTTTTTAAGTAAACATTAGAATTCAATTAAGTAAAAAAATTAAAATTACATTAAACAATAAAAATTAAAATTAAAATTACATTAATTAAAATAACTAAAAATTACATTAACATAAAAACTAAAAAAAAGTTCATAATTAAAATTAAAATTAAAAGTACATTAACATAAAAACTAATAATATTTTTTAAACCCCCATTGTTCGCGTAACCGATCTTTCTCCTCCAAAACGGCCTCCAACTCTAAACCCTCGAGGTTCCTATGCGGTGTCATGTAGATCTTGTAATCGATACTTCGTTGTCGTGCCGAAATCGCATCGATTAGCCTACTATTCGTGGTCGCGAGGGAACCTAGTTCGGTCGCAACCATCGACACAGCTTCGGACGACGCGGGTGCCGTAGAGGAAGACGCCACACGTCTTGCGGCGTTTCGACCCATCGGTCGTGTGCGCTCCGTTTAGGAGGGGGAGTCGGTATCGAGGTTCACGAAATGAGTGCGAGCATCGGATTCGTTGGGGGAATCGGTTGGGGTTTCGGTCGTTTTCGACCGTTTATTTTTCGGCGCGCCTATGTTCCGTGGGTCCATCATGAGGACCGGGTCGAACTTAGGAGAGTCTTTGACAACTTTCCAAGCGTGTTCGTGCGGAAAGCTTTTGTCGTTCTCGCGATGGCATCGGTCTTTGGCTCGGTTAAGCACCATAACGTCATTTTCCCCGCTATTTTGCGAGTTCGACACGTTATTGTAAACACATGCGAACTTCGAGACGCTAGCTATGAGCATTCTCACCTTCGTCGGAAGGGCGTCGCCGGACCGGACTTTTGGGTCGTAGTTCATGCGCGTGTCGAAAGAAGCCTTGATCGACTTCCAATAGTTATCTACTACAAAAAATAAAAAGTTAAACAATGTTAGTGAAAAACTATATAAAATGAAAACGGTTTTTTATATACCTCTTTTTTGATAGTTACCTATGGCCGGATCCTCCGTGACTTCGACCCACGATTTTGCTAGTTCGACCTCCTCATTCAAGGTCGACGGTCTACATTTGGCTTTACCGGTATGCGTCCCACTCCTGTCTGCCTCCGTGGCCGCACTCTTACCCTTGCGTCCACGTTTTTTTTGTGGTGGTGGTGGTGGTGGCGGTGACGGCGACGACAAAGGTTGCGTTTCGGGTACAAGTTCGTCGTCGTCGTATTATCATCTCGTAGTGCCCACCTTCCCGTCGGCGAGTTTTGGTGCGAACCGGTCGGTTCGCGCGAACCGGTAGATTGGTGGAAACCGGAGTGTTGTGATGGTGGTGGTGGTGGTGGTGGATGTTGCGCAAGCAAGTGCGCATACATCCTGATGCGGTAATTATTGTATATAAAAAGCAAAACAAGTTTTAACCTCTAATGCCTAGCCACCGTCTTACCACATATACAGGCAAACGTACCTGATCGTGAGTAATATGGTGTAGGAAAGTCCAGGTATCGTATCTACCACTGGGAACGGTCAAGTTATCGTAGATTATTAATCTAAGTCGGCTTAATTAACCTAAGCTTTTGGGGGGTTTTCAGAAAAAGGGTTTTAGTAATGAAAAGACAACTAAACTAAGTATGAACTAATAAGGCGATTAAAAGATGAATTAATACTATATGAAAGAAAACAGTAGTACTTATCATGGTATAGTGAATCCCCAAGTGGATGATTTAGATAGACAAAAGGTTTGGTTGTTTTGGTTATTGTAGGAATTTAAGTCTAAGACACCCTAACATATGATGGCTATGGTTATTAACTAGGTCTTGATCATCCTAGTCCCAATACATAGATTATTTGTCAAACAATCTAGCACCGGCAATCCAATCATATCTCTATTGTGCGGTATTCTACTATCTGGTCGCTCTCGGTCTGAGTAACCACTTAACACAACTCTCCGGAATGAAGGGTAGGTCAAGGGAGACTGATTATCCTATCGGAGTCTATCTATTTAAGTCAAAGCAGATACACCCAATCAACGAGTTCAAATAGCCAAACAATAGGAATCAAACTGGAACCATAACACATATTCAATCAACCAAAAACAAACCAATAAACATTCAATTACGAAATCATCATCCACAATGGTTCATCGACCACGACAAGTACCACTATTAAAAGACTACTCACTATTCATAATTAAAACAGATACAACGATAGTAGACATAGACATGATACCGACAGTACAACGATGGATGATCGAAGATCGAACCCCGCAGCGTATCAGCACCACCTTCTACCTCGATGGTATTTAAAAGGGGCGTCCAGAGCCTGTTTGGCGATCGCCAGACGGCAATTTCGCGGCGCCAAACACTTAGGTCAAACCCTAGTCTTCATCTTTGTCGAACTTGGCGGCGCCAGATCTGGAATTTCGCGATCGCTAAGAAGCCACTGGATTGAGATTGTGCATTTTTCACGTTTTTTCGCCTTTTTTCGTACTTTTCCGTTCCACGGCCTCCAAATCCTACAAAAGCAATAATAAGCTTATTTGGTGAGTGAAATGATCAAAAACAGGTGGGAAATGGGGTAAAGTAATACAATGAAGCTCAACCAAAACATGTATAATTTTGGTGTTATCACATCCAATAATCCGAGGCTATGTTCGGTGGGTGATACGGTTGGTTCGGTGGGTGATACAGTTGGTTCGGGTTAGTACGCCTCGAGCCGGAATCGTTACCGTGGTGATCCATATTTGATTAGAGATAGAGATGAGAGAAAATAAGAGATGAAGATGAGATGAGAGAAAATAAGATGTAGATGAAGATGAGATTGTAGATGAGAGTAGAGATAAGAGAAAATAAGAGATGAGTGTAGGTTGGTTAAAAAATGAATTTTATATATATAGGAAAGGTTAAAAGTAAAAAAAAAATTATTTTTTTTTTACCCCCAACGGCTATATTACCGTTGTGGGGGGGGGGGGGGGGGTCTTTTGCCATTTCATCAAAGTTGGAGGTGAGAAGAGGCATCGGTGTGGGCTTACCGTTGGCAACAGGTACTGGCTGCCTAACGGTCACCCGCGACAGTGTTACCGTCGGTACCGGTAACGGTACCGGTCCCGTGCCGTTCCCGTAGCGGATGGCCTATTACCAACCCTCTAATTTAAAATCTAAAACAATAAAGTTTTGAAATCCGTTTTAATTTCTTTTTACTTAAATTAACTTTCATTGTTTATCAACAAATTGTTTTTTTATTTTAATTTTTTTAACCGACCATCTTCGAGTCCCAACTGTCATTACAAAACAAAATTCATCGTTGTTCACCATTTAGAAAACAATTATATTTATTAGAATTAATATAATAGTTATTTAAAAAGATTTACGAACTAAATCAGAACGTTTATGGTAAAGCCGACGTGGCGTGTAGATGTGAGAAAATCAAAATACATATTGATTTCCTCTTTCTTTATGAACAAAACTTGTACTTAAGGGTGAACAAAACTTGACCAAATTCGAAAAACCGATAATCCGATTCAAAAAATCTCGAACCTACCTGACTCACATAACTCGAACTAACTTGATCTTCGAAATCCAACTTTATTACGAGTTACTCGGTTCGGGTTACGGATGTAAATGAGCTGAGCCGAGCTCGAGCCGAAAATAAAGCTCATTTAATAAACGAGCCGAGCTCAAGCTCCAAAGAGCGGGCTCATGTAAGCTCGCGAGCCTAAACGAGCTCAATGTATAATATAGTTTATATATTTTATATGTTTAGTTTTTAATATTTATATATATCATTATAATAAAAATATCAAAATAATACCTAAGCTTAAACGGGCCTAAACGAGCCGATCCCGAGCTTCATAAATCTTAAACGAGTCGAGCTCGAGCTCAACATCACAGGCTCTAAACGAGCCAAGCTCGAGCTTAAAAAATCTTAAACAAGCCCGACTCGATAATTGTCTGGCTCGGCTCGTTTACATCCCTAGTTCGGGTAAGGTCTCTGTACTAAAAAAAATCATCTTTTAAATAATAAACAATATTAGATTTTTTTTACTATCAACGAACAAAGTATTTGAGCATCCACAATGTATGGGTTTTTCATATAGTCTTTTCACAGCTTTTTTCTTACGCATTATTACCACATCAACAACCTAAAAGCATCTGCATATTTCCACTGTGTGAAAAACTTCATCCAAGTTTTTTTAGAATTTTCAGGATCTCACCATTTTAACTTTATATCATTTATATTTTTATGTATAGAAATAAATAGAATAAGATTATACAAATACGTATTTAAATATATCAAGAAAATACCATTACATTAATTATGTATTTATTATACATAATTTTTTTAAATATTTTAATAAAATATATTTTAAAAATAAAACTAAATTAAATCATAGATTAAATATGAGATTTTTATAAAGTTTTCTAAAGTTAAAATATATTAAATATAAAAAACTTCTGAAAAAGCAGGTCGTACAGTTACGACCTATGACATAAATTAAAAACCAACAAAAAATATTATCCGAAAAACCTTTACACTATGTAAAAAAATCTTAAAGTAAAGTTTTTGCCCTCTAAATAACCTCTGAAAAACCCATAAAAACTACGGTGTGGATGCAGTTAGTTGGGTTGGTTCTCCATGGTGGTGGTGACTCCTCCATGTCAAAGATCAACAACAACATATATATATATATATATATATATACTAGGATAGGAAGCATGGACTAAGCTATTAATTGTGGGGTCCACCAAGGTTGTATTGGAAGTTTATGGGGTGAGGAAATGAATTAATCATATGTGTTGTGTTTATGGGGCAACTTGTGACATGGCAATACAATGTCCTACTACAAATTGCTCATTAAATATTCTCATGCAATGACAAAAGCATTCCTCATAGATTGGATATTTGAAGTCATGATAAATTCTTTTTTGAGTTTTTGTTTTCCTATTTTAATTGACTGCGTTATTATTTCTATATTAGTTAGATCAAGTGTATACTTAGGGCCCGTTTACTTGACGCTTACCCGGTAAGTACTTACCGGGTCAATTTACCTTACGGGGAGAACATGAATATGACTACAATCTTACTCAGTAAGAGCGATAGCATGGACCGAAAGTCTTACCCGGGTAAGTGAGATCTACAACTCTTACCCGATAAGAGCTTACCGGATAAATTGTTGCATACGATACCGTTTTAAGAGACTAAAATGTTGTACCATATGGTAGGTGAGAGTGTTCAGTTTTTCCAGTAAGCACTTACCGGGTAAGTGTTCAAGTAAACGGCCCCTTAGAGATATCATGTTAGAGCATCTTCTATAATTATGATATTTTTTTTTAAATAGAGTAAAAATAGTTAAAATCTCTAAGCGAAATTTAGAGTGAATTGTGGATTTGGTCCTTGTGGTTTAACAATTTTTTTGGTCATAGTTCTTATTCTATGTTTATCTTGGATATGGTCCTTATGGTTTTCATTTCGTTTTGGCCATGGTCCCTTTGACCAACTCTCTCGTTAACTCCGTTAAATCAAGGGTTATTTTGGTAAAAATTTTATACTTTTGTATTTTTTTTGTAAAAAGGTAAAACATATAATTTTTTAAAGACATATATATATAATGCCATCAAAATAAATAAAATAAGAGTTTATTTACAATCTGATTTTTTACTTAAAAGTTAATTATATCAAACATTCTTTATTAATTTCAAAAAAAACTAATCTTATTCATTAGTTCTAAATAATATAAGAACTGATTTTATGATTTGGATTTTTAAGTTAAAGTTGTAGTTACATGAAAACAATAAAACCATATCAATTACACCATTTAATAATAAAAATAAAATTTAATGTATTTCATATAAAACAAGATATTATTAATTTCATTACATCACGTATACAAACATATAGAAAGGGACTCTATATATAAACATACTTATTGTGATCGACATCAAATCATATAATAATATACGTTTTATATTTGATTATTTAAAAATTTTAAAATACTAATTATATTAAACACATTTATTTTTATTTTTTTTCATCAAATGATAGAAGATGATATGGTTTTATTACTTTAATATAACTAAAATTTTAGCTTAAATAAACCTAATAATAATACTTTGTTTTGCCGTTCAAAAAAATCATATTACTTTATATTATTTTTTAGAGCGAATAAAATTATATATGTTTTATGATTTGATTTATTTAAATTCAAAATAATAATTTAATTGTATATGATATAATTAATTGTTTAGTTTAAGAAAATCAATTCATAAAACAATCTCTTATTCTATTTATTTTGTTATTATTATATATGTAATTTTGTGTGTTTAAAAATCTTTCTTTTACCTTTTTACAAAATAAATACAAAAGTATAAAAAATTTACCAAAATAACCCTTGATTTAACGGAGTTAACGAATAAGTTAGTTAGATGGACCATGGCCAAAACAAAATGAAAACCACAAGGACCATATCCAAAATAAACATAGATTAGGGACTATGATCAATAAAATTACTAAACCACAAGGATCAAATCCACAATTCACTCCAAAATTTACATTCAATATGTTTGGTTAATTCTATTGGTTGAAACATTATTAAAATAATCATTTCTCTCAAGTCTCACCATTTAGAGATTTCTCTAAATTTAGAGATTTTTGCAATCTTTCTACATTTTTCTTTATTTTAACATAGGGTGTGTTTGTTTTGCAGTCTAGGTGGGACGGGACGGGACAAAAATAAATAGTCCCATGTTTGGCATGCCATGGGACAAAAACAAGTTGGACAACATGGGACAAAAACCTAATTTCATGGGACAATTTTGAAGTTTTTTTGTTCCACCAAAAACGGTGGAACAGCATGGGACAAACCATAAAAAGACTATGTTACCCCTTAACCCAAACCTTCTCTCTTTTAGAATCGGTGCACTTATTACCCCTTTCCATCTCAGGCCACCGGCGATCTCCGGCTCCGGCCACCGGCGGTCTCCGGCTCCGGTCATCGCCTATCTCCGGCCACTCCCTCCATCGTCCCTCTATAAATGTACTGAATTTTTCTAACCTTCTATTTCAACCCAGATTATCATTCTCCAAAAGCAAAAGGATTTAATTAAATATGGAGATATATTTCTTTTGAAGAAGAAAACGAAAAAAAGAGAATGAAAGAGAAGGTGTTGGTGCTAGCATATGAATTAAGAAGAAGAAGATGATGATGAGAGTGTTGGTGGGAATGAGGCATTGAAGAGAGAAGAAGAAGCATATGAAGGTGAGAATGAAGAAAGAAGAAGAAGAAGCATCTGAAGGTGAGAATGGAGGCGGTGGGTGAAAGTAAATTAGGTTTAGGTTACAACTTTTGATAATATATATATTATATTTTTTAGTTTTCTTTTTTTTAGTGAAAGAAATGCATGAAAACAAAAAAAAACAATAAAATTTTATGTTTATAAAATTATACACCAATTATATAAAAAAAGTCTTAATGTTTTAAGGGTATTTTAGTCATTTTAACAGTTTTAGTCCAATCCTATTTAGTTGTACCAAACATAGGACAGACTATTTTATCAATTTTGTCTTGTCATGTCATGTCTCGTCCCATCCAGTCTGCGTACCAAACGCTACCATAGAGAATAACATAGCTCTTGGAACGATTAATGACTAAGGTCCTTGTGGTTTACAAAAATTAATAACTAAGGTCCTTCTAAATAATTTTTAACTAACAAGGTCCTTGTACTTTTGTTTTTTATAACACATATGGTCCATATTATAAATAATATTAAAAAAGTTATAATTAAGAAAGGGTAATTTTGTCCATTCACTTTTACTATTCTTTTAATCTTAATTTTTAACTATCAAATACTTCGTTCGTTGATAGTCAAAAACATCTAATATTGTTTATTGTTTAAAAGATGATTTCTTTTAGTACAGAGACCTTACCCGAAGGTCCCGAACCGTGTAACTCGTAATAAAGTTGAATTTCGAAGATCAAGTTAGTTCGAGTTATGTGGGTAAGGTAGATTCGAGATTTTTCGAACCGGATTATCGGTTCTTCGGATTTAGTCGAGTTTTGTTGACCCCTAAGTATAAGGCAATTATAAAGAAATATGTATTTTGATGGTATAATGGTAAATCTAACTTTGTTATACTTAGTTATAGGGGGTAAAGATGAAATAGGTTTGTCTTTGTCCCACTCTTGTTCTACTTAGTTCTGCTATGTCCCACATAAATGTCTGCCAAACATGGGACAAGTCTGTTATGTCATGTCCTCTCTCGTCATGTCTTGCATACCAAACGCACCTTAAGGGAACAAAATTGTAAAACTTAGAAAAAAAACACATACGTATAGGACATAATCATATGTTTTACTTAAAAGTTCAACATCTATTCAATTTGAGACATGTATTATTCCCAAATTAGAGGATTATTGGCTCTTTATTTGAATACTTGAATCCAAATGGGTATTTTGAAGATTGGTAAGAAGAAAAAAAATCAATCTTTAACAAGGGAAACAAAAGAAACCCCAAATTTTGCTCCATGAATATGCAAAAAAAGACAACAAAATGAGGAGCAAGATCAAAAGGGTGTTTAGTGTTTTTAGGTTTGATCAAAAAAGGAGAAAAATGGGTCTCTAAGGTTGTGTTTAGTTGTGGAAAACTGTTTTTGTTTTCCAAGAAAATGAAAACAGAAAATGGAGTTGATTTTTCATTTTCAGTTTTCTAGGAAAATTTTGGAAAACTTGTTTACTTGAAACCATGGAGTTTTCATTTTCCATTTTTAGAAAATTAGAAAACTCGTTTAGTTGTGCATTTTTCATTACTTTTCATTTTCCATTTTCCATTTTTCCAAATATTGCAACGGCGGCGGCGACGATGGTGGCGGTGGCCTTGGTGGCCTCGACGGTAGTGGTGGTGGCCTCGGTGGCCTCAGCGGCGATGGCGGTGGCCTCGGGGGACTCGGCGGCGATGGCGGTGGCCTCGGGGACGACGGCGGTAGCCTCGGGGGCCTCGGCGGCGACAGCGGTTGCCTCGGTGGCGACGGCGGTGGCCTCGGCGGCGACGGCGGTGGCCTCGGCGGCGACGGCGGTGGCCTCGGTGGCCTTGGCGGCGACGACGGTGGCCTCCAAGGCGACGACGGTGACCTCAAAGGCGACGGCGGTGGCCTCGGCGGCGACGGCGGTGGCCACGGTGGCGACGGCGGTGGCCTCGACGGCGACGGCGGTGGCCTCGGTGGCCTCGGCGGCGACGGCGGTGGCCTCGGTGGCCTCGGCGGCGACGGCGGTGGCCTCGGTGGACTCGGCGGCGACGGCGGTGGCCTCGGTGGCGACGGCGGTGGCCTCGGTGGCGACGGCGGTGGCCTCGGTGGACTCGGCGGCGATGGCAGTGGCCTTCGGGGCCTCGGCGGTGGTGGCGGTGGCCTCGGCGGCGACGAGGGTGGCCTCGGCGGCGACGGCGGTGGCCTTGGAGGCCTCGGCAGCGATGGCGATGGTGGCGGTGGCGGCGACGACGGCGGCGGAGACGGTGGGGCGGTGGTGAGATGGTGGTCGCGGCGGTGGTTGAGGCGGCGATGGCGGTGACGGTGGTCGCGGCGACGAGAAGGGGATGACGGTAGCGTGACGACGGTGGCGGCGAGCGGCGGTGCTGGTGGCGGCGAGCGGCGGCGGCTGGTGGCGGCAGCGGTAGTGGCCTTGGCCGGCGGTGGCGGCACGCGCGACGGTGGCGGTGGCCGGAGCCGAGAAGGGGACGACAATTGAAAATGAAAATGGAAAATGAGAATTGGAAAACTATAAAAAGTAGTTTTCTAATTCAAGTGTAAATTTGGAAAATGAAAATTTTGTTTTCTTGGAAAATTTTTTCTAAATTGAATCAACTAAACAAGTTTTCTAAATTTTCAGTTTTCATGGAAAAATTTTCTAGAAAACAGAAAATTTTTCCACAACTAAACACACCCTAAACTTTCCTTTTTTTGTTGATACCGTAACTACGGATTGGAAGGGGTTTTTTTCTTTGGATGTTTTGGGTAATAAAAACAAGAGTAAATTATATTTTTTGGTTATTGTGGTTATTAGAAGGAAACTCAGTCCTTTTTTCCAAAGAACATAATATTTTTCTTTTATTTTTTCTTTTCCCTCCCTTTCAGCCATAAGAAAAACTCTAGAACACAGCGTAGATGATGAACCTACGGACACATTAATAAGTTTTCAAGATTTAAATCAGTTTTGTAGTTATGCATTTCTTTCCTCCAAAAAGAATTTTATTAATTCTGAATTATTAAGGAGGTGTTTAGGATAGATTATATCTGGTGTTTACTCATTTATTTCGCTGTGAAAATAAAAATATTATTTTTTAGCTTTTGATAGGAGGAAAAAAAAGTGTCTATTTCTTTGTTAAAAAAGATATAAGAAGTTTTTGAAAATTCACTGCATTCTAACTTATTGACTTATTTGAGATAATTTATCAACGTTTTTTTGAACGGCAAATAGAGGACACTAGTGCGGAGCTTCGGCTAGGCCATCACCCCGACTAGCGAACTCAAAAGAAGCTTTATTAAACAAGACGGTCTCCAAGAAAGAGACATCACACGACAAAACAATTTATCAACTTTTTAATTCTCTTATATGTATAAGAATATAAGCAATTACAAACTCCGTCTAAGAACCAATTTATTAACTTATTGTGTTTTGATAGTGTTATAAACTAATTCAAACACTTTTTGTAAAAACTATTTTTGTTATCACATAAATTGATAACATTTATAAAAAAAACATAAGTTGTTTAAAATTATTACTAATGGCTTAAAATGGGGTAATTGATTCATATGCCCATAATGCACCTCCACTTTCCACAATATACCCACACCGTTACGCCGTTATAACGGCGATATAACGCACCAAAACGCCGTTATAACGGCGTTTTGGTATAACGGCCCTTATAACGGCCTTTTAGGGGTATGGTTGCAAAGTGGGGGTATACCGGTAAAGCTCCCCTTAACGGCCTTTATAACGGCCTTTTGGGTATACCGGTAAAGCTCCCCTTAAAATGGATAAAATTATAAAATGTGTCTGATAAAGTGCCAACATCAAATGCATGATGATATAAGCCACTCGAAATTCCGCTGGATGTGATTAACACCCATTCGGCAGATGCCTGCAAGATGGCAAATGCCTTTGGTAAATATAAACAATGAAAATTTATCTATAATTTGGTGATGGGTAAATATGTAAGTTTTTATTGTAGACTTCAAAAATAAAATTGTTGTCATTGGAATTAAAATGGAAATTATTACAACATTCATATAAAGGTCTTAAAAACGTTAAAGAATTGTACCAAGTTTGAATTCAGGTGATGTATATTTTTATTTTCATAAGTCAAACGGTGTACTTAACCAGTAAAAGGAGTTAAAGAATATTGTTACCTTTTCTCGAAGTGTCCAATAAGCCAGAATTCAAATGCAACATTTGATGCAATAAGGGAAACTGATTGCCATACGTTCCCTGCAAGGGACGCGAACAATTCATGTATTCTTACAAGTTGCATAGAATGCATAATTCATACCAAGGGTAAAATCGGTCATTTCAATTATTCAGACCGTTTATTTAAGGAAAAAAATTCAATACATTTTTTATCCAGACAAACAACTTAACCCAATATAGGGCATAATAAAAGAAAAGAAATAGTAGAACCGTCCTTAGCCTTCTTTATATGTCTACTTAAAAATACAAAAAATACTACAGATGTAGACAAATTGTTGAACCACCCACATATGTTCGATTTAACATTTCCTCATGATTATTTTACATGTGTCTGATTCTTGATCTTAGTAATGACAAGATGAAGGGGGAAAACACAATACATGCATAGAAAAACCACATCCATCAAGGGCTTTTTCGTAATTTTATCATAAAACTCAAAGGTCTTTTTATCATACAAACGGACATTAAAAACTATCCCTAGAAATCCAAAGTTCTACCCCCTTCCTCATTATTCACCTGTTCTCGACACCCCACCAAAATAAAGCTGAAAAAGATTAACTTAGATATTGATTACTAAATATTGAAATTGATGTCAATGTGTAACCCCTTCATCTTAAATATTTCAAAAGGGACCCACGTATTTTTATTTTCCAATTGAGTTAAAAAAAAAAGTTAACGCAAGTTTACCTCGATGTGAGACGTTTTCATCACTGCAGTCAAAACCTCCACGGTTACGATCACACGAGCAGTAGCTGACATAAATTTAGCAACAAGTCAGTTAAAACATATAGAAAAGTAGCAAAATGGACATTCTACAACTATTTCATAAAGAACTCAAATGATATCTAATTAAAATGTATATATCATTTATCGACCCTCTACTTCAAACATTTAGTAAAGAAAGATTAACCACAATCTATAAACAAATCTTCATCGGCAATTGCCATGTAGAGAGAGGAAAGTTCAAATGAAAACTCATTTTTCATTGTGAACGTGGGGATCACTAAAATCGCTCCACATGCATTATTCACTCTAAATATCAGAGTGATTGTGAACTCAATTTTGGTTGTAAACGTGTGGACCACTAGTATCGTGCCACGTGGCAATATTCAGTCTAAATATTCATGTATTATTCAGATCAATAAAAGTTTTATTCGGTTTGAATAAAGCTTCAGAGCGATTTAGAGTGATTGGCCTAGGCTTTATTCACGTTGCATGCGCACACGTCAGGGTGCATGACATTCATATTATATAAAGCTTAAGCGCCGATTCAGATTGCCACGTGTCGCAATTTTTGTGGTCCACACGTTCACAATGAAAGATGAATTCACATTTGAACTCCCCCCCCCTCTCGCTCTCTCTCTACACACACACACACACAACACACATACCTATATAGAGACAACCCACTCATTTCGACGACATTTTGACATGTTCCTTGAGACGAGCACCTTCTCGGGCATCTTTCAATGGAAATAGACATGGTAGTTTGACATTTCGACACATTTTCAGCAAAAGTCAAATGCTTGACACCGAAACTCCATGTTCCACCTGTAACGTACACGATATAGAAACTAATTGCCTTCTCGTCCAAATCATATAACTTAAAGAACATATGTTGCCAGTAGAATTCGCGTAAAAGTAATCCCGTTTATCTTCGAACGGCAATCCACCATATGAAGCATAGATTCCGTGATCTATTTTTGTATTTCCCGCCTAAATATGTATCTGGATGCATTTTACACTTTCGGTTCATTTAGGCTTATCTTACAGACATTTGTCCTCCTATCTATCCCATACATTTTAGTTATTTATTTACTCATAATATCCTATTTTTTACTTAATACCCCTATAATTAATTATTTATTTAATTTTAATCTCTTAAATTTTTATTTTTTATTTTACACTCTTATCATATAACATAAATAATCATAAGTAAAAAAATAAAGATTAAATGTAAAATAAATAACTAAAATATAGGGGATAAATACATAACTGTTAATCAGATAAGTCTAAGGCTGTGTTTGGCAAAAAAGATATAAGCTAGTACATCCAAACATGTACCAGAAGCTAGCTTATAAGTAGCGTTTTGAAATGCTACTTTGAGTAGCTTATGAGAAGCTTATTGTAGCTTTTTCCAATTATACCCTTATTAATATTAATTATTAAATTCAAATATATCATTTTTGGTCATTTTACATACTCATAAGCTAGTTTTTGCCAAACATAATTTGTTCATACGCTAGCTTATCAGCTACTAACAAGCTTATCAATCAACACTAGCTTATCAGCTATCCGCTAGCTTATCAGCTATCCGCTAGCTTCTATCAGCTTACTACCAGCTAGCTTATAAGCTACGCTTGCCAAACATAGCCTAAATGAACCGAAAGTGTAAAATGGTCAAGATATATATTTAGAGGAAAAAGTCCTGAAACCGACGTATCAACGACAACACATGGAAGCCAGTTAATCTTATATATATATATATTATTTGTTTGTTTTAGGGGGTGTTTGGTTGGGGGTATTGAGGGTCAGGAATGGGAATGATAATGAAAACTGTGTTTGGTTTGATACTATATAATGGAATCATTCCTGCAGATCCATTAATTTCCATTCCTGACCAAATTGGGGGGAATGAAATTTTTATTTCTACTTGGTTCTTTTTTCCATGCATTGTTCCATCTATGGATGTTAAATGAAACATCTTTTGTATTTTCAAGTTGGAAAAACATATTTTTCAAAGTGAAGCAATTTTTCATGATTATATTAGGTTAACCAAACAGCGTCAATGCAATCCTCATTCCTATTCGCATTCTCCTGCATTTCCATTTTCATTTTCATTCCCATTCCCTGACATGAACCAAACGCCCCCTTAGTTTATTCAAGAAGTAAAAAGTTATTATAAATAAATTATATTATAAGTCGATGTGAGAATGTAAGAACACTCTCAAGAGATTTTTTAAATGGAGACAATGAAATTCAAAATTTCTTCAAAAATAGTTACATATAAGATATAAACAATTTTTTATTTATGATACTGTAACTTAAGTTCATGTAAGATTAAACTGTCTTTATGAGACTGCATGAAACCAAAACTTTATACATGAAACTTTGTAACAAATTATCGTGAAAGTAAATAAAATTCGAATATTCATACTAAAAAAATACCACCGAGGTAAAAAAAATATAAAACAAGGTAAAAAACGAAACCTACACAGTGAAAATGTTGTGAAGGTGAAATCGAATCTTCATAGCAAAAATGTTGTGAAGGTAAAAAAGTTGAACCTTCATATAAAAAAACACCGTGACCATAACATTTACAGTGTTTCTACTATGAATGTTCGAATTTTTACATTCATAGTGTTTTGCTGTAAAGTTTGTTGGTCCTCTTTTGATGGCCAACTATGTAAATTGTATTGTAGAAGGGGTGGTTGAATACAATCAACACAGTTTTTTCTACTTAATTCAGTTCACGACTCCTATGGAGCCTTTGTGTGAACTGAAATAGATTGTTTGTTGAAAGCGATCTTATACTATGTCATGATCCACACAATCTTTAAGTATTTTTTCACCAAACATTTGCTTATGCACAAAGCAAGAATATAATTAGAAAGAAATCATTTAGAAGAAGATAGAAGGGAGGAAATGATTGGGGGTATTGAGGATGAACCACAAGTTGTCTGAAGAATAACTATTCAGTTATCATATATACCCCCATGCATTAAATGCATGGCAGAACCACTTTTGCACGTGTAGTGCTAAGATTGGTTCTATTGTACTTTATACTATAAACAAATGCCCCATACTTGGTAGGGTTATGGTCTATAGTGTACGATTGCCTTATGGGTGACAAGTAAGGAGGGAACAGTAAAGAGACACCTCTTTTTGTACTTTTGTCAGAAAGGCAAATCAAGTCCTTTGGTGTGCATATAGGAGGGAAAGACAAATCTTGAATTCGTAAAGTACAAGTCACTGATCCGGCCTTAGAGTCGCTGATCCTTGGGAAGGATCAGGGAGGCGCTGTGACTTAACTTCAGCAGAACGTCATGTTTGAGTAGTCAGCTTGCTATCACTGATTTCAACTCCAGATCACAAGCTCGCTGACTCTTTCATCAGCTTGCATCAATAGATGGTGCTGATGGTTTTTTGAGACATGACTATTTGTCTTTCAAGGGATACTTAGTTGATGTCAGCTCTCATTGATACTGAACGGAGTCAGTGATCAGCGATCGCTGATTGTCCAAACTATCAGTGAGACAGACTCGCTGAAGTATTGAACTTCATCTCAGCAGTGCTAAGTATTTTCAGTTATAGATAAAGGATCATTGATATTTTCAACATGTCTTAGAGGAGCTGGATCAACAAAGTTTATGTAAGAAATGTTGGTCTCACGAAAACAGCTTGGTCTGACGTAAACATGACCCATCACACCACTATATTAATTTGAGGTAAAAAAATAATATTTCCATAATATAAATAATTTATAGAGACACTATAATGAAAAATCTATAAAAATATATATACTTTTAAGTAATTTTAATGTAAGACCAAATGTTGTGGTCTACTCGAAGCCTTCGGCTTCCCTTCGTGTTGCTCGGGTAACATCGGTAAACACCATTACTTACCCCTTTAGGTAGATGAAGCAAACAACACCTTAGGCTTCTCCAAACTTGATTAGCAAACCCCTCACTTCCTTTCTTCCTATCTAATTTTTTCTTTATTAATTATTTAATAATAAAAAGTATAGGTAAGATCGGGTTGGATATAACTTATGTTTTGGATCATTTCAAGTAAGCAGTGAAAAACCGATGTATCGCTGGATACGGGGATGGGTAGCATTGGGTTGGTCTAAGTGAGTAACAAATTATTTTGGTCTATGATAACAAAATTTTATGCATTTGACGCTTAGGTTAGATTAAAACGAAGGGAGTACAAATAGGGCTTTGTTTCCAAACCGCTTAATAGATCGACCAAAATCTCTCATCCTTCAACCTTGAGACAGCCATGGCGTTTCCCTACATGGAAGCTGTAGTCGGTATATGCTCTCATCTATCTATCTCCTTTGTCTTTCTCATTTTGCTCTTGTATATCAACTATCTTATCGTTCCTTTTGGAGTTTCTTCGTTTATTTGCTGATTTTAAGGAGTAAATCGTCTTCACCTTTTCATTATTAGGGTTTTGCGATATCTACTGTTGATTCTATCTTAACTATTATTGCTTTGATTGTTTCTTTTAGACTGTCAGATACCTTGCTTTTTGTTCAAGTAATTGCTAGGGTTTTGTTTGTGACCGTGGAGGAATGAGTGTATTAAATCATGGAGTATCATCTAGTATGGCTTACAGGCTTAGTGTATTGTTTGAATATTGTTTGAAGTAATGTTCTGAAAATGCTTCTTAATCATCAAGCACAAAAGTAATTTTGAAGTATTAAGATGAATGTTAGTTATGTCCAAATGTTTACTTTGATCTAAAATTTCACTTGATTTTTTAATTCTCTTGGTCCTTGGCAAAACACTGGATTTCTGTGCCTATATAGGTACACATGGAAGTGAAAAGCTGAAGAATATACACACTATATATTATCATTCATAATTTATTTACCTTAACCATGTCATAAGAAAATCTAAATGAGTTCAGAGGCATATTCAGACTATTTAAGGCTGTAAAAAGTGGTATCCTTCTTCAGTTTTCAGATTTATTGTGAGTTTTGTATTGTTTTTGTGACTTAAATCTTGACCATTAGCTAATGCTGTTAAGATTTTGTTTAAACTGGGTTTGCGTATGTTTATTTATTTATTTATTATTTTGTTTCCAGTGTGAGAATTATGACTTTTTTGTAGCCTTTTCTGTCATCTGGAAGCTTCTCAATTATTTTTGGTGTAACTATGAACTTGTAATACAGATTAAGTGATTCCTCTGACAACAATTGCTTTTGATTCCCAGGATTCATGATATTGATGTATATCTTTGAGACATATCTAGATCTGCGACAACATACTGCTCTCAAGCTGCCAACCCTTCCTAAAACTTTAGAAGGGGTTATTAGTCAGGAGAAGTTTGAAAAATCTAGAGCTTATAGTATCGATAAAAGGTATTTTCATTATTAGAATATTTCTTTTCCTGCAGGCTCATGTTTCTCTTGCAGCTTGCTAATTGAATTTGGTGATTGTATATGCTCAGATTGCTGATTCATCTTTTTTTCCCCGTTATGTGTTCTCTTTTTTTCATTTTGCAGTCGCTTCCACTTTGTTCATGAAATTGTAACAATAGTTATGGACTCTGCTATCTTGCTATTTGGTGTATTGCCTTGGTTCTGGAAGGTGGGTGGTTTAGTGCCTTTTCTATAAATTCTCTTAAAACATATATGTTGTTGGTGTTAACAACCTTTTATCATGTTCTTAAATGACCACAGAGATCAGGTGCTGTTTTGGAATCCATTGGCCTTGATGCAGAGAATGAAATATATCATACGCTCGCATTCTTAGCTGGCGTTATGATTTGGTCTCAGGTACATGTATCTGTTTTTTTTCACTCCACTGATTTCTGCATGATGAAACTAGATCAGAAGTTAATTTTATAACAAATAAAAGATAGCTTACTTGCACATATGACATATGCAGATCAACATCCGTTATATGCCCAAAACTGTACCATCACATAGCTATAACAGTTGCATGGATTACAATAATATCAGAAGCTCTTTATGTATACAAACAAACAGAGTGCCTATTTTACCCATGCAAGAAAAAAAAATTCTGTATGCTAAATTAACTACTTATGCATCTTGCCCAGTTTATGTGGATTGGACACACAAATTTGCTTTGTCAAGTAATCTTTGTCATAATCAAGGCTTGTATATCTAAATCGGCTACATATTTCTTTTCCATGTTAGTGTTGGTCTTCTCTGAACCTATTCACATGCTTTCATGGTAAGGTTGTTTTTTCAAGGTCCATTTTGGTCTGTTGGGGCATGCTCATCCAATCTGAATGCTTTTCTCATGGTATCTCATTATCGGCCAATTGTGTTTATTGGTTTGTTGCCGTCTGAACACCTGTCTTCTGTAAACAAATGTGTTGCTATATTAGTTTACAGACTCTGCTGACATGAGAAGTGAAGTTGATATAGGCAATGTTATGTCTTCACCAACATGTTGAATGCTTGTTGAGAGTTCATGTTACTATGTTAGGAATATATGAAATCATCCAAACACTATGAATTTTCTGTGATTAATTTTGAAAGTGGGGCCTGAATAGATTAGCCCATTGTGAACAATTAATATAGTGGCAGGACATTTGTCTAATTTTGGTTGATAACTTGTTAAGTAGATTCTTGGTGAAGTTGTCACATGTGGTTTGTTGAAGTTCACTCTACCGAGTATTCATAGGCCTTTCATTCTAGTTTTCATTGCTCAAGTATTTCTCATTGTTAATCAACAAACCTGTTTATACTGCTGTAATCTTAATGTTAATGTACATTTTATTTAATATCCTTTGTGCAGATCACAGACTTGCCATTCTCTCTTTACTCAACTTTCGTAATTGAGGAGCGACATGGTTTTAACAAGGTTTTATAGAGCATGATTCCTGTCATCTTTTTAGTTGACCTGCTTGTTTAAATAAAAAATTGGAGTCTATCTTTATCTCTACTAGATATTATGTTTGTAACACATGATATATGTACTTGCAGCAAACAGTTTGGCTTTTCATTCGAGACATGATTAAAGGCATGATCTTGGCTGTAATAATAGGACCTCCTGTTGTGGCTGCCATCATTTTAATAGTACAGGTACTGGAAGTGATATCATGGATGATGTATTATTGTATTCCTTGCAATTCTATTTTCAGCAAAATTCCATATTTTAGTTGTTTTGCAAATTGGTTATGGCAACAATGTTCTCTTTTCATTGCAGAAAGGTGGTCCCTACTTGGCTATCTATCTTTGGGGTTTCATGTTTGTTTTGTCTCTCGTCATGATGACTATTTACCCGGTTTTAATTGCACCCCTTTTCAACAAGTTTACACCGGTGAGTATTTAACTTTTAATCTTTTGGTAGAGAAAGTCTATGACATGATTGATTGTTTAAATGTATTCCATCTCTGAGAAATTTCATCTGCATGTTACCAAAAACAGCTACCTGATGGCGAGCTTAGGACAAAAATTGAGAATCTTGCTATGTCTCTCAGTTTCCCTCTGAAGAAGCTTTTTGTTGTGGATGGATCTACAAGGTCGAGCCATAGCAATGTGAGGATGTCTATTTTTTGCAAAAATTGTCCTGATTTCTGAATTAACTTTAGCTTTGAAGATTGATAACATCTAAATTGTATGCCACAAGAATCATTTTCAGGTTTTTTTTTCTATGTTTGGGCCGTGAGTACACTTCCGTCAAGATTCCACCTTTTCTACTTCCATAAGAAAGATTTCCATCTCTCAAAAATCTAAATAAATATTCATGAAAGAAATAGTGCGATTTCTGATATTGTGATTTGAGTTAACTGTTAATGTACTATTTACATGGAATGTACTTGATTTATCATCTCGTTTTACACTGTGGGCCTGTGGCAACATGTCACACATTGTTCTGTCTCCTGTCCTTGGAATAATTTAACTTCTTGTTTCTCTGCAGGCATACATGTATGGGTTCTTTAAAAACAAGCGCATTGTTCTTTATGATACTTTGATTCAGCAGGTATTGTTTTCTATATATTTATCCTTCATTTAATAAAATATCAGGTTTATGAACATGTCATGGAACCTAACAAATAGTGTATTTCATTTATACTTAAGCGAAAAAGGGTTTCTACCTTAGTATTTGAGTCTCAAATCAGCTTGTACTCTTGAATATCAGGCAGACTTGATGGTATGGTAGAACTTGTGAATTATGACTCCTTTTGTTGTGGGATGAAACCAATTTTATATCAGCTAAACAGCTTTCTCATGATATTGATGTTTTACATAGTAAAAGCTGTGGTTGGAGACTTGGATCTACTTGTGCATAAATATGCCTTATAATTCAACAGACTTGTCATCACTAATTCACCATGTTGTAGAATTGCAGTGAATTTGCTAATGAGTAACAATGCAAGGTTAAAACATATCTTGTATTTTTCTTCGGGGTTGTTTGTTTACCTCTTAACAGTTTCATTAAGAGGCAGTCTCTGAATGGTTAAAGAGGTAAATCCTGTTTGGCAAAAAAGTAAACTGTCTCTTAATGGTTCTAAAACCCTCTGAATGGGTTAGTATCCTAGACCTCCCTTAACCATTAAGCACCCTGATTTCATTCTCAAGAATTACCAGACAACCATACCTCATTTCACACTATATCATAAGAGCCTCTTAATCATTCAGCAACTGCCAACATCCCCTTCTATTTTCTGCTACTAAATCGTCTTATCTGGTGGTGTATTTTTTGCATGCTGTTACATATAAGTTAGATGTCAATGTTTCATTGGCATGATGCCTTAACTGACTTCTACTAGAATTGCTTTTCCTTAAATCTGATTCCTTGTTTGTAGAAGATTTGTTTTTCGTTGAAATGTAATCCTGTTGAACAAAATTCATGTTTTTTTCTAATTGTAATTGATTTGGGTAACATGGTATGATACTATGCAGTGTAAAAATGAGGAAGAAGTTGTTGCTGTGATTGCTCATGAACTTGGTCACTGGAAATTGAATCACACAATGTATTCCTTCGTTGCTGTTCAGGTGTGTTGCGAATCTTAATTTTTATTGTAATTGTTGCATACTTGCATCATAGAATACCAAATTTTACACTTTCTGTTTATTTAAGCGACTAAATTCTACTATGGGCTATCTTTTATCTCTTAGTGAGAGTCTGTATGGAAATTAAGCCATCGTATCCCTTAAGTTTCACAAACTGTTTCCCAGATGTCTATCAGCTGAGTAGCAATGGTTATTTAAATAACTGGAAGCATTGTGTAGAAATAAGCTGATTTTTTAATATCAACCTGAAAATAACCAGGCTGCTATAGGCCCCACGCCCAAACATAAAATTAAAAGATCCATTTGTCGCTGTAGCCTAGGGAATTATCTTTTCGGCCAATTGGTTTAGTATGTCTTAGTTATTATATTGGCTTTAGTGTGTGTTAGTTACCACTTACCATTCATGATGGCATATTGTAGGTTGACTTTTACTAGCAACTAAAGGCTAGAGAGATGATTTTGGATTGAAAATTTGCTAAAAAAGGAAACGTGTTTGATTTATTTTGGGACATTCCCAGAATGGAAGTCACCTCATTTACTTTTGGGTATTTTGGTGTAGCATGTTTGATATTAAATTGTATATCCTGTAAGTAGCTCTTACTTTTGACTTGGAGGAAGTATGCAATTGACATAGACGACATACTTACTTTGCAGGTTCTTACACTTTTGCAATTTGGAGGCTATACACTCGTAAAAAATTCGAAGGACCTATTCGTTAGTTTTGGATTTGATACTCAACCAGTTCTCATTGGGCTCATATTATTCCAGGTACACTTATAAATTTAACAACCTTATTTGGAGTCTTATATTTTGTTTTCTACTTTCTATGCATCTACTTCTTGCCGAATCCTTGTTGTCTGCTTCAGGGGTGTCACTTAGTTCCAACTTAGTGAGTTCTGATATGTTCAAAGTCGTTGACCACATATACAATGGGTATGTGACTGGGTTATTTTGGTCTTTTTGTGAAAACGGAGAAATACAAATCCACACAGTAAATTTTAGAAAGCAATGGGAAATATCAAAAGTAGAAGAGAGATGGAGGAGAGGCAAGGTGACACAAGCTCTCTTTTCTTGATAGTTCAAATCATTGTGGGTCCACTAGCAAAAGTAGGAGTTGGGTGAAGGGTTAATTTTTAAAATAGTTTTGTTTGATTTGAGTCGCACACATGTTAGTGCACACACTCATAAATGTACCCCTGTATCTTTAATCAATGGGATCGCCAAATTTTAGAATGTTTGGGGAAATGGAGCTGTGAAATGTGATGGAGGGTTCGTTTACTGTTAGATGTGGAGAATTAAAGATGGCAGTATGGGGTCTGTAAAAGTTAAGAATGGAGAAAAATGATAAAAAGTGTGGAGCCTTGATAATTTTTAGTTGGTTTTAGAACAGTGATTGCATCCTTCTTCAATGATAATAATTCATGCAATGCTTTTTTTCCTATCATGTAATCTCCCTTGTTTGAATAGTCCAAGATGATGTTCTCTTAGTGTTGTTTTGATTTAACCATAATATGCTGTTTTTGTGTTGAATTTTGATGCTAATACGCCCTTTTACTGGGATGATTTGATTGCAGCACACTATCATACCCATCCAGCATCTTGTTAGCTTCGGTCTCAATCTTGTCAGCCGTGCTTTTGAGTTTCAGGTAGCTTTAACTTTGGATATTCATGTCCAATGATGTTTATTGTACTTCTTGATCGCTTGAATATATGGCCTTTTCTGACCATGGCTGTTCTTTTTTACCAAGGCTGATGCTTTTGCAAAGAAGCTTGGTTATTCTAAACCACTTCGAGATGGACTGGTTAAGCTTCAGGTACTTCTCTTCTTCCTGTTTTTTTGTTTTTTTTATGGTGTCTTTGCTCATTAATTTATCCATCTATCCAAGGAGAAATATGATGTCTGATTGGATATAGTGTGTCATGAAGTATCTTACTAGTAAAATATCTAAAATGCTTCACTTTCAAAAGTAAGTGCCTACTTTCCAGTTCTACCCTTGATTATAAGATGGAGAAATTATGTACTATTATTATTATGGGTAAAATTTTAATTAGTTATCAAAAAGTGTAATAACTATACACTTCCAAAACCGTGTCTTTTTTATATATATTGTGGACATGTATTTTGGGATGGAAGGAGTACTTGATGACATAGAGGTGCGATACTACAGCAAAATCGGTTTCATAGAACACCAATTAATTTTAATGTCTAATAGACTCCATAGGACGAAACAATTATTCATCCTATGTAAACCCTTTTGGATCATGTAAAGTCTTTTAGGACATTTTTTAAACAAAATCACATTTTCGTGTTTTTATGGCATTCTTTTCCCAACACACTTGTCAGTTGCTTTTTTTTCTGCTGATTCATTGTTTGTTTTATGGATTCATATATGCATATAATATTTTATAAATTTGCAGGAGGAAAACTTGTCAGCAATGAACACGGATCCATGGTACTCCGCTTATCACTACTCTCACCCTCCTCTGGTTGAAAGGCTAGCTGCCATAGACCAAGCTGATAAGAAGGCAGATTGATACAAAATAGTTTGAAGATTTAGATATTGATGGATGTTCTTGTGACCACACTGCTACTTTAAAAGTGAGTTTTTAGGCGAGAATAGAACTTTAAACGTTGCTGAGGTGAGGAAATGTTAAAAGGGTAAGAAGGGGATAGAAGAAACATTTTTATCCTGTGTAAAACATGGTTCTCAGTTCTGGATGGATGTACCTGCTCATCATTTCCTTTTATTTGTTGAATTGACAATTTTGCCCTTGGTTGCCCGAGTTGGGGAGGCAGATGTCGAGCCTCCTAGTTTTAGGGGTGCGTTTGGTACACAGGTTAGGACAAAACAAAAAGTTGTCCTACGTGTGGGACAAAATATTACCTTGTGGGACAAAAATCACCAAAAATTAGTTGAGAATATAAATAGATTACTAAACCATGTATGCTAATTACAATGTTACCTTGTATCACTCTTGGTCAGGGGATTTTGATAAAAAATTTTTGTTAAAATATTAAGGGAGGATATAACAAATTATTCATTAAAGGGACAAGGATTGAAATAAATGGTCGGGCATCCTAACAATTTGGCTATGTTTGGCAAACTAGCTGATAAGTTAACTTATGACTGATAAGGTAGCTTATGACTGATAAGGTAGCTGGTGACTGATAAGGTAGCTGATGACTGATAAGGTAACTGATGAATAAGTTACGTTTGGCAAAAACTAGCTGATAAGGTAGCTTATGACTGTAAAATGACAAAAAAAAAGGCATGTTTAAAAATTGATAATATAAAAAGTAGAAGGGTATATTTGGAATAAAAAAATAAAAAGTTCCATAAGTCACTTAAACGCTAGTAGGAGTAGCTTTTCAAAAAGCTAGCTTATAAGTCAGCTTATAAGTTAACTTATGGTTCATCCAAACATGTACCTGACTTATAAGCTGACTTATAAGTTAACTTATAAGCTACCTTATTTTTACCAAACAATGCCTTTATAGAAAACAAAATGCAAATATCTATCTAACAAAGATCTATTTAAATCAGAGTCCTGCACAAACTGTCCCTTCTGGTTACTACTTGATGCCATGTGACTAACTGTTTTCGACATCTTCAACTCAAAGAAAGCAAATTTTGTGTTTTAATCAAAAAAAGAAAATTTGATTAAAACACATTGAATACCCAACTTCAACTTCAACTCATAAACAAATGAGTTAAATGCAAATTTGGTCCTTGTGGTTTACAAAAAATAATGACTAAGGTCCTTCTAAAGAGCTTTTAACTAACAAAGTCCTTGTACTTTTGAATTTTATAACACATATAGTCCTTTTTGTAAATAACATTAAAACAATTAGAGTTAAGAAGGGGCAATTTTGTCAATACACTTTTCCTATGCATTTAATGTTAGTTTATAACATATTTGACCCATTTTTAAAACACGATGTTGTAGTGTATGTTTTTTCCTATAATGTTTATTATGCATTTTTTAATTTTTTGTACTATTTTCATACTAAAATTTAGATGAGTTATATATTAAATATGTTATATATTTATTAAAAGGTAAGATTTTTAAACATGTTATATATTTATTAAAAGGTAATATTTTTTGACAACTTTATTGAGGTTATTAAAGTTAAATTTAATAAAACTTAAAAATTAATGTAATCCTAATTTATTAAAATATTACTAGAGGGTGAAATATATTGAAAATACATAAATCTTAAAATTGAATAACCACTTTGTAAATTAATAACAAAGCTTGAGAAGAAAAATATAGTGTTATTTTTTTTATGGATGTTAAAACTTAGATGTTATTTTTTTTTTTTGTAAACAATAAGAACTAAGCATAAGTTTAACTATTTATTTTAATTAAAGGAGTCAAATGTGTTATAAACTAACATTAAATGCATAAGAAAAGTGAATGGACAAAATTACCCCTTCTTAAATTTAATTTTTTTAATATTATTAATAACAAGGACCATATATGTTGTAAAAATCAAAAGTACAAGGACCTTATTAGTTAAAAATTACTTAGAAGGACCTTAGTCATTATTTTTTGTAAACCACAAGGACCAAATTTGCATTTAACTCTAAACAAATAAAGCAAACTAAAAGAGGTTAGACTGAACAACTCAAGTTAATAAAACTGATAACGAATTGAATATATCTAAAGTTCATTATGTCAAAACAATAACTCATGTCAAAGATCAAAACCGTCACATAGAATCAAATAAAAATTACCTAAACAATTCTAAGAAGCTTCATCGAACTCATTGTCAAAATAACTAGATCATAAAGTTAATACTAAATATTGTTTAATATATTGAATTATTAATCTATATATGTGTAATTAGAAAATTTAGATATAATATTAATATAAAATTTTAGAGGCTCATTTTTTTTACCTTTAAATTTACAGGGTTGATTTTTTGGCGTCTATCATTTTTTGTGTTTAGTTTAAGTTTGAGATTAAAATATCACTATTTTAATGTTTTTAATAGTGAGTTAAGAGTCTTGAAAACTATAGCGGTGCCAATAATCTCCCCTATTCTTTTATTAAAATATTCAAGTAAATATAATAAACTGAAAAACACATGCATATCTTGAAAAAAAATCTGTCATTCAGAATTAATATATCCTCTTAGGAATTTGCTTCAAATATTTTAGTCTCAACTTGTTGATTTTGTCTAAGAATATTCATTTTAATCATGTTCTCGAAGTAATTATTATATATAAAAGATCAAATTTTGGATAATTAAATTAATTATTTATTAAGATATATCCTTCTTTAAAACTGTATGAAACACATTCATTGATTAGGATCATTTCCTTTTGATTCCAACTCAAATCATTAGCAAAAATACTACAAAACTTAATATTAAATTAGCATAAAACTGCAAACTTAATAATTTTAAAGTAAGTATGATAGAATTTAAAGAATATGTATTATATGTTAATTTAAAATCCGCCCTCCAACAAACACCAACTTCTGATCAATCATCTCAAAATAAATGTTCATAATAAAACACACACAAATACTTTTAAAAATATGTGTAATTGATCACACTTTTTAATTAATGAAAAGATAATTTTACATTTAATTATATAAAGAGAAAATTTTTCCACCTCATAAAATAAAACAAAAGTATTTATTTATTAAAATAAACACTTATTTTATGACAAATTAACTAAGTAGCATTTGTTTTCTAAAAGGTGCTTAAGTTTAGAGTATGATTTCAATTTTGATTTTTAAGAGGTGGTGTTGAAGTTTGAAATCTTAATCAATAAGACTGTTTGTTTTTGTAAATTGACAAACATCTGATGATCTGAATATGTATTGTCAATTTTATCCCTAAAAAATTAAACTTAAACATGTCGATTGAGGAAACATCAATGATCGAATGACGGAATAGAAACAAACAAAAGAAGGATGCTGACCGATTTATGCAATTCAAGATGTTCTAGAAACCTAATACATAGATCTACAATCTTCGTGTTTTGCATTTTTGCAAATTCAGGATGCATCCAGGCTGAAACCAACGTTGAAATCGAAAAATGGTGCTCGATGGAAATAAGTGGTAATTAATTGTCTAGGTTATCACTTAACTAAAAAGAAGACATTAAAGAGTAAGAGACTCTGAAAATGAAAAAAAAAAAAACAAATAATCTGAATTATCTCATGTCTAAACAAGTACATAAATAACAGATAAAAGTTGAAAACCAAAAAACAACCATGATCTAAAATAATAATATAAATACTTATTTTAACGAACTAAATATTTCTCATACCTTTGTCTCCTTTTGCATAGGGTTACTAAATGGATGTTATAATAGTATACTACCAAACATCCAATGTACTTTTCTTTCAATGCATTTTGGATGAAACTAATAGATTCCATTGCTAGTTTTTGTGGTTTGCTTAGAATTTGGATATGGTTAATTTTATGAAAACTACTTTTTTGTTCATATGGTTTGCATGCCGTTATACTTTGGATCCCTATCATTAACGGTGTTAAAAATCAATCTATTAACTTAGAAGTAAATTGGTCAATTTACCTCGTTTTTGTCTTGTCTTTTTTCTTTAGCATTTTTGTTCTATCAATGCTAACATATGTTACTAAAACATCATAGCTTATTTAACAGGACCATATTGTCTAATCCAAGTTTGTTGCTCCATCCATTACCAAAAATGGATATTAAAGTTAGAATATATTGATATTGAGATATTAAAAAAAAAATTCCAAATTGAATGTAATATATTTTAAACATCTTTTTGTTTTGCAGTTTAAAAAAAAATGTAAGAAAGTTGTTAAAAGTATGTTTGTGTTTATATCTTGTAAATAAAAATGTTTATATTATTCCATCAAAAAAAAAATCTTTATATTATTATTAAAATTAAAAGGTATTTTATTTGAGATGAAAACCAAGAAACAACGGTCCAAAATGAAATCGGAGCTTGGAATTTAGCATTCATTCCAATTTCCAATATTGTACTTTCTATCTTGTTGTTTTTGTAGAAATTTGAGTTTCTATGCTTATGGTATCCAATATATAAAAGATATGTTTTAATATTATTTAATGCAAAATATTGTTTTTTCTCTCTCTAAAAGTGTTTAAAAAATGCAGTCGTTTAAGAAAAACCATGTTTTGTTTTCCACTAGCTCTTTACTTGTTTCATTGTAACGCCAACCACTCTTCTCATCTCTCTCCCTCTAAAATAAGGATATAAGGTTTAATAAGTTTCTAACAACAAATGAGAACTAGACTGAATTAAAATATAACATATAATACCAATACCATCTTCAAATAAATGTCAAAATGGAAGACCTGTTTAGGCAAATCTTTCTCAGATGATGTGGTAGAATATCTTATCTATACAGAGTTCAATTCCAGGCATATACAACAATTGTGGCAACTGAATTTATCAGGGTTGATTTCTTACTGGCATAATTTGTTGGTATTGGTTTGGGTATAACCTGGGATACCCTTTCAAAAAAGACAGATATGTTTATACTCTAAAGGATGGTTTATGTCATGTGAAATATATTTTGGAGACAGTTGGGATAGCTACTTGTTGTTAATAGAGTTTACCTACAACATCAACTACCGCTGAATTATTCACGCAACACTATTTGAGGCATTTTATGACGGGAAGTGTAGGACACTACTATGTTTGGATCACGTTGGTGAAAGACAGTTAAGAAATACTCTAACAAACTTTTTACGAGTTAGTAAAGTTCATAGATAACTAAGTTTTTCTTAAACTTTGAAAAATATTTGTATTCTAGCTCATTCTACAAATACTTTTGGTATTGTCAAGCTCTCTAGGATCCAACAAGGTGCAAGTACTATAGTGTAACACTCATATTCCAAAATACAACCTTTTTTTTTGCGAAGTAACCAACGATTTGACAAAAGATAATTAGTTGCGGAAGCTTGTCCAAAAACCTTTCATTTAAAAACAACTCAGACGTCATAAAGTTTAAGAAAAACATAGATCAAGTACTTGAGAATCATAAACATTGTTTAAACAAAATCCAACTAAAGTGTTTACATGTCAAAACCAAGAAATTATTTCATTCTTCCAAATAACATCATTCATAACTCCTTATGCTTAGACTGAACTGCTGGGTCACCGGAGCTTCACACGGGAGCCTTTCCTTTGTCCTTTGAGGACATACCTGCCACTAAAAGAGCAAACAACAACGGGGTAAGCATAAAGCTTAGTGAGCTAGCACCACCTACATCTTACCACATAGCACGGACTGTACCATAACAGGTACCAACACAATCAACATCATTCAAATCAAGCATATCAATAAATATCAAAACAATCAGACACCCGACTCTCATGAGATCGTTATTTAATCGCCCGTCAGTTTGGACACGGGTCGGCCCCCACAACTCACCAAGGGCATGTGGTTTCCCTTTCTCCCGTCAGTTAGGACACGGGTCGGCCCCCACAACTCATCAAGGGCATGTGGTTTCCCTTTCTCCCGTCAGTTAGGACACGGGTCGGCCCCCACAACTCATCAAGGGCATGTGGATCCCTTTCACATACGCTATCATGCATACAATACATACCACACAATAAAATGTAAGTAAGTGTAACTCACCTGGATCGCAAAGATATCAAAAACACGAAACTCGCACGATCCCTCAAACCGAATCCTGTATTTGTAACAATTTACAACTAAAATTAGGACCCTCAAACAGTCCTAAAAGAAGCCTAAACAAGTCCCTAAGAAGTCCAATAAGCTACCTCGACCAAACGGTTTAAAACGGACTCAAAACGGAAGTCGCGGGTTGCGACTACCAACGAGAGTTTTTACCTACAACTCCAATTTTGACCGAAACCATCGAAATCAAGTTCATACAACATCCATGATGATTATACACAATCACATGACATCAAGATCGACTCATCACTTCTGAATAATGATCAATTAGCCATCATTCGCAATCCATAACCTTATTCACAAACTCTATGTAACCAACTCAATCCAAACAATTAAAAGGGGGTTTATAATCATACCTTATGAGTAATTATAACTCAGTACTTGATTCTCCATCGGTTTCCTTCGAGAATCGCACGCGCACAACACTTAAATCCTCAAAATACCGAAAACGACTTCCTGGAAAATCAGCCCACTTCTGCCATTTGCTGCTCCTTACTGGAGCCTCCGATGGTCAATCCTTCCGGTCAGATCGAAGAACTATGAGTCGTGAAGCTGCTGTCCAAATTTCGCGACGATCCGACGGTTAACGAGGGAGAACGAGCCAATCTCCCACAGCCGCGCAATTCTGATGGGAATTCCGAAAATTTCCCTTTTCTCTCCTTTCTTGCTCTAGAACGGTTTTCATGATCAAAACAAGCCAAAATCAAGATTATGCACTAACTAGGGTTGATATCTAACGATTATATGCAACCAATTTGACCCAAAACACACCAATTGATGATTCTATTATCACCATTCTACACCAAACCCTAACCATGACTTCATCTTACTAAAACCTTCAATTGAACATCAATTACACACATAGGATTCATACCTTGGTTGTATTCAACGTGATTTCTACAACAATTGCTCCATAACACCTTCAATTTGATCTCCTTGCTCTCCCTCTTCCAAATCGCCATCTCTCTCCATCTGTATACGCTTCTCAGGAAAACTGAAAAAAAGACTGGGGTTTTCCCTTTCTTATCATAACCACACCCTCCCTTGCACTTTCACATATAACACTTTAGACCCCGAACCTCCATAACACAGTTAACTAAGTTAAATAACTAACCAAAACACTGTTAACTTAAAAAGTGAAAACGGGGTGTTACAACTCTCCCCCACTTATCAGGATTTCGTCCCCGAAATCGCCTGTGCTTGGAACAACTCTGAGTAGTTCCGTCTCATCTCATCATCCGGTTTTCACGTCTATTCCAAACCTTTTCTATGCTCCCTTTGAACACTCCCTATCCCGATGTCCTTGTTTCTCAAAGACTTGGTCTTTCTTTCCAAGGTCAATTTCGATCTTTCCACATCGAACTCTAGGTCTAACCGTACTTTATCCGCATGGCTCTTCTGATGACCCTGATTAGTTTTCAGTAAATCACGATTCCGCTGAGATACTCTCAGCCGCCTTCTGGATAATTTTATTACTGCCCAACTTACTCTGACCAACCTCTCCCCAGAAGATAAGAGTCCTACATCTCCTCCCGCACAACTTCTCATAAGGAGGCATGCCGATGGTGGCATGAAAGCTGTTGTTATACAGGAACTCTGCCAACGACAGATACGTATCCCAACTTCCTCCAAACGTCCACACGCAAGCTCTTAACATGCACTTGCGAGTCTGTACCGTCCTCTCGCTCTACCCGTCAGTTTGTCCACTATCCCCATATAACATCATGATTTCTAAAAGTACACCCAACCTTGCAATCTATTTCTTCGTCGCATGCTCTTTCTTCCAACCGATAACTCTAACTCTAACTCAACATTCACTCTTAGACACATCTAACACTTTTCCACTTCCCTTTTTAACTCTGGTAACCAGTAATCCGACCTTACGTCTCTGATACTGAAACCTATATGCGGTCTCTGATACTGGAACCTATACCATCTGTAACAGCCCAGGCGACCGTGGTTCGATATTTTCCGCTTTGGAGACACAGGGCCGTAACCGGTCACCCCTACTCCCTCACGGTTTTGCTTTGAAGTTGCCCAGTCCAGGTCACAACCCAAAACACGTCTCACCAACCCATCGTTTTCTACGGGTTACGATGGATTTCACAACATAAACACATCTGCACACATAACCGCTCTCCGTTCCAAGAACGGAACTAATTCTGCCTTTTCCCTATCAAGAACGATACTATCCTCTTGACCCTTATGGGTACAAGGCTGTCCGTAAGCACACAAAACATGCTATTCACATCCAACATAGCTATCTACCCTCTACTACCACGTACAACACAAACACACAATATAGTTCTTTACAGCATCCATTTACTTCCCACGCTTCATCATAATACAACTAACACGTGGTAAGAAGTACCACAATAAACTGCCCTGTCCTCTATTTCCTCCGGTGAAGTCAACACCGGTGCTTCGCATAGCCCTCTTCTCAAGGTCTCGATCGTTGTTGTCTTCTCTTCTCCCCACACAACTGTTCCTTGCGTAAAGTCTCAAATACGTCTCGTAAGTGCTCCACATGCTCCTCCCTCGATCTCAAATAGATTAGTATCTCGTCTATGTATACGATCACTGACCTATCCAACATCAACCTGCAGACCCGATTCATCAGGTCTAATAAAGATGTCGGTGCGTTCGTCAACCCGAATGGCATCACAATGAACCCTAAATGCCCATATCGAGTACGAAAGTCGTCTTGTGCACACCTTCTTCTCAAACCTTCAACTGGTGGTACCCTGAGCGAAGATCTATCTTCGAGAACCAAGCGGCTCCCTGAAGCCGATCGAATAGATCATTGATCCTCCACAGTGGGTATCTGTTCTCCAGCGTGAGCTTGTTGAGCTCCCGGTAATCGATACACGTCCGCATCAATCCATTTTTTTCCACGAACATGATAGGGGCTCCCCAAGGTGAGGTGTTTGGGCGAATGAACCCTTATCCAAACGCTCCTCTAACTTATTCGATAACTCTTGCATCTCCGGAGGTGCTAACCGGTACGGAGCCTTGGCTACTGGTGCCGCCCCCGGGACCAAGTCGATCCAAAACTCCACTTGCCTCTCGAAAGGAATGCTAGGCAAGTCATCCGGGAATACATCCGGATATTCACTAACCACTGGCACATCCGCAACCGTCTTCTTCTTTGCCTCGTCGCGACTGTCGTCCACATACGCCGAGTAACTGCTGTCTCCATGAAGAATGTGCTTCCTGGCCTTAGCCAAGGTACACATCTTCGGTAGTCTCCTTTTTCCGTCTCCTTCGATAGTCAGTTCTCCCCCACTTAAAGTTTGACCTAAAGCTTCTCGCAGTCAGTGAGAGCCCGGTTCTGATTTAACCAACCTATTTCAACTACCACTTATCCTTACACACTTCACTACACCAACGATACTCCTTGTCCGCTAGTTCTACTTCTAACGGACTCTCTAACTTACCCTGTCACAGCATCCAGCTCCGTCCTTGCTTCGTCTGTTGTCAACTGGTACACACGCCCCCGAGTCTTGGGGTATCACTCTTCTTCCTGGCTTCTCCAATTCTAACTCTCTAATTCATGTTGTCTCGTGCATCTGATGGAAGTCTATGCACCTCGCCATCACACAAACTCCCGAATCTCGGGCTTCTGGATCCTTGCATACCGATAAATCTTCATCCGCTCTTTGCCACATAATCTGGACAAAAGAGCGACTGCTTCCAAAAACAAGTCGATGATTTCATTCACCGACTCCATCGTCTGCGCCATCTATAAGGAGTCACTTATGAACCATTCCACCTCCGATATCCAGCGAGAGCTGGCTACGGGGTCCTTCTGCCCTCCAAAGTGCGGTGGTTGACACGCCGAGAAGTCTTTGTAGCTCGTCGCCCTCGTCTGTCCACCCTGCGATCCTCCCGATCCACTATCCCTACTGGCTATAGCTGCCTCCACTCGACTATGGATCACCTTAGTCAGTTCTTGCTTCATTTGATCAAAAGATCCAGAAGCACATCATGAAGTACCTTTACAACTTTAGCCGCTATCATCTCTCTCTCAAATCAGGAATTTCCTGATCTTCGTTCTCGTCCGGTCTCTTGCCTTCACTCCTTGTTCTCACCATGCTGATCCGTAAAATATCATGCTTTAGATAGCCAAATCTATCTCCCTTCCCATTCTATCAACTAGCCTGGTTCAACGACCCTTGCTTTATATGTCTCCTTACTAACATGCTTTTAATGATCTATCTATTCTTTCAAGGACACACACGTAGGTCCTAACATGCTACTACCCCCAAGAACACAACCTTGTAGGTTCATAGAGCTCGTAACTGTGTCAATTCCTAACATGCACAGTGTATTTGCAATGATATGGGCCCTTATATCATTGTAATTACACCCTACAAGTCTAGCCTCGACACCATTACCAAAGCCCTAATCCTCCACATAGTTGTCATGCACCGTAATCATACATAAAGCTTTAATCGTTCATCTACCAGTTAAGTACATAACATACATCATGCTCTATACTCATAACCACATATCTACAAGCCAACATACGACATACATGCATACATACGTCCATAACAACTATCATGAGATACATGCACAAATTAAACTGCATAACACAGGTAATTCACATCACTAGTGCTCACTTATCACACATGCCATACATTCACATCATACATACGTGCATTTACTAACATAATAACTCAGCATGCTTAACAAAGGTAAGGTTAGTGTGCTCACCCCCGTTCTGATGCTCCGGTCCGCAGTTCAGTCTCACTATCCATTTCTCCGTAAAACATTCCATTTGGTTACTTTAAATTTTAATAAAACACGAGAATTTGGTTTAAGTTCAAGTACCCACCACTTGTGAATACTCGAATCTCTTAAACCTAGGCTCTGATACCAACTTGTAACACTCATATTCCAAAATACAACCTTTTTTTTTGCGAAGTAACCAACGATTTGACAAAAGATAATTAGTTGCGGAAGCTTGTCCAAAAACCTTTCATTTAAAAACAACTCATACGTCATAAAGTTTAAGAAAAACATAGATCAAGTACTTGAGAATCATAAACATTGTTTAAACAAAATCCAACTAAAGTGTTTACATGTCAAAACCAAGAAATTATTTCATTCTTCCAAATAACATCATTCATAACTCCTTATGCTTAGACTGAACTGCTGGGTCACCGGAGCTTTACACGGGAGCCTTTCCTTTGTCCTTTGAGGACATACCTGCCACTAAAAGAGCAAACAACAACGGGGTAAGCATAAAGCTTAGTGAGCTAGCACCACCTACATCTTACCACATAGCACGGACTGTACCATAACAGGTACCAACACAATCAACATCATTCACATCAAGCATATCAATAATTATCAAACACATCAGACACCCGACTCTCATGAGATCGTTATTTAATCGCCCGTCAGTTTGGACACGGGTCGGCCCCCACAACTCACCAAGGGCATGTGGTTTCCCTTTCTCCCGTCAGTTAGGACACGGGTCGGCCCCCACAACTCATCAAGGGCATGTGGTTTCCCTTTCTCCCGTCAGTTAGGACACGGGTCGGCCCCCACAACTCATCAAGGGCATGTGGATCCCTTTCACATACGCTATCATGCATACAATACATACCACACAATAAAATGTAAGTAAGTGTAACTCACCTGGATCGCAAAGATATCAAAAACACGAAACTCGCACGATCCCTCAAACCGAATCCTGTATTTGTAACAATTTACAACTAAAATTAGGACCCTCAAACAGTCCTAAAAGAAGCCTAAACAAGTCCCTAAGAAGTCCAATAAGCTACCTCGACCAAACGGTTTAAAACGGACTCAAAACGGAAGTCGCGGGTTGCGACTACCAACGAGAGTTTTTACCTACAACTCCAATTTTGACCGAAACCATCGAAATCAAGTTCATACAACATCCCATGATGATTATACACAATCACATGACATCAAGATCGACTCATCACTTCTGAATAATGATCAATTAGCCATCATTCGCAATCCATAACCTTAATTCACAAACTCTATGTAACCAACTCAATCCAAACAATTAAAAGGGGGTTTATAATCATACCTTATGAGTAATTATAACTCAGTACTTGATTCTCCATCGGTTTCCTTCGAGAATCGCACGCGCACAACACTTAAATCCTCAAAATACCGAAAACGACTTCCTGGAAAATCAGCCCACTTCTGCCATTTGCTGCTCCTTACTGGAGCCTCCGATGGTCAATCCTTCCGGTCAGATCGAAGAACTATGAGTCGTGAAGCTGCTGTCCAAATTTCGCGACGATCCGACGGTTAACGAGGGAGAACGAGCCAATCTCCCACAGCCGCGCAATTCTGATGGGAATTCCGAAAATTTCCCTTTTCTCTCCTTTCTTGCTCTAGAACGGTTTTCATGATCAAAACAAGCCAAAATCAAGATTATGCACTAACTAGGGTTGATATCTAACGATTATATGCAACCAATTTGACCCAAAACACACCAATTGATGATTCTATTATCACCATTCTACACCAAACCCTAACCATGACTTCATCTTACTAAAACCTTCAATTGAACATCAATTTTACACATAGGATTCATACCTTGGTTGTATTCAACGTGATTTCTACAACAATTGCTCCATAACACCTTCAATTTGATCTCCTTGCTCTCCCTCTTCCAAATCGCCATCTCTCTCCCTCTGTATACGCTTCTCAGGAAAACTGAAAAAAAGACTGGGGTTTTCCCTTTCTTATCATAACCACACCCTCCCTTGCACTTTCACATATAACACTTTAGACCCCGAACCTCCATAACACAGTTAACTAAGTTAAATAACTAACCAAAACACTGTTAACTTAAAAAGTGAAAACGGGGTGTTACATATAGTGAAAAATATAGAAAGTCGGAACTCGTGAAACCAGAACATTCATCAAGTGCTAGTAAAAAATATATCTTATAAGGGTTAAAAAATGACAGGAGAACCTAAAAAGAAGATGTCAAATACCCTTACTTGTTTAGTAAAATGTAATTTGATGTACAAAATTATTTATAAGAGGGAAGAGTTATGACATCTCAAACTTTAACCTAACTGTGATGATGGTCAAAGGGAAGGACTAAAATGGTGATGTGTGAAAAGATAAGGTTGTAAAGCCCATTTACTTAATGTGCAATTATAGGAACAATGACGATATAATAGATAAGTATGTTAAACACGTTTAAATAAAATTTAAATATATGAGATACATGAAAGTATGACTATGAGCCCTAGTTGAGTGGGATATTTTATCCCAGCTCTTATCATTAGCAAAGGAAATCATGACAAAAGTTATTTTAACATCTTGCATGTGCCTCACTATATTTCAATGTTATGCATATAAATGATTTTTGTCTATGTGCACCACCTTATAGGCTATATTAGTGGCCAATAACATATAAGGGAGAAATGAAATCTTAAAAAGGAGTTTATTTGCAAGCATGATTTTATAGTATTATATTGTATCCATAACTGTTTTTGTGGACCAATGTTTCTACACGTGTTTGTTATGTCATAGTCATGAACTCGATGAAGTTAATATTTGAGTACTAGTGCCATATACGTTGATACATTATCCTCTATGCAACTTAATGCAAAATCTAAAGGATACCATGTGATGAGACCACCTTCTAAACATCATATAAAACATAAGTACTGTCTGCTTTTTTGACGTTTCAGTAAAAGAAAACCCCAATTACTTCTTTTCAATGACCAATATGAGAAAACAGATAAGGTGAACGAGTTTTATTGAGCACGATTGTAAAAACAAAAACAAAATTGAAAATCAACCAATAAAAAGTAAGTTAAAATAGTATTTGTTTTGTATAAAAATAAACATAAGAAAAATATAATTTCCTAAAAGTTGAACAATAAGACATATATTCTTTATATACTTAGGTATATAAAGCATAAGAAATCAAATTCTTTTCTTTTATATATCACCCAAAAATAGTTATTATCTTTTTTTTTAAATATATTATTGTAGTTAATATATAATTAAATACCTGTATTTGTTTTAAAAATATATCATTATTTTAACAAACTGTTTACTAGATCAAAAACTGATAATCAAAAAATACAAAATATCTCAAAGATTGTTTTTGGCAAAAATAAGCTAGCTTATAAGTTAGTACATATTTGGATGAACCATAAGCTAGCTTATTAAAACGTTAGTTGAAGTAGTGTTTAAGAGTTTTTTGTATTCTTCTAATTATACTCTTATTAATATTAATTATTATATCTTAAGATATCCTTTTGGATCATTTCATATACTCATAAGCTAGTTTTTGCGAAACATAATTTATATATAAGCTAACATCAGCCACCTTATCATAATTTAATTATTATACCTTATCATATCAACCACCTTATCAACTAACTTGATAAACACAACCTTAATAAACTTGAGCTAGAACCTTTCTTACCAAATTCGTTTAAACGTATAAAACAAATAAATTCGTGACAAATACTATTATATTTTTTGGTTAACTAAGACAAATATTATTATAAACTCAAAAAACGTTACTTTATTTTGTTAACAGGAAATAAAATAAAAGAGATATATATTTAACAACTATGCAACGGTCATTTACGTGTCAAATTATGAAACAAAGGGCCAAAAATGTAACTAATCCAAACTTGAAGCCCTTGTTTGAAAAATATAGACAGAAATACAGCTTACTTAATTAGTGAAGACTGAAGACAGATTCTGGCGCAGACTTGTCGGAAAAATATAAAAATATATAAAAACCATCGCCGGAAAACCTCCATTTTCCGGCCACCGGAGAACTTTCTTTCATTGATACACACATGCTCCGTTGGTCGTTTATCTTCTTCCTTCCAACAATACCTCAATGTCGGTGTACGATAAAGCGTTTATGAACAGCGAGCTCTCAAAACCTACCTCGATATTCGGCCTCCGGCTACGTGTGGTCGTCGGAATCTTCGTCGGAGCTATAATCGTCCTCGTCCTGTTCCTCCTCTCCCTCTGCATCATTGCTCGACGGCGAAACTCGCCGTCGAGCAAGAGGCGGAGGAAATTGGAACAAATGCAAACCCTAACCCCCGCCGTGTCGAAGGATATACAGGAGATCGTCCACCACGAGGTGGTGGATCACCGTCCGCCTGTGCCGGAGATTCAAATCGATATAGGGAAGACGGAGCACCGTGTGGTGTTCTCCGATCGTCAGTCCAGTGGTGAGAGTAGGGCTACGAGTATCGAAACGGCGTCGTACGGCGGTGGCGGTGGCGGTGGTAGTTCGTTGCCGGAGGTTTCGCATCTAGGGTGGGGCCGGTGGTACACGCTCCGGGAGCTTGAGGCGGCGACGAATGGACTTTCCGATGAGAATGTGATCGGAGAAGGTGGTTATGGTATCGTTTATAGTGGTATTTTGGGGGATGATACTCGTGTGGCTGTCAAAAATTTGTTGAATAATAGGTAAATTTTGTTGCTATTATCTCTTAATTTGAGTTTAGTTGATTATATATCGTAGAAATTTGAATTTCTGAAGTTAGGTTTACTCAGAATTTGATCAATTTCATAATTCATGATCCTAATATGATGAAGGTAATCTGTGAAATTTGATAATTGATGCCTAATCCTTATTGATTTATTATAAGTTATATTAAAGTTGGTGTTATTAGTGTATATAAACAGTTAATGATTACTTAATGAGTTGATATAATTGAAAAATATGTGTTTTGATTGTAACAATTAATGATCATGATGATGCCTATGTTAATGTATCTTTTCCTTTATTCCTTCCTTGTTCTTGAATCAAATGGCAAACTTTGATGTCATATGAAATAGACTTGTGATAGCATGATGTGATCAATCTTGAGATTATGATGATGTTATTGCTGTCATGTTATATTCAAGTCCCAATTGCATCTTCATTAATATCTTTTTTGCTTTCAATCCAATTTCTCTTTACATTTGGATTACATAAGCTTATAGGTGCAATATAGGTCTGGATGTTCTGTTATATGTTCTTTTTGTCTTTCTATTTATAAAGTTTTTATGATGGATGGAATGATGGAATATCAGGGGTCAAGCTGAGAGAGAGTTCAAAGTAGAGGTAGATGCAATTGGGCGTGTTCGCCACAAGAATCTTGTTCGTTTGCTAGGATATTGTGTCGAGGGAGCCTACAGGTAATAATTACACTTTCTATGATTGCATAATTACCATCAAGACTTGTGTTTTTGTTCTTATTATACGTTTGTTTCCAGGATGTTAGTTTATGAATATGTAGATAACGGGAATTTAGACCAGTGGCTTCATGGGGAGGTCGGAGATGTCAGCCCTTTAACATGGGCTATCCGTATGAATATCATTATGGGAGCCGCAAAGGGGTAAGCTATATAGACTATTCGTATGAATATCTTCTTTTTCTGCAGCATGCTTTTATGATCTTAGAAGCATGGCCAAATGCTTGTATATGGTTTTTATTGTTCATGTTGTCGTTGTTTTAGTTTGGCCTATCTTCATGAGGGTCTTGAACCAAAGGTCGTTCATCGGGATATCAAATCCAGCAACATATTACTTGATCGTCAATGGAATTCCAAAGTTTCCGACTTTGGACTTGCCAAGCTTTTGTGTTCAGAAATCAGTTACGTGACAACTCGTGTGATGGGAACTTTTGGGTAAGTTTCACTTCCACTTCATGATTCTTGACATACATATTCCTTTTCGTAGTTCATTTATGCAATGCTCGTTTGTTTTCTTGTGCTTATAGAGGGTATTTGAGAACATTAAAAAGGGTATGTTTGACCTTTTTGAGGTCAAACTGATTATTTCTCAAATTCAAACTTGATAGCTCTATTCCTTGGGTAGAGTTCAGGTCTGGTACCCTCCCGGACCTGATCATTGGGTGCGATACACCAGGTTCATTTGGTTATATATAGTATTTGTTATGTGGCAAGTTTTCTTTACCAGAAGCTAATTAATTACTCCTCAGCTATGTTGCACCGGAGTATGCTTGCACGGGTATGTTGAACGAGAAGAGTGATGTGTATAGCTTTGGTATACTTGTTATGGAGATAATTTCGGGAAGAACTCCCGTTGATTATGCTAGACCACAAGGGGAGGTTAGTTTTCGGTTCTTGCATACCAAATTACCAACTACCCTTTATCAATACGAAGTTTCTTCTGAACTGAAGCGAGTTCATTATCACAGGTGAATTTAGTGGAATGGTTGAAGACAATGGTTGGAAACCGAAAATCTGAGGAAGTGGTGGATCCTAAGTTGCCTGAAATGCCATCGTCAAAAGCGCTAAAACGTATACTCTTGGTTGCGCTTCGATGTGTAGATCCAGATGCACTAAAACGACCCAAAATGGGGCACGTCATTCACATGCTCGAGGCTGATGACTTGCTCTTTCACGATGTATGCATTTTTCTAGTTCCTTTTTAGTTCTAAAATTATTAAGGAAAAAAAAAACCTTTACTGGCCCTGTAGGTCGCCAGTTCAGGTCACCTCGTGGGGATTTTTCTAACTGTTATCTTCATGGCCCCATAGTATCACTTAGTCTGTACTTTTGACTGATTTGCAGGACCGACAGAGTGGAAGAGATTCTTCGCGTTCCCATCATGGTCATAAAGAAGAGACTCGTAGATTAGGCGATAAACGGTCAGTTGAAGGAACTTCTGATACAAGTGAAGCTGGTGATAGTAGTAGGAACCATAAGTGGACATAACAACATAATTGATTTAAGGTTTGCAAAGTCTTCTTATACTTTATATTTATTGTTTGTCTTTTTTTTTTTTTCTTTTCCATTTGTTTTACATGTTTCTTTCCTCTTGTATGTTAATCTATTAATATTATTTAAAGCCTAAAGTTACATATCATTGAAACAGTCACACTTTATATGTATTGTTATTCAGAATAATTCAATTGTTATTCTTTGAGGTGTTACACTTTCACAATCATCTTTCACAAATCTGGCTTAGAAGATTGATTTCATGTACATTATTGCTGTGTAAGTTGTACTCTTGGTTGAATCTTTTGTACTCCTTAACTTCTTTGGATATATATTTTTGGCTTAAGTGCTCAAGGGTTGTTTGTTTGTGGCTTAATGAGTTTAGTGGTGTGGATGGCTTATTCATTTTGGCCTAATGAATTCAGCCTTTCCCTCTTGGCTTAATGAATTCAGCCTTTCTCTCTTGGCCTAATGATTCAGCCTATCCCTCTTGGCCTAATGATTTCAGCCTTTCCCTCTTGGCTTTGTAGATATGGCCATTTATTTACTTGTTATTCTAGTAATTTAACTTAATTCATACAGATAGCTTAATGGTGTAAAGTTGAGACATCTTAATAACCATTTATTTGTTCTATAATATATATATGTATGCATAAATATAATTGAAAATGTATCATGTATGACAAAAGAAAGGTCTATTTAGGGTGTTTCTCAAATATTTTCCAAATTTTTTATGGTTTTTCTAAGTTGAAAACAAGATTCCTATTGCAAAAGCAATTGATCGGGGGTGGTGGGACTCAATTGCCAGCTATTCTGATTTAAGAAAAGGGTAGTAAATCTTTTTGTCAGCAAGAAGGCTATGGTAGTTTGTACATGATGCAATGAAGTTGTACCATTATATGATTGGAATTGCACAAGGGTGATGGGCTGGTGGTGCCCATTTGCCAGCTATTTTGATTCATCATAAAAGGTAAGTAGAGCAATAAAGGTTTGTACATGATGCAATGGGTAGTTGTACTATGCCCAAAAAAGAAGTTACAGTTGTAGGGACCCTTTTTGGAGAAAAGGAAGAGGATAAGAAGTAAGTATACATTATGCAGTGTTCTATATTGGGACATTGGGGTCATGTCATGTGGTAATTAGGTGCCCAGCTCCTTTCTATGCTAACATCCTAAGCTAAAAGGTTGTACATCATATAATTCATTATATATGGATTTTAGCATCATATAATACTAAAAAGTGTACATCATATAATACTAAAACGAAGATACAGATGGATTTTAGCGCGACGTGGCCAAGTCGCTCTTACATTACTAGGCCCTCTCATATGTATTGTTATATGTGATAGATGTGTTATTTACGTGATACTATAGTCTAAATCACATGTGATACTAAATTAGAGATGCAAACAACCTTTGGAATGACCTAAGTTGTAGGATGTGTCATCTGCCACACGCCCACACCAACAGGTTCCCTACGTGTATTATCACTTGTGATAAGAGTGTTTTCGTGTTTTTATAAAATGGAGATGTTCTTGTTTGAGCTTTCACCTATACGATAAATATAATTTACTTATATGATATTAGAATTCATCTTACTATGGGAAATTGATCGAAATAACCAGTTTCTCAATCATAGTTCACCTTTTTACCACTTTATTTCGAATTTTCATTCTAGTCTGAGTTTATGTAAGTACCTTATGCATTTGTGTAAACTTGATTTTCAAAGTAAAATGCAAATTTGCTTAGAGATCCACATTTGCGTAAGCCATTCACTTAAGGATCCTTACATGAATTTGTGTAAATAGTTTGCTTAATTTGTAATTAGCTTTACGCAAATATATAAGGTATTTATGTAAATGTTGGATAAAATGAAAATTTGATTCAAAAAACGAAAATTTGTGCAATTTCCCCTACTCCTACCTCTAATTATATAACTTCTAATAATATTTTTATATTTTTTTAAATCTATATATTATACCTATAACTCTATAAGCGATATTGGTTAAAAAAAATCACTTATGTATCTTCTTACATATTTTTAGTTTGTTTATTTGTATGTTTTGTATTTAAATATATAGTGATGTGCCTTAAGTTAATATATTATCGTGTTTTAAATTGTATAAAAGGTAATTAGTTTTAATGTATAAAAATCAAATTTATTAAAACACAAAAATAATACAAATGTAGCTTACGATAAAATATCGGTAACACGTAAAAACACGCAAGACTAATAACTTTTAAAGGAAGATTATGTAAATCTTCAAATCTAAAAACTATTTTATAATAATTTTTTTTAGTATAATACAAATAGATAATGTTATATCAAACTTTATGTTTTATTGTCAACAGTGTTAATTTTAATTTTAAAGATAGTGACCCCATTACCAATCGTTTGAGATAGTCAAATCAATCTTAATATTTTAACTTTTTGGTTCATAAAATACAAATTACATCATGTGATTGCAATAATTTCAGGTTCCAAAAATGCATTACCTTTCTTCTAGCATGAGAGTAAGGTACAACTTTTGCTACATTTAAATATTTGATACAACATCACTATTAACAAACTAATATAACATACAACTTTTAATATTCAATGAGTAATAGGAAATATACAAACGGTTTTCTAAAATTGAACCAATCGTGTCAGCTACAACTTTCATTGCATAAACTAAATGACGTTGCAAAAAATTATGCTCTAGAACGACCACTTTGGCTGTGTTTGGCAAACATAAACTAGTTTATAACCTAGTACATGTTTGGATGAACCATAAGATAGCTTATTGAAACGTTACTTGGAGTAGTGTTTCATGAGCTTTTTATAGTTTTTTTTCCCAATTATACTCTTATTAATATTAACTATTATACCTCAAGATATTCTTTTTGGTCATTTTACATGCTAATAAGCTATTTTTTGTCAAACATAATTTATTAATAACCTAGTTTATCAAGTAACAGCTAGCTTATCAGCTATAAACTATTAACTAGCAACCAGCTTAGCAGTTAGTTTACCAAACGCGACCTTTGTTAATACAACAGCCAAACCTACAAGTATCCATAGATACATCTACTGAATTCATAACTACTGTGACAACTCATTGTGTATAAATAAATAACAAAATTTTGAAACATTTTATAAACTTTCAATTATGAGTTACTAATAACTTTCTTGTGATTTTAAATTGATTAGAAAGCTATTATGTTAGCCCATTATTTTAGACTTTATAATATTATAAATAGTGTCAAAATCAATTTGATTTTAAAACATCACAAGTGGTACATAGTCAATTTTTGTATCATGAGGTTGGTGGTGCACACCATTTTCATAACAAGACACTTTTATTTTGTTTGTTTTGTTTAATATGGTGGCATTTGGATGTATGTGTGAAAAAAGGCCCACATTTCTTTAAGTTTTATTCCTTTGCACATGCTTCCTTCCTTGTACTCATAATTTGGAAACTTCTTTACTGCTACTTGCACTTGTAGCCTTGCCTTCACTTGTACATCATGCAATTTTGGTTGTACATTGTTCATTACAACTATTTCTTCAGCTATCTAGGTCCCCATCTCACCAGCTTCAAATTTGCAATGCTTCATAAGCCAAAGTCTTTTACAAATGCAATATATGTTGTATGTTATTCCTCATAGTTTGTTACAGGAAGGTATACTATTATACTTGTATAAGTTGGTGTGAAATTCTGAGTACGAGGGTTGTAGAGTGAGATGAGAGTCTTTATTTTTTTAAGGATTGATCTTTTTATGGGAACTGGGCTTTTGAGTTGTGCACTTAATAACCGTTGTGTACCTTATTCACCGCTCGCATGACGTTTTCAAGGGACTATGGGGAGTCAATTGTGTACCAAGATAAACCAAACGATTTATTGTACTAACCATACCAACTTAATTGGTCTCGTCGTAATCGGTTGGTAAAGGTGGTTGGCAAATGGTATTTGAAATCGTGTACCACAACAATTTTGTACTATGCCAACTTTTTTTTTTAATAAAAGTATGATCACTAATACAATACATTTTGATTTTTACATTATAGTAACTAGTGTGTGGCACCGCGCGTTGCGTGGTGATGAAATTTGTTTTGTTAGAAAATAGTTAACCAAGTTACGAAAACATGCTATTCGTGGATTGACAATTAATGAAATCAAGCTATCATATTTTATTGTATATTTGAAATCGCTTTAAAGGTCATAATTGTACATAAATTTTTTTTTCATTTATAGGAATTGTTTTCCCTAAACATTGAGATTCTTTACAACCTTTTATTTTATGTAAACGTAATAATGTTTTAATATCAAAGTTATACAAAAAGGTTAATAGTAAGTCTATATACACAATACTAATTATTAGATGCAAAAATGACCTTTTCATTTATGTTTATAAACCTTGTTAATTAATTATATAGTTCACACACACACGTGTGTGTATATATATATATATATCCTCTACCCTTTCAAACAAATCGTAAAATAAAAGTTTTCTTATTCACATTACGAAGCTATGTCTTCTAATTGGTATAACCATATAATCAAACTTAACCCAGCAAATGAGAGACATGAAATAAGATATAACAATGTTTTAAATGGAATAAAAAGATTATATGATTTAAAACCTTGTAAGGTAAAACGACCTATTTGAAAACAAAGGAGTGATCTCTTTCTTCTCGGTCGTAAATATAAATAATATGTAGTATTTCTTTGCATGTAACCATGACAATGCTATGAATTTATAATAAACAACAATGGACTACAAATTTAGAACAAAACACTCAATTGAATTTCATTGCTAGAATAATAATCGTACATGAAAGTCTAAATTTATAATGCAAATTTTCCTTATTTCATTTTAAAAGAGAAGGCTTTTCGTTGCGCTTCGTCCATATACCTGTAATCGATATCTCCACAATTAGAGGTAAAACCAAATAGAGAGGAATAAATTGAGAGTTGAAGGCGATTGAATTTGAAAAGATGTACATTTTTCATATGGACCTTTAAGTTTAAAGAATACAAACTTGAACTGAAAGATAGTAACACTTATAAATAGTACCATATGATGAATTCGAAAGTAACTACATCAATATAACAATATAACTAATAAGAGTCGTTAGATGGATGAATAGCATGTGAACATGGAGCCAACATAAAGAGATTCATACCATTCCTTGAATAGGATCAAATGATGAATCGAAGATTCTTTTTAGGGATTGATAACATCATATAAAAGAATATAGAGATTGGGTTTTATAGGTAAATTGACAAACGTCGAATGTACAATGTAATATTGACAATGGTTTTTACTTGGTGGTAGAGATGATTTTGAGGGCTCTTTCAATGAATAAATAGGGAAATAAATCAAGAGGATTAATAACATTATTTACTCTAGACTTTATTTGAATTAATGGATGGAAAAATGAAGAGTCTAAAATGAATGTAGTTGAAGTTACATACTTTGAAAGTTAAAGCTAATCAATTTGGAAGTGAAATTACCAAAGAACCTTTCATGTAATGAAATACACAATTTCAATTTAAGGGGTAAAATAGTCTTTAACTTATTTAATAATAAAAAAACTCAAAACAATGAGAAAATTTCTAGAGGCAAATCCTACTCTCACATTGTGCCACATCATTCATAGAGGTTTCTACTTTAATATATATAAATGATTCTATTTTTTGTTTTTCCAGATTCTGAGTTTCTGTTTTTTACTTCTGTTTTTCAAAATTTAAATTTCTGTTAATTAAAGCAAGTTCTTTAAGTTGAAAGCTACAACTCCACGTGTATTACTTTTTGAAGAGAATAAGTTATACTAGTTTTGAAACTTTATAAATTGAATTAGTGAAAGTTTGTATCATCCTATTTGATTCTACATAAAGGAATAAATGATACAATATATTTCAATGTGTTAGTGAAGTGTTTGATGTTTTTAGTGCAATCTACTTGGTAGAGATATCAACATAAAATATATAAATTTAACTTTTACGATATTGGTATAAAACTTTCCCATGTACCAACCAATAATAATGAGTATTGTCTTCCACAGCTGTGGCGGATTGGTTATCACTCGGGGGTTGATAGCGTCCTAACCGAGTTCGAGCCTTCATGTGTGCATGTCTGGAGACATTTAAGTGAGGCCATGTTTAGCCCCCAAAATTGTCGGGGATTAGTCAGACTTTGGACCGGACACCCTTCAAAAAATAAATGAGTACCAAGTAGAGCTGGGTGATACACAATATTAAATTTGTTGTATCAATTAAAATGGCCAGTACACAAAATAAAATTAAAAAACTATTGGTATGTCCCACAGAGTATTCAGCCACATAGAGGACAACATGGACCAATTTCGAACTTAATAGCCAAAATCAAAGCTACATGTTGTGTCATGATCTACCAGCACCATCTTCAACTTAACATGTATTGTCACTTTATGAGTTGTGCTCATATGTATACTTATATTATAAAACTTTTGACAGAAACTTTTAAAAATCATTTCTCATGCATAAAGTACTGCTTATTGATGCATATTACTTAAAATTCAACATTATAAATAAATTGTGCATAAATACAACTAATTATATCTCCTTGTTTGAATTTATGTAACTAACCAGATATACATATAGTCATATACATGATATAAATCTCATTTTAAATATAAAAAATCTAAAATATATTTAAGATATTGTTAAGTTGTAACAAAATATTAAATACTTAATTATTATAATCATAAAAACTTATATTAATAAACCAATAAAATCACTTTGTTATTACACTTAAATTGAATTATAACAAAAATTTTGAATTAAAGAAATTACACAAAGAAACGATAATTTTAAATAGTTAATATGATACTAGTATCGATAAAATTTTTATATGAATTCTTCAAATTTATGTTTTATTCAAAAATAAAGACAATATCAATTTCTCAAAATTGCATAAAATCATATCATAATATTGATAAAGACAAAAAATAAAATGAAACACTAAATCAAAATGTAGCTTAACACACATTGCACGACCATGGTTTTAATTGTATATTATGCATCAAAAAGTTTTACATTATGGTTGTTTATGTTATGTCCCAAATGGTCATAGACATGCTACATTGACTTGTGCTCTTGTCCATGTGCCAAGTGCATTGAACGTTATCCAATTTTTCCTTGATGGGCTATCGGACTTTTATAAATCAATGGCCCATTAAGGATATTCTATAGTCATTTAGTCACTCTATAGTCTATACTACGCTTAAGACATTAACCAGGCCAAGACCGGTAGAATCATGAACCGGTTGACTCGGGTTTAGTGTCTCAATCTCGATTCATGTGTTTGGATGGGGTAAAGGTCTGGGTTGCATTTATGTGAGATCGATATGTTTTTTGTTAGACATGTAAGATCATATTTTTATATTTGAAACTTCAAATTAAAACGTTGTGAAGGTAAAAAAAAAATCTAAAGCTTCATAGTGTCTTTTGTTGTGAAGTTTCAACTGTAAAAATATGGTCTTGTGTATCTCACGAAAAAAACTTGGTCCCGCATGATTCCGAATCGTGAACATGTATATACAGTAACAATGTGTATTAGGTAAAATTTTATTTTAGAAAGTATCTTTTTAAATAATATAACATATTTTAACTTTTGGTTAGTTTTAAGACCAATTTTTCGTCGAGTTTTCTACTAACATAGAGTTATTATATGACAATTTGTTATTTTCTATAGAATGAAGAAAACTATCTTTTTAAAATACACCATAATAAAAGTAAGTTGCTTTCTTAATGGTGTATTCAGTTTGTATTTACTAAAAATCCATTTTGATAGTATATAGTTATTATGATAAACATGGATATTTTGATTTTTAATGATGATGGTTGGACGTTTCTTTGAATCGGACTTGTGTAAGGAACAGACGCATACAAAGTGCCCATCGATCTTGTTTCAAAACTCGGGAGTTTTCAATTATCTGATAACGAATGGTTAATATGTTTTCTCCTTAGGTATTATATTATATTAAATTAAAATACTTTAAGCAACATCAACCAGTTTAGGCTTCGTTCATGAAGCAACAATAATTGAAAGATTACTCTAACTTCATGTGTAGGGTGACATCCTACTTGCGATATTTAAGATGTATTTCAATAAAAATAAATTCAAAGAATGTCATAAACATTGAGTAGTGTAAACGTGTTGTTTAGAAAGTTGATGAATAACAAATGTAGTTTTAATTTGACAACTTTTCTGATACTGAATTGATTTTGAAGTTATCTCACCTATTTTTGAAAGACCATTTAAACCTAATGAAGAGTGGTAAAAAAAATATCTTGTAACATATTTAGGTTTATTATGTTATGATGGTTGATTTTAAATTGCTATATCATAATTTCTAAAGATGATTACCATGTACAATTTAATTAAAATATTTTTTATAGCAAAAATTGATGCATTGATTGGTTTTGATTTTATATATTCATAGGGGGTCTTCGAAATTGCTTATGTAAATTTTTTATCCGCTTATCACATTTTGGTAAAACAAATAAATTGTTTTAAGTATTTACATGAAATGACTCATGGCCTTTTAAAAACACAAATAAAGAGTTTAAATGGTTTGACATTTAAAAAAAATTAAACACTCTTTAAACTAAACATAAATTGTTTTAAATAAGCAATTCCAAACATCTCTTTAAAATAAAAAATGGATACACTATAACTCAAGCAAATATTAAATAAAACCAGGTTAACTTTAAAGTATTCCTATTTATTGTTAAATACATATCTATTTACTAATTTCTTCCTTGTATTTATCAATATTAACACTTAGCTTTTATATTTTTAATACATAATTTAATATGATTTTAATAAATAAAAATAGAGAGTGCATACAACAATACCAATAAAAATATAAAGTAGAGTAAATTATATATTTGGTCCCTAATGATATGTCAAAAATTATGGATTGAGTCTCTTAACATTATTATTACATAATAATCTTTTACATTTGCATTTTTTATGGATTTGATTCCTAATGCTAACGGTCGTTTATTTATTCCAATAAGTGAAAGGGCAATATGGTATTTTTTATTTCTATCATTTTAACATTTTTAATTGATTTTTTTAATTTTCATCTTTATTATTAAGAACCAAAACCGTATAACATAAATTAAAAATCATAATTCAAGAACCATAAATTAACACTAAATATATGAATCTCAATCAAAACCTGAAATCATAAATCAAATAAAAAACAATAAACCAAACCCTAAAAATCCATTGATTCAAACTTGTAAAAACCAAAACCTTGAAACCTATTCATGCAAGCCAACTCGATAAAACTCGAATCCCTGAAACCGACCAAACCCCCTCTACAAATCTCGTTAAATTAAAGCCTTGCAAACCTCTGTAAATTAATTGATCAAACTCCCTCTACAAAACAATCAAAGCCTTGGAAACCTCAAATTGATCGAACTCCCTTTGCAAATCATCTTGATTTCTGACGATAATCCTTTGCACACCAGAAATGTGATTTGCCTTCTTCCGTTTGCTATGTCCCTATAGTTCGAACTCTAAAACTCGATCCATCTCCTCTTTCCCCCTTGCTTGTTGTTATGTAGTGGTGGTTTGAGATTTCCTCCTATGTAGTGGTGGTTTGAGATGCAAAATTGATGAAGCAGAGGTGCCAGAGTTAGAGGAGGCGAAACGTCCCCTCCTTATCCTTGTGGTTTACTTTGTTGGATCTGGAACAATAACATTAATTTGGTTACAATAATGCATTGTCCTTGGGATGGTGGGTTTTTGTTTTCGGATCTAAATTTGGATCTGGTTCACCATTTGTTTTGTTTTGTTTTTTTCATTTGGATTATATCAAATAGTTTAATTTAGATTTGGGGTTTTGATTTAAGTTAAAGATTTAACATTGCTCTTCATGTTCAAATTCTTTGATTGAAGTGGATAAAAGAAAATCTAAAATTGAGTAAAATAACAAATTGACCATTTTACCCTTTCGCTTAAAGAAATTAATAGATCGTCGTTTGTACAAATTAAATTAAAAAATGCAATTAATTTTCACATCAAATATATATCTAAAACAATATATTCATGTTAGGCCATCCGCAGCCCAGCGTTTTGGCTCACGGTACCGCTCCCCTACCGGCGGTAACACCGCCGAGGTGTGTCGGTATGGGGACGGTATGGAGGGCGAGCGGCATCTCCATGCCGTTCAACAAAAAGTCTCAAACACACACACACACACATATATACATATAATCTATATATATATATATATAAAGGTAATATTTTATTATTTAAATCATACAGGTGGTATGACCTGTACGGCTGTGGATGAAATGGTAAGGTAGTAGTAAGGTAGTGGTAAAGCTGATGTGGCACTGAGGTGGCAACCTGTGCAGGTGGTATGACCTGCACGGCTGCGAATGGCCTTATGTTTTGGATGTATTTTTTGAGACTAAAAAAATGATACGTTGAACGATAATAATAATATTCAAGTGGTGGTGAAGTATTCATTGTTTTAGGTCAAAAGTATCATCTCTCTCTCCGCCTCATTTTCTCTTCCCATGTCTATCCTTTGAACTCATCGAATTTTAGGTAATTTTGCACTTTAATAATTTCTCTAATTGTTTTGCCTCTTTAAATCATACGTTTCATTAATCGATTTTCATCGAAAATTTGTGTTTTTTTTTTCCAATTTATTTATTGAAATAGTTGTTTGATATAGTTAGTCAAAATTGATGTTCGATTCTTTATTTTGATGCCAAATCTTGTTGTTTCTGATTCTGTTACAGATTAAACTTAGCTTAATTTGGTGTTTGATCTCTTGAATTTCTTCTTAACCCGTTCACGATCGTTGTCGGTAAGTTCATCTCATCTTTTATCCCCCTTTCGTTGACCAATTTTTCTTATTTGATGAAAAGTCTACTGTATATGAGTTTTGTTTGATTTTAGTCATCTTTATGCTTTGGTGATTCCATCTAGGAGTTTGATTTCGAAATCAATTGACCATAACCACAAATTTTGAATTAAACTTAGGGTTTACACCTACAAAAGATTGACTTTAGAGGGTTATTGGAGCATATAATTGTACTGGTTTCAAAAATATAAATGAACCCCTTGTAACTGGGGTCTTAATTGGGGGGTTTTCCTTATATTCATAGTTAATCTATTTAGATTCATGGTCAACCTTCTAGTTATAGAGTATCTGGCATATAGAAATTGATCTGCAACAACAAGCTTAATATGATCCTGGTTAGAGCCGATTTTTCCAACAGTTTTGTTTGTTTGCAAAACTCGAAGATGGTAATTAGTTTTGATCATAATAGAGATCATGATTACATTAATTTTGAAGGTTGCTACTAAAATATGTTTTTATGCACATGGTACCGACTAATTCATGTAGGATTTGAGTGATCGTTGGTGAATATTTGTGTGGTGACTGTTGACTATATGAGGGATATATTTCCCTTGTTTGTAGTCATTTGAAAGAGGGATACGGTGTTGCCTTCTCAAGCTTATCTATTACCATGAACGAGAACGTAATCGTCCAGTTATCTATTACCATGATGGTACATAGTAGACTTGATGGGATGGGCGAGGGTGAGGTAGGGAGTGAAAGGATGTTTTCAGGGTTTTAATTTGACAGGGGTAGTTTAGTAATTTACCAATCTTGTCCCATCTGCTAGATTTTCGTACCACCTATCTTGACGGATATGGGACAACAAGTTTTTCTTTATTTTATCACGTTCTATTTCGCACGCTAAACACACGCTAGATATTGCCAACCTTTTAGTTTGTGTAGTACATTAAAATTGGTGAACAATACCCCAAAAACTTCCATGAATATGGCCAAATTGTTGAACGATATAACTACCATGGGTGCTCTCTTATTTCTTGTTGCTGTGAACGTGTGTGTGTGTGTGTGTGGTTATCAATCCTTTCAGGCTGAACCTTGGAGCAACCGGTGCGGTTACTCCTTCGTGACGTTCTCAGTCACGGGTTCGAGTCATGGAAACGACTTCTATACAAAATGCACGGGAGAGACTGCATACAAAGACTTCTCTCCCCATCCTGTGGAAAGCTAAAGACGTAAGAGCCTTGGTGCACCGGGGTCTCCTTTTCGTTGACTGGCTAGATCTTTGTGCACAAAGTCACGAGTTTGAGATATTGTGCAAATTTTGGTTTTGCAGCTACATCGACTATGAGTCGTTCAGAGGGGCCTCACCGGCCGTTTCTCCCAATCGGGAACCCCTTTAAGATGATGATGACAAGCTCTCATGTACCGTCAAGGGTGCTAAGTGCCTTTGAGAAAAATTTATCCGAAAGATTTCGCCAATTGAAGCCGAATAATGCAAACGACGTCGTTAGCTTTGCATGGATGAAATCGGCGTTGGGTTCCATATGTGAGACTCTTGACGATATAAGAAAGCTCATTGTAGATTTGGAACTCCCAATATGCAGCTGGGATATCAAATGGGTCGATATGTACCTGGACAACAGTTTGAATTTGCTCGATTTTTGCAGCGCGTATGGAACCGATATCGTGAGGCAAAGATTCGGGTACGTCATGCTGAAATGCGCATTGCTCGATCTAGATTCCGATAACCCGCAAAAGTTCATGCAGGCGTCGTCTTCGCTTCACGAATGGAGGCAGTACCAGGGCCGTTACGACAACTCGAAACTCGGGGACTGTTCCGACATTATACGCAAGCTCGAGGAAACCCTTAACTTGCCGAAGATCAAGAGCATACCCAAAGCCAAGGACTTGGTCCGAGCCATGTACGGACTCAAGGTCCAGACCATTTTCATCTTCAGCACGTTCGTGGCTGCCTTTTCGACCTCCCCTAGGGCTCTTTTCGATTTGCAAGTTCCAAAACAATACTTGTGGCAAGAATCGTTTACAGATTTGCAGAATGTGATGAACGGTGAAATCAAGAACCTTCATGCTTCCGGGGGGTTTTTTCCGTTGAAGGAGCTTCGAACGGTTGACCAAAACGTTAAGAAGCTGTACCCGTTGCTGCACGATGGTTTGGGTGATATGAAGCAGGAAGTTTTCGAGGGTTATTGTTCGGAAATGAAGGAAAATAACGAGAAGTTTCTTGCCGGGTTGGATGAGTTGAAATCGGAAATGGATCGGTTCTTTAAAGTCGCGGTGGATGGGCGTATGGCGTTGCTGGACAATTTTCAACAGCGACCGCCGAGGAGTGGTGTGCAGCAGGTTAGAATGTGAGCTTTACAAGTATGTTTATATGGTTTTTGGGGTCAATTATATATATTATATTAGCCAAAATGGTGTTTGTTTTTGTGTTTTTGTTGGTTGTTTTGCATAGTTTATATATATGTTGGTTAGTATTAGTATGTAAGGGAACTTGTAATGAATCCTATATATTCAATATTAAATGTATCTACGAGGCGAAGGATCGTGTGAGAGAAGTTGAGTTAACGATGAGAAGCGTAATAAGTGGATCCGGGTCCCTGATATCTTTTATCCTTATGCCCTCCTATGAATTCCGTTTTGAAAGAGAATTGATCTGTTGCATCTCGGTACATATCATCCTAACGTGCATCCAACGGTTGATAACTACTTATCACGCTTCTCATGTTAACCTTAAGTTCTTACTCGAATCCACTTCATATCTATGGTGTGTCTCCTTGAGCGTAATAATAGCCAAAGATCCTAACGTTTGGTTTAATTTTGTTACTAATTAATAATTATATATACACAAGAAGACTTACGAACAGGGTTCGAAACATCAAATAAGTTAAAATGAATGAAATAATTAATCACGCTGCAACCATACACAAACTATAATCGAAAATTTTGAATTTTGGATGACAAAACTTTGTAAAAATGAATTCCACGTAACGTACTAAAAACACGGATATCTAAAATTACCAAAAGGCCATTGAACCTGGTAAATTCATCAAATATAAGAAGTGTATGTATGAAGTTAGTTGTGTTTGATGCTATTGAGGGATCATCGTTCACTAAACATCTATCGGATAAAGTGCGTTTATTGGACCATTTCTGAATGAGCATAGCAAGAATTGAGAATCTCATGCGGTAAGAAGATAAAAATAATGGAGAATCTTACTTGGTAGGTGAAAGTGATGACTCTTGTTCGACTAAGCACTTGCCACGTAAATTGTTGTATAGGATATTATTGTGATAAAGTAAATTAGTATGTTGAATCTTATTGATAAACGTAAAACGCTTACCGGGTAAATGTTTAGGCAAATGAAAAAAAATTCTAGAGGCTTTCTCAACAACTTTAGTCGCCCTTTTTCCTGTTTTTGACGGGCGATCATGTCTTTACTTTCATCATGTCCAATGAGAACAGCTTAATATGCTGGCCAACTTCACCACCAGTGTGGATGCCGCAAGGCAATTTGCCGAGTCCCGCGTTGCACATGTCGGTCGGTCTGTTCATGCACTTGCCCTGATGTCGAGGAAAAGGGCTCTGGTTACAATGTTTCGACATGGTCATCTTTACAGTTCTCGACGACTTGCTAGAAATCTCCCAAGGACACTCACAAAAAGACTTTCGAAACATGGAAGGAAGCCTCGTTTTGGCATTGAAGCTTCTTTTGAAAGTGTTTCTACAGCTGCTTCCCGAGCTCCCACCTTTTGTAAACTATGGTTAGGTGTTCTTAGCCGGATGGAAAAAAGAATGAAAAGCTGCAAGAACTAGTCCCTTAGCTTCTCGTTGGTTGTTATGAAGAACAAAGGAGTGTTGGTGCAAAGAAGCGCCCTCGGTGGAGATTGCTTATAGGAACTCACTTGGTTGTACGTGAATAACATCGCCCCATCTATTCAATCCGATGTTTTCTTGGATCAAGATTCAGAACAGAAACATAACCCAGTTTTCTACTGAAAATGAATAACTTAATCTAATTTATTTGTTGCTATCAAATTTATTACAAATCTCTTTGATAAAGATAATAACAGTTTTTTTAGGAGCTACTTTAGCTCTTGCTCAAAAAGACATTAAGATGGGTTTGTTATAGCCATTTCTGTACATTCAATGTACTCTACGGATAGAGGAATACATAGAGTTGAACATAGTAAAATAAGAAATTGAAAGATTTCGTTGAAATTGTTCGTTTGGAAATTTCCCGAAAAGCTAATCATAGGTTCCTCTCTCCATCGGAACATGTAAATGAAGTACGAGAATTAAACAAATAAAGAAAAATAAAATGGCGCGCTTCAAAAAATGACCAAAAACGAGAATGAGGCTCAAATTAGGTGTGTGTGTGTGTGTGTGTGTGTGTGGAGCGAAAGAGAGAGAGGTTCAAGGGAAAACCTAAAAAATGGAAAACCGAAGAACACTGTCGTAGCCCTCCATCTGGACCGTATGCATTTGCACAAACTGGTAGTTTGAGTTCTTTTTCGGTTTTTATTCACAAGCTCATTATGCACATGTGTATATTGCAAAATTACCCATATACACAAAGTTATATATTAGCAAGGGATTAATGGTTTGGGTTCAGTTAAGTAAGCCTAACCTAACTTCAACCCAATTAATTGATAGGTTGGACTTAATTGGATTCTTTGCAGGTTAGGATGACAACTTCTCGAATTTTAGGTCGATTGGTATCAATAAATAAAACATATTATTATTAAATTTCCTTTTTTTTTTCTTTAGTAATTTGGTCAAATTGTTTGACTAATAAGGTCAAACATAAATTTGAAGTTCAAAGTATGTGTGTGTTTGAACTTAAGGTATATCATTTTTCTTGAATTTTTCCTTTTAACGTAAATGAGCGGGAACCACATAACTTCGTTTTGTTATATGTATGTAAACTTGAACTCTAAACGCTTAAAATGATCATATAAACATTTCAGAAGTGAGTTTGAAATCTAAAAAGGTAAATTATACCTTCTTTGTGGTTCATTAATCGACTTCTACAACTCTAAAAGAACATTAAGACAGTGTTATGAAATCGACATTTTCACATGATTTGGCCCCAAAGTCTGAATGATGAAAATATACACACATTCACATAATGTTTGAGATCAATTCGATTGAATAACAAAATCTGCCTATTGATTATGTCTAAATTCATTTAATCATTTTTTTCGACACTGATAGTTTTTAAAACAATAATGTCCATTTAATTGGAGCCCAGCCCACAAAGGACAAAAAAAGGAATTTGATATTCTCATGGAATCTCCAAGTTAAGATGGAATTATGTCAACAATAACAATCATTCTTTGTGTTCAAAATTATGATAAAATTTAGCTAAGAAAGTTTTTAAAGCAGCTGATCTCTATTCAAACAAATGAGTTTAAGTCGAAATTAAATCATTTTTGGTCGATTTGTCAACAATACGTTTGAGTAGAAAACAAGGATGTAAGAACATGGTGTAGGTGACAATAAGACATGGTTAGGAGGATGTTGTGTATACATCAAGCTATTAATTCCTAAATTTTATTTAAATTTATACGTTTGTGATTAAGTGGTTAGCAATTCTTGGACGAAAAATGGATGCACATTAGGATAAGGTGTATCGAGAGTTCAAGACTCTAAAACGCAATTCATGGGAGGACATGAGATTAAAAAGTCATCAATGGTTCAAATCAACTTCTCACATTTCTCTCGTTAAACTCAACCTCTCACACGATTCATCATCTATATATACACATATATAGAAAAGTTCGACTGCGAACTCATCTTACATTGCGAACCAGGGGATAGCGGATAGCGCGACATGTGTTCACGAATGTCCATATCCGGTATGAAAAATGAATTCATGTATTATTAATCATAAATAATGCATGAAAGTGCACTTTTCTTATTCATACTGAATATGGACATTCAGGGACTTTTTATCACGAATTCATGTATTATTTATCATGACTTGTGTATTGTTCATTCTGATTGATTCGTTATTCATAATGAAGAATACAAGAACGACTCGTGAAACTCTGGACACATGGCACACTCTTCTTTATCCTCATGTTCGCAATGAATGCAGGTTTTCATTTGAACCCACATCTATATATACGCAAGGTTGTTCATTGCTTGACGTCTAATGGATGTGAGGGGAACCGGAAATGATCGAATCATCTACTGGATGTTGGATTTTTCCAATTCAATGAATGAACTGGATTGGTCCGATTTCATGCATTAGATATATTCTTATCCATTGGATTGGATTCATCGTACATCCGATGAATGATTAGTTATTTTATTATATATAATATTATATTAATTGCTATTAATTGTCCTTAAAAAAACTATCAATCCAATAGCTAGTTGAATGTTGATTAAATGGTAATTAAATGAGTAGTTTGATAATTTTGAATGGATAATTGAATTGGTTGGATCAATCTTAATTGATTTTAGACTCTCAACCAAAAATTGACATATCCAAATTAGATGTTGGATCTGATGTAGTTATTTTGTGTTGCCTTTTTTTTTTAATAGTCCAAAACAATCAATTATAACTTTTTGATCCTTTTTTCAAAACTTTCATTGTTTTCCTTTTCCAAGTCTAATCATGAATTATCCACTTATCTTTTAATTATTTTCCTTCTAAGTCTCATAATCATATGTTTTTACTTTTATAAAAATACATATAACGCATATTCGACCCAAATGAAGAAAGCATTAAATTACAAATTTAAATCAAGATTTTCCAAATCAAAAAATTTTAACAAAAAAAGTGTAAAAGTTAATTTCGACACATTATAGATTTCTTGCATTTCTTACATAATAAAAAGACATGTTAGTCAATAGTCATTATACGCGGGTCGAAGGATGATAAGTACATACGTTTTTGTAATTTTTTTTTGACAAAACCCTAAAAATAAAAGATTTATTCATACGCATTTGCATCAAAATAATACTTACAACTATCACCCATATTAACAGACATTTGAACCAAACAAATAGACTTAAAATGAAAACAAATATATAGAAAAAAACTTTCCATATTAACAGACATTTGAACCAAATGAGTGATAGGCTAATGGTAAGGCTTGAGCACTACATAGTGGTGAACCCGAGTTCGAGCCCTGGGGGACGCATTCTGGAGGTACGGGGGCTTCGACCCCAGGCTGCATGCTTTAGCAGTCGGGCTTTGGCCCAAAATTGCCGAGGATTAGTCTGGGTCCAATGTGATCTGGGATACCTCTTCCAAAAAAAAACTTATAGTAACACACATATAAGAAAGCTTATCTAAACGACACACAAGATATGCTTATGTAGAAACTTTCAATTAAAAAGTCAAAAATAATAGTATGATTTTTGGTTTCTAACTCATCAGAAGTCTGATAACTTTATCTTCAGATAGTTATTTACGTGGAGGGCTAGATGTTAAACTTTGTTATTCTGACTAATGGTGTAGGTGATCACTAGTACAAGCATCACTTCTTCTATTTAGGCCATGGTCGTCATTCCAAGTGTAGCCATTTTACAGGAAAAATGGTTTAGGAATTACTTTATTGCACAACCTCCATCAAAGAGGTAATTGTTGAGAACTTGAGATTGAGATTTTGATGCTCCGGTAACTTTATGCGTTTGTGAGAAAATTAAGTGGATAAACACGTTTAAAATTATTCTCATTTAATCCAATGTTGGCCTTTTGTTTTCTAATAGTCATTTCTGATATTTATTGGGGTTAATTAGGTTTGACAAAAAAAAAAGAAAAAAAATTGGGATTAAAGTTTTAGTTTTTAGTGAAAGAAAATGTCACATTTTAACACATGATATGCACGTGTGTTGTATTTAATAGAATTTAGTTAGCTTCCACCAATTTAAGAAAATTGTTATAATTTAGTTGTTTGAGAACAAGTTTGAAACAAATGAAACTTTTAGACTAATCCCAAAAGAGGCATTAAGGAAGACGTGTTAGAGGTAAGGCCATAGACCTATACTACATCCTCAACTGCCACATGTACAACTGTGCCAACTATCGCAACATAAAGCCACTTAGCGATACAAATGGAATAATGAGGATGTGTGATTAAGGACATGATGCGGTGCGAAAGAGAAGTGATAGAGAGCTTTGGTTAATTTGGATTCATGTTGGGAAAATGCACAATCGAGGCAATTAACATCCTAAAATGCATCATGGATAAGTATACAAAACATATTAAAGACCTATACATGTAAGGTCGGTCTTGAGATTTTTCATGCTTATGGCTATAAAGTTAAAATATACCCCCAATGTATCAAAAAACAAACAAAACATATCATTCTTATTGTCAAGTAGGCAATTTATCCTCTTGACGATTTTGTTTAGATACAAAAAACAATACATGAGACTTAAATTAAAACTCCAAATGGCAAAAACATATGCATAACTCATGCAACCTATCTTGACTTATGGTGCAAGAAAGCAAAAACATACTAAAATAATGTCTTCATGTAAGAAAGCAAAAAAACATCAATTATTTTATCTTGGTAAATGTTTATTAAAGGTTTATTTTTGATATAGAGAATAATAACTCTTGTATATGTGACTTTAAAATTTTAGATTTTATAATTTTAAGATTAATAAACAAAATAAAACAAATACAATAATGTAACAAAATATATAAAAGATTGTTATACCGGAAAAAGATAATCATCATCTTCATAAAATAAATAACGAGGAATATTCCTTTATAAATTATAAGGGCCGGGGGTTTTAACCATGTTTTTATATTATTTTTGAACTTTCATGAAAAATAGAAAAAATAAAAGTTGAAAAAACTAGAAACATAAATTATTTACTTTATCTTATTTTGGGGGAGAATAATGTGTTTAAATGAGTTATTTTGGAGGCTTGTATAGACTTGGGATATTTGAAAATATATGTGTAAAAGAGAACAACAATACTTGTAGTATGGTGGTATAACATTGCCTTTCCAACCAAGAGGTTCCAGGTTTGATTCGTATAGATGCTTAGTCGGTGTTTGGTATGCAGACATAATTGGACATGACATGACTGGACTAGACAATACTGGACATGACAAGAGAGTATAACAGGACAGGACTGGACATGACAAGAGAGTATAACAAGACATGACTGGACGTGGCGGAATAGGACTGGAACAGAACAAATGTATGTTTTGTGTTTAGTATCCCAAAAAATTATTTATTTGAGTTTGGTATTCCAAAAAATTATTTGATGATTTTATATATCACATAATAGTTATAATTAACAAAAAAAACTAAAATATATAATTTATTAAGAATGCACAGTTTTCATAAACATAAAACACACACACACACACACATATATTTATATTTATATACACATATATGATGGTTATGGTAAAGGTAGAGGTGGTGGCCGACGGTAATACTAGTGATGGTGGTGGTGGTCGGTGGTTGTGAAGAACAGGAAGATGCTGGGTAGTGGTGGTGGTGACCAATGGTGGTGGTGGTGGTGGTGGTTGCGGTGGCATTGGACAATTGTAGAGGTGGTAGATGGTGGTGGTAGGTAATCGTTGACAGTTGTAGAGGTGGTGGAGGAGGTTGTTGTAGTGGAAGAAGAGGTGGAGGTGGCCGATAGTGGCTACAGGTGGCGGCGGCGGCCACGACTAATGGTGGTAAACACGAAAACAAATACCATATTGAAGTTATATATCAAACGAATGTTAGTTAGTAATATATTAGTTTCTGTCTCATTTTTGTCCCATGTTGTTCCACCTATTTTGGTGGAACAAAAAAACAACCCCTTTTGTCCCATGTTGTCCTACCTTGTCCCAGTTTCTGTCCTATCCCATGTCGCACCAAACGTCGGACAGTGAATTCCTGTTCTGTCCCATGCTGCGCCAAACATGTGACAGTGAGTTTTGTTCCGTCTTGTCCGGTCCCCTCCCACGTACCAAACGCAACCTTAGGGATATCAATATATGTATGGGAAAACAAGAACTTGCATCCCCCGGTGGATAAAGTGTGTATTATCCATCGGAGTTAGGGATTCATTATATATTGACATTAAGTCTATTCATTTTGTTGTGATTTTGTATTTGATTTCCAAAAAAATTAAGGGAAATGTTTGATGGTATATGTTTATCGTTGATGAAACTGCATTGGCAACAAAACTGAGGGTAGAAATGAATGACATACTTGGAATAATATACGGCGACTTTGGAACTGCAAGGCTCACACATTTGTTGGTTCATAGGTCGAGGACCTATGACACAAATTCACCATGAAAAGTATCAACAAGGAGGTGGAAGTACACATTCAGGATTAAATAGTACCTCCGATGGATATGGTAAAGTATCTAGATTTCATGATTCAATAAAAGGGGAGAGTATGATGTAACCCATAAGATAAACAAATGGGGGTGGTTAAAGTGGATAGTTGCCATGAGGGTGTTTTATGACAAGAAAGTCACACTAAAACTAACCAAAAAGATTACAATTCAAATCAACTATGTTGCATGAGACAGAGCGATGGTAAGAATGAGGACGTATGTGGAAATTAGTTGCACAAACGATGATGCTTGGCATACTTGTGGTCGAATTGTGTTGCATACGATCCTAAACAAAGGTCTTTAAGTCATGACATGAGTTGAAATGTCACATGTATACCGAATTCCTTTGGTCTAGACCAAACCTGTACACCGAGAATAGTCAAAGGGAATTAAATCTGTAGGTTACTTTAGACAAAAGCATAATAATAGAGGGATAGAAATTGTAATTAAGTCTATATTTTCAACACACAATACATATCCCCTTTTTGTTAGCAACCAAGAAAGAGAGCACTCCCCCCCTCCCTCCTCCTCCCTCTGCCAAAAAACGTTCCCTTTCCAAAATTATTTTATCTTCAGAAATTATCTCAGAGATCATCCATCATCCATCATCGATCAATCGAACACAAACTCCATTGAAACCCTAAAAATGTTGTCTATTAATCTCTCAGGAGTTGGTTGATTTCTTCTTCTAATTCTTCATTTTTCCGATCCAGGTTATCGCATAATCAAAACCCTAGCGATTTCGATTCTTAGATTACGAAACCAAAACATAGAATAAACGCAAAACCCTAGATTTTGGATTTATGCATTCAAGAGTGATGTTTTTTTAGATGAATGCGTTTTGAAAGGGAGTTGGAATAATTTGGGATGAGTTAGTCTGCCTTTGGTAAGTGATTTGAGGTTGATCTAATGGAAAAAAACGAGTAGTTTGTGAAGATCGATTGGCGGTTTAAGGGAGGATTTACCGTTTTTTTTCGATAGGTTTGATCGGGGAAGAATAGGTTGTAGATGTAACTTAGTTTTGAATTTTTATAGCTGGTTGTTGCTTCCATCAATTGTAGTTTTTGTAGAGTATTTGGTAGGGTTTGATTGTGGGGAGTTAGACTTTTGATTGTACTGCAAAAATGAGCTTGGAAAATGAAGATGGCAGCTCAGCTATGGAGGGCGCTGAATCGGTTATTGATTCTCAAAAGTAATAAGCATTTGTTTTGTTGATATTGGTTAATTGAAGTTATCTTTTGGTTTGATGTTAATTTGGGTTGAAATTTTATGTTTTTGTGTTGGATGATGATTTAGGAAGCCAAGAATTTCGTATACCAGAGATTTTCTCCTTTCGTTGAGTGAATTGGAAATCTGCAAGAAGCTGCCGAGTGGCTTCGACAAATCACTTCTGAGGTAGAATAGATTCTTCTAGAATTTCATGAAGATGTTTGTAATTATCTGGCAATCATGTGAACTTTTCTATTATTGCTGTTGTGTGATCATGTGCTTTCTATTAATATGGATTCACTAAACGAAAACCCAGTGAATTTGAAGATAATAGCAATCAAGAAAGGCAACGTAGTCATGGTAGCTTGCCGTTGCAAGGTTTCCGTCGTAATGATTACAGCTCTTCACCACCCACTCGGGGTGATTCGAGTAATTTCTCCAGGGGAGGCTATGGAAGATGGGACAATCGTTCTTCTGGATGGAGTGATAAAGATGGGGATTCACAATCAGAATTGGATCCAGGTTTGTCTCCGATTGCACAGCATACTCTAATTAGTAAATTGCTATGCACATTATTCATTCATCATTTTGGTTCTCGTATATAAGCAACAAGTAAATCCTGTGGTGTATCTGTATGTTATTATGATATTATCTATGTAAGTACACATTTTACTTCCTTATCCAAAAAAAGTACACATTTTACTTTGCAAATACTATCATGCTATTATCTGGGAATGTGAATAGTTGGTTTATGGTTGAAAACCTTAAAAGCATCATAGAGAGTTGGTTCATGTATATTCCATGGTGTTTACTGTTTATTGCATAATCTGAGTTCAAGTCTTATTATTTGATGTTCATAAACAGCTAGGCTCAAGGGAGTTAGATCTTAAGGATGTCTAGATGAGGGCTGATTGTTTTCCCCAAACCATCTTCTAGTTCATTAACTTGCTATAAAGTAGCATGCAACTCAGACCATCGTTAGAGGTAGACCGTGTTCGTTTTTTGTTCAACCCACAGTCGATATTAGTTGTCAGTGGAGGTCCTAAGACCAAATTTATATCTATGGTGGAAATCTAGAGGAATACTTTTTTCTCTTTCTAGTGGATGAAAGGAATCTCTTACTAGATTAGACAGCTTCTTTGTTCTATAGATACAGCTGATGAATATTCTACCCTAAACCTGGCTGTTCAGGTGTCACTTTCTGGTTAATTTTTTCTTTTAAGGAGAAGATACTAAAAGCAAATTTTATTTGGTGCGATTTCTTTTGCCGATTCACTGATTGGATTTTTGTTGTATGTAATTTAACTCATGGTTTAGCTGATCAAAATTAGATTAGACAGGATTTTTTTTATTCTCCTACTAATCTAATTACATTTTCTACCTTTTCCTGGATAGACATCGTAGTGTTATTTATAGAACAGTTCCTTATCACTTCATTAGATGGCAGACCTTATGTTTTCAGCATGTGGTTTGGGAATTGAAAAGATACCTAATTTTTCTCGTCACTATGCATGTTATTGCTGCATTGACTGCTGATATACTGAAATAATAAATATCGCCTTTTTCGGTGAACCGTCCTCCTAGATGTGCCTTGCTCCTTATCAGCTAGTAGATGCTTAGTGAGAATTAATCACCGCCTTATTGCATTGTCTCATCCTTTTCTTTGAAGTCTGTTGTTTGCTGATATGAGCAATAGGGTTTACAAATAGTCATTATAAAGAATTTTTTTTGTTTGTAATCATTGTTCTACTTTACTTTGTTCTGCAACTGCTTACCAAATAGCCTACTTGTTTAAAATGTGACCATCATTACCTAATCTAAGAAGGTGTTCTCATTTCATTTGACTTTACCAACAAGCTTTAGTTTTGATTATTGTGATCCTAGGTTGGGAATCAAATTGTAGGTGAGAAATATAATGTTTTGTTTTAGTGGTCTATTAGATTTCTTAATGCATGTACCCCTGAAAGAGGATAAGTATTACAGAATGGTGGCACAAATGTCATTTTAATCGCAATACATTTTGGTAAGTGGTATGCTTATGGGTGTGCCGGATGTGAGTTAGCGATACATGGTTCATTCGGCTAACTTCGTATGGTACAAGTATTACAGAATGGTGGCACAAATGTCATTTTAATTGCAATACATTTTGGTAAGTGGTATGCTTATGGGTGTGCCGGATGTGAGTTAGCGATACATGGTTCATTCGGGTAACTTCGTATGGTACATTATTTGCTTATGTGGAACTTTAGTACGTACAGTTCATATTTGTACGTGTTTGTAGAATTCATTTTTAAATGTAGTAAATCTAGAAACTAGATTCTGTAGACTTTGTAAAGGAGAAACCGATTTGATTCTCTATGTTAATAGGGTCGCACAAGTACACAATGAGTAAAAAAGTAAATAAACAAAAAATGGAATTGTTATTCCCCAAATAAGTGAATAACCATCTTGGTTCTTATTTACCAAGTTGAAAGCAATCACAAATTTAAACCCCATTATTAGACTACATATTTGATTTGACCAATTTTGTCATAGAAGAAGAAAGAGGCATGCCACTTATTGCCACCCTCTCTCATTTCCGTCTCTCGCTTTTGGATCATCTGCCCCTTTCTCCCGTTTCTCTTCCCTTATGAGTAAGAGGAACTTGAAGACAATGAGGTTGAAAATTGAATTATAGTGTGAAGAATATCACTCAATGGGTAAGTATGAAGATCTAAACCCTAATTTTGCTGTTTACTCTTTATGTCGAGAGTTTTATATGCTCTGCTCGAGTCAAGATTGCTCCTGGTGGGTGTTGTGAACAAATGCACCTTTATTTGCATCGAAGCTAGCATGAATTGGAGCGTGTTGTGTAAATGGTCATGACTAATTGGATAACACTGGGTGGGAGTTATAACTCTCAATTTGGTTAAGTTATTTGACTCATTAAGTGGTTCATAACGGGTTTGATTGTTTTCCATTAGATGAAAAGTATATATCAGGAAGTCTAACACTATCTGGGTGCTCTACAACAATACAGAGATTTTATTTTGAAATTCTGCCACATGAACTGGGTCCTTATGCTGATGTCAGTCATTCTTTAATTTGAAATCAATTGGCTCCCAATGATATCTATCGCTCTTAACACATTGGGAACTTATGGTTTTTATTTCGATGATGTAGTACGTATCGCTTCTTGTGCTGTAATTGGTTATTTTTGTAATTTATTGAGTTGGTGATTTACGTTGTTGCTTTTTTAGAAAGAGTTGAGAACTGCTACTTGATTTAAACTAATATGTCGTAAATGAAACCTAAATTCTTGCCCACTTTTGGAAGTCAAACGTAGAACTAGTATTAATTCTTTTACCGAGCACTTGGACAACCACCAAAACTAACTTGGTTGTATGTAATTGCCATGGTCAATTAGCTTAGTATTACATTTCTTTTTTTTTATCTGTTTTATGTATGTGTATATAAGCATTTTCGATTAATATCGTTTTTCTTTTTCAGATTCTGGAAGGCGCAGTTATGGCAATCAGTCTCGGCGGCCATGGCAGCAGAACTCTGAGCATGATGGACTTCTTGGAAGTGGTTCTTTTCCAAGACCCTCTGGATTTGCAGCTGGGACCTCTGCTCCAAAGGGCCAGACAAACGAGCCCTTCCATCTCAATAGGAGTAACGAGGCATATCAGCCACCACGCCCTTTCAAGGTTGGCTCTTTATCTTTGTCATTTGGATTAGTATATATTGTCTTCCGGAACCTCTGTGTAAAGATGATCAAAATCATTGGAATCTTATAAATACATATTTATATTCATATTTACTGTTTTATTCAGGCTGTGTCGCAGACCCGGACTAACACCCATGACTCGTTCAACGATGAAACGTTTGGTTCCAGTGAGATTACGAGTCAGGATAGAGCAGAGGAGGAAAGAAAGAGAAGAGGTAACATGTCTTTGGGGATGTTTGTTATGACTTATTGGATTATATAATATAGCTTATTCGCATAGCTATATTATGTTGTTTGTTTGGGGATTACTTAATAAACCCATGACTTATTGGTGCAGCAACCTTGGGCCTCCTGTATCCACTCAGCTCTCAAAATGACATATGCTACCCATCTCTCTAAAATCTCCTAGCCTAAAATGAACAGCACCTTCTCCCTTTTTTCAGTCGTCACCGTCCATCTTCTTGGCCTCCAGTCCTCATCTTCATCTTTTTTTTTTCTTTTTTTCTTCTACAGGCAAACTCCAGTTTCTTGTCTGTATTTTGTTTTCTTCTATATTCGATCTTCTCTTTTTTCTTTTTCTTTCCAGGCAAGCACCATTTTCTTCTTTGGATTTTGTTTTATTCTATATTCTATTCTTCTTTTGATTTTTTTCGTCTTCTTCCCTAAGAAATTTGATTTTGGCTTTGATAGGTTTTTTTTGTTGAGCAATGTTCCATATTGGACACAGAGTGAACTTGTAATGTGCTTATAAGGGTCCTGGGCTACTCCACTCATTGCCAATTGGTTTTGAGTTGGAACCCCACAAACTTACATGGTATCAGAGCAAGGTTCACCCGTGGTTGGTCAAAAAGCCGCACGGACTCCACGTAACCCAAAAAGTATCCACGTGTTAGGCTAAAAGAACGCCACACGTGAGGGGGCGTGTTGAGCAATGTCCCACATTGGACACAAAGTGAACTTGTAATGTGCTTATAAGGGTCCTGGACTACTCCTCTCATTACCAATTGGTTTTGAGTTGGAACCCCACAAACTTACATTTTTGGGTTCAGATCTTCATCTCCCACTCTTGATTTGTTTGGTTTCAGATATTCATCTCCTCCCTCCATTTGTTCGGTTCAGATTTTTTTAATTTTGGGTTTTTGTTGGTTTTGTGGGTTTATATCTTCATCCCTCCCCTCTCGCCCTTGATCTCCATGTTTCTTCTTATTCTGATGCTTATAAATCTGTTTCCTTTTGGATTTTATAAATCTGTCTTTTTGGTAGAAACATGATTATTAGTTCCACGCATGAGAAAAAACCGTAAGTTGATTAAACTCTAGTTTACTGGGAAAAAACAAAAAGTAGGGGTAAAATGGCCATTTTCATCATTCAGACAGATTATTCGACACAATAAACAAGCAACAATTTTTATTTCATTCATGATTAATACAGTCAACTTTATTCACAGCCAAATTTACCCATACAGGACTTAATGAAATAAAACAACCAAACACCCCCTTTGGTGTCATATGGCTGAACCCTTATTTTACATTTGGTTGGTGATTGATGATCTGCAAAGTTTGTTTATGCATTTTTAATTTTCTGGCAGCTTCTTTTGAGTTGATGAGGAAGGAACAACAGAAAGTGCTACAAGAAAAGCAGAAATCAAATTCAAATAAGACCAAAAGTGACGGATTTACAGACCTTATGTTGGAGGAGACCAAGGAAGAAGCACTTTTGGAGGCCAGTGGTGAATTGAATTCTACACTTCAATCTGTTCCAAATGATGATTCTGGGAAGTCTTCTGTTCTGTTGCAGTCTTCCAAATCCCGACCACTTGTACCACCAGGATTTAGAAGCACAATTCTAGAGAAGGGTTCAACCACAAAACCTATCTCTTCTACCGACAAAGAGGTAGATATAATATATATATATATATATATAGAGAGAGAGAGAGAGAGAGAGAGAGAGAGGAAAGTTCGAATGTGAACTCATCTTTCATTGTGATTGTGATTTGTGAACGTGAGGACCAACAAAATCGCGCCATGTGGCAGTCTGAGTATATGCCAAAGCTTTATTCAGTATGAATATCATGCAGATGAATAAAGCTTTTATTCAGACTGAATAAAGCATGAATATTTAAACTGAATATTGTCTTGTGGCGCGATACTAGTGGTCCTCACGTTCACAAAGAAAGACGAGTTCACATTTGAACCTGACCATATATAATATAGAAAAGTTCAAATGTGAACCACTTTTTCATTGTGAACATGAGGACGAATCTCAACCACTCATCCGGTCAAATAAAGACGGCTTTGACCGGTCCCCCCCCCCCCCCTTTTAATAATCTCTACCCTCCCATGAATCGCGTCAATTATTCGTGATCGAGTCCACCGTAACCGAAGATGTGTGGCTAAAATTCGTCCTCACGTTCACAACCAAACTTGAGTTCACATTTGAACCTGACCCTATATGTGGTGTGTGTATATATATATGCATGTATGTTGATGTGTTCACTCATGCCCGTTGATAGTATGTTTTCAATGAGCAAAAACTGCTTGAATGGTACAAGAAATTTAACATTCTTTTCCTGAAAAAAGGTCAACATGAATAAAATTGACCATCTTATGATCTCTTTTACTGACATATTTATTGTTTAGCAGAATCCTAAACCTGGAATAGAGGAAATTCATTTGCTTGCCAAGGGCAACCACACTCAAAATGAAATTCAAGATAAGTTAGATATGACAGAGCAGTTCCTCCAAGATAAAAACATGTGTGGGATTAAGCAGGGTGAAGCCATAATGACCTCGTTGTCAGGGTCTCCAATTTCAACTGAGAAGCGTGGAACGGTTGATCCCAATTTACATGGAATCTCTGGTTTTCCACCAGAAGTTCCAGAAGCTGTTGATGGTGAAGTTTTTGAACTTATGACGATGGGAAATAAAATTCTCAGCGATCCGAGTCAGGAAAGCACGACGTCCATCCTAGGAAAATTCTTTGGCAGCGCTCCAACGATTAAAGATGGTGGCCCCACAGGTTTTCTTGAGGTACACGATTATAAAAACCTAAAGAATGAATATTATCTGAATTCGTAGCTGATGAAACATGAATTTGCATTCTTGAATTGCTCATTGCATTTGTGTATAGCAATTGTCACGACTAACAAGGAAAAGCACTTGAGGCTTTTCAGATTCTAAGCGACAAAAGACTGAAAAAAAGATATTTTGGGAAGGCAGCATAAAGTTAGTTCACCCCATGCCACTTCTAGTATAAACTTGAGTAAATTACATATTTGGTCCTGTGGTTTACACTATTGCACTGTTGGTCCCTATTTTGATATAGGTATGGAAAAAGTCTGGTTCTTTACATTACATTGCACTGTTGGTCCCTAACCCTAACTTCGTGTGAAATAGGCATAGGGACCAATAATGCAGTATAGGAAACCATAGGGACAAGACACTGCAATATAAGTGTAAACCACAAGGTCCAATAGTGCAATATAATGTAAACGACAGGGACCTTTTCCTTAATTACTTCACAAAAAGGACCAACAGTGTAATAAGTGTAAACCACAGGGACCAAGTATGTAATTTACTCTGATAAACTTATATCATTTGACCATAGGAGTACCGATTAGCAAGCAAATTATCGGGTGATTTTGTTGTCTCAGCCTCCTTCTGAAATGTAGGAAATTTCCCCTAGATTCATGTGAACTCTCAACGTATCATGTCAGGTAACTAGTTGTTTTTTTCTCACTGTCATGAGATTTTGGCCATGAGAAGTACTCAATGGTATATATACAAAGATACATCTATAACTTACATTTCTAGTGTCTAATATTAGCTTTCATATGATATATGTTTTAAATATGTTATTCCATACTATTGTTGTTGGTAAGTTCGTAATTAAAACATCTCCAAACATTACGAGGGTAAAAAACTACCTTTTAAATGTTTTAAACTTATTTTCTGAAGAAAAGTTGTAAACTTTGAGCAGACATGTATCGCATACTTTAAGGTAATGAATCTATTTTCGTTCAGCAGCCGAAGATTAGGGAAGATGATCACCCGAGTCTGCACAATGTGCAATCGTCCAGATTCGCTCAGTGGTTTAATGAAGACGGTATTTCTTTCTCTCTCTCTCTCTCTCTCTTTTATATATATATATTATATATATTAGGGTTAGGTTCAAATGTGAACTCAATTTTGGTTGTGAACGTGAGGACCACTAAATCGCGCCACGTGGAAATATTCACTCTGAATATCATGCATTATTCAGAGTGAATAGAGCTTAGGTGCCTTTATTCACTCTGAATAATGCATGATATTCAGAGTGAATATTGCCACGTGGCACGATTTTAGTGGTCCTCACGTTTACAATAAAAAATGAGTTTCATTTGACTTTCCTCTCTCTCTCTCTCTCTCTCTCTCTCTCTCTCTTTATATATATATATAGAGAAGTTCAAATACAAACCACTTTTGGTTGTGAACGTGAGGCAACCGAGAGCGCGACACGTGGCGCCTTTGAGTATGGTCCTCCTTTATTCAATACCCTCCATGAAACGCGCCTAGTCATCGCCGTGGAGATGACTGGCACCTAGTCATCCGCCACATGTCGCGCTCTCGGTTGTCCTCACTTCACAACCAAAAGTGGTTTGTATTGAACTTTCCTCTATATATATATATATGTTTGTATACATATAATATCACGGCTAATAATTTGGATTTTTTGGTTTCATGTTTGATATTACAGCATCATATCCTCTTTAGATGCGACTTACTCTATTTTTTTGAATCTTTTTTGCAGAAAAGAAACCTGTGGATGATCTCTCATCCAATAGACCAAACGACTTGCTTTCACTGATTGTTGGTAGTGACAAAACCGGGTCTCAAGTTCCCAATCTCATACCTACAGAGCCCAGCGTGCCAGATTTACCCTTCAAGGGTTTTGGAGTTACCAAAATGCCATCAGACTCCAAGCATTTGTACAATGATTATAGACCACCAGAGCCTGCACCTCCAGTTGCTGCAGTTCTTACGTGTGAAGACCTTGAACAGACCATACTGTCGGAATATACCGAGAAAAGTACAACTTTGCAGCCACCTGTTCCTGATTGGACTGTTTCTGGCCAAGAAAACATGGACGCTATACCAGTTGACAATCACGCAACTCATCACCTGCTTTCATTGCTACAGAAAGGAAACAGCATCGACGATATGAAATCCTCTAATACAGACAGTGGGTCGTTAGAAAACCATCCTACTTTTGAAAAGCCAAAAGATGCTAATCAGGAAGCTGCACAGAGTTCAGCTCAGAACCTATCACTCGAAGCCCTTTTCGGGACTGCTTTCATGAAAGAGCTGCAGTCGGCTCAAGCGCCTGTTTCCGTTCAGAGAGGCTCTGCGGGGTCCGCCCGAATCAATATAGCGCCACATGAACTATCGGCCCCTGTGATGAACGGTCCTTTGTCTTCCGGTGTTGATGGAACGGGACCCACCATGACAAATTACGAAAGCAATCCTTTGTCCTCAAAAGAGAAACAGCCTGCCAAATCAGATGATGCTGAAAGCTGGTTAAACTTCAATGGTCCTCAGGTAGGTGTTGACTCGTTAGAGTTCCAAAGGGGATTACCAAAATCGGCTGACATCCAGCTGCCCGAAGAGGAGAGCTTGATTACGGTTGGCGATCCCGCAAACCCCCATAACCCGATCTCGAAAAATACAAGTATGGGGAAACTGTTACCTTCCGATGCGCCATTTGATATAACCGAGAAGCTCGCGGCACTTAATTCTGGCTTTAGAGGTCCGGAAGCTACTCGTTTTGTTCGTGGGCCCTATGACATGTTGGATCCCGAGAGACAATTTAACAATCTTCATCCCCAAGCTTCGTCACCTCAGATGCATGCGGGCCAGATGAATCACAACCGGCTGCCGATGTTTCACCCGTTGGATCCGAACCCGAACCCCCCGCCGCATATGAACTCCCATATGAGGTTTCCAGAGCATCTTATGCAACGTGAGGGTCCTCCTTTGAATCACCAGTTTCCGGGAAATATGGCGCGTCCTTTTCATCACCCTGATGCTAGAGTGACAGGTTTTGATGTTCCTGCTCACCCACAAATGATGCCTCAAATGCGGATGCAAGGGAACTTCCCTCCTCACCTGCTGCGTGATCTTCCGAGGCCTTCGATGGTGCATCCTCATCATCCTGGCAATCAAGCACCCAATTTTATGCCGGATAGGGACGTGATGCATGGATTCGCGTTTGCTCATCAGCAGCAGCCCAACATTGGTGGACTTGGCATGCCGTTACCTGGTAAAATCTCGACAACTTTCTTTACGTTTTTCTTTTTGTTGCAAAATTGTTGTTTCACTTCTGTAAGTTGAATTCTTATTTTGTGCACATGTACATTTTCTAGTCCAACCATGATAACCACTAAAAAGAAACAATCCTTTGATCTCGAATCCATGTTCAAGTACTTGTAAACTCAGTGGGATGGTGTTCTGTTATGCCGTGATCGACACTAATGTTTGAAGTCCCAAGCTGATCCTGGTTGAACCCTTGTGTGGTAACAAAATTGATCCTGGCAAAAGACCAGATCTTAGAAAATCGTTTAGAACACTTATTTAATCTCTCAACCTGGTGATCCTGTGAGTTGTCCACCTAGTCATCCCTTTAAGTTTTAATGTAGATGGATTTATAGTACTGAAACATTTGGTTGAACTTCTAACTTAATTAGGTATTTGTATTAGAACCTCAAAAAACGGAAAATTGAGGAACACCCTCGTAGCACTTCATGTGGACCGTATGCACTTGTGAATAGAGCTAAATTAAGTTGTTTTTTTGTTTTTTATGCACATGTGCATATTACAAATAACTTCTATGCACAAGTGCGTACGGTTCAGATGAAGGGCTATGAGGGTATTCCCTAGTTTTTCGTTTTTTTGAGGTTTACCCTTGAACCTGACCCTCTTATCTGCTGACCTTATGTGCATATTACCGTATCATAGATTGAATATCATGTACCACTCAACGTGTGTACAGGACTGGTTGGGCGAGAGTGAGGTAGGGGAGGTGAGATAAGTTGAAGGTTTTATTGTTTTAATTTGACAAGGGTAGTTTAGTAAATAACCAATCCATTTATTTTGGTAGGACAAAAATGAGCATCTTGTGCGACTCGGGTGATGTAATGTCATACCAAACATGGGACAAAAATAAGTTGTGTTTTGCACCAAATACCTGGTTGAAACTCATTAAGAAATGTCGTAGTTCGAGTGATGATGAATGATATGATATTGGTTTATTATTATTTTCAGTTCCCGATGGTGGTGCGGAAGCATTGCAGAGGATGATGGAGATGGAGCTTAGGGGGCAACCGAAGCAGCAGGTGAATAGCCATAACCAATATGAGCTAGATATGGGTTTTCGATACAGATAGATAGTTGTTTCGTGTATATGATGAATATGTGAAACCCATATCCATATCTTGTTCTGCTGCCTTGAAACCGTAAGAAAACAGAGATGTTTCTAGCCGTGTTTTTTCTTTTTTCTCTTAAAACAAGGGTTTTTAGTCAAGTTTGCTTTGGTTTTGGATACCGAGATTGCGATATGTAGATTGAAAATGTTGTAATGCACATTTACAGATTAGTTTTTTTCTTTTTTTTTTCCTTGCTTGCTTACTGCATTTGCATTTCTTCATCATAGACGTAGGCTATGTTTGGCAAGCGTAGCTTATAAGCTAGCTGTTGATTGATAAGCTTGCTAGTAGCTGATAAGCTAGCTGTTGAACAAATTATGTTTGGCAAAAACTAGCTTATGAGTATGTAAAATGACCAAAAAGGGTATATTTGAATTTAATAATTAATATTAATAAGGGTATAATTGGAAAAAGCTACAATAAGCTTCTCATAAGTTACTCAAAGTAGCGTTTCAAAAAGCTAGCTGATAAGCTAGTTTCCTGGTACATGTTTGGATGGACTAGCTTATAAGCTAGCTTATCAGCTAGCTTATAAGCTAGCTTATGCTTGCCAAACAAAGCCGTAGTAGTACTAATCACATCATTTATTAAAATTTAAATACCTTAACTTAATGTGATGTATGCTTATTTTGATCAAGATGGAATCTTTCCATTTGGCAACAAATGTTCTCATCCACAGGGTGGTGTATTATTAGACCACAATATATCCAAAATGAAAGAAAATGGAGAATCTGATTGGTTTGGAGTCAGAGAAAGATATCGATAACCCCCCAAAAATGATTATCAAGTGATAAGGAACTTTGAAAATGATTTAAAGAGAAATAATATTTTAATAAATGAATGAAATGGTATAATGTTATAATGTTGGATTTTTGAAATTGAGAGTTTCTTGAAGATGAATATAACTTTGTTTTGGAGATTTTGACTTTTGAATTAATCTTGGTAAAACTTCAGGGAATTTGTTGGAGTAAGTACTATGTTTGTCCCAAGAGACATGCATAATAATTACACTTGGTAGTTAACTAAATAACAACTCCAATCTTAATTAATTTATCTCTTCACAACTCTTAAATATTTATGTTTAGTTTAATGGTATCTTTGAGAATTTAGTTATCTATTTTTGAAACTAGATACTTATTTTGAGACAAACATAATTTTTTTTTTTGGCACGGGGAAAGTAATAAGTTAGTTGATAAACTAGTCATGTTCGGTAAACTAGCTAATAAGCTAAGATAAAAACGTAAATTTACTTAAAGATATATTAAAAAAAAATATTTGGAAAGTTATGAGAGAGATAAATGGGAAAAAAGTGGAAAAAAACCTCTGAAGCTTATTAAAATGCTTTTAGAAGTAGCTTTTCAAGAGCTAAGCTTATAAGTAACTATGACTAATTAAAATCACAACAAATAAGCTATCTTTTGGTTTCTAAAACAATCTCACAATCTTTCGGATGGTAGTGGTTTCAGTTTTATTTGTCTCTTTAGCTTTGTTTCCTTCAACACCTATATTTTCAAAGATTTCAGATAACGATGTTGATGGTAGTGATGGGTGAAGGTTTTGTGGTTGGTGGTTTGAACCACGATTACTTATGGTTCACAACGAAGGGGGGGGGGGGGGATGGCGAGCCAGTCTGGCTTAGGCTAGGCTAATGTGGTTCGGTGGTTCATTTTAATGCTCTTTTTTTGGGAGTAAAGTATGTTTAGGTGCTAAATCAGAACACAAATTGCAAGATTTGACAATTTTCATGTCAAACCGTACCGTTAAACAATCCAAACCAACCACAATGATCTGGTTTAGTTTTGTCGACTTCTGTGGTCTTGTAGGTTTTCTTATTCCTAAGTGGAGTTAAGTCAAGATGTTAGCTTATGAGATTGATCGAGGTGATCAAACTCGTTTGTCCGCACAATGATTAAGAATGCAAAGAGAAAAAAGAGAGAATTTTTAGAGCATTTCTAAAACTTTCTCTAGAATTTCTTCAAAATTGGGTCAATAATGGAAATCTCTAAAAAGAATTACTTTTGACATCAATAGATCATTTATCATAGAGATTACAACATTAATTATATCAATAAAATATAAATATATCTAAAATCTTCAAAGAGAATTACTTTAGCACCTCTTAGAAAAGCAAACGACACATCTTAGATGTCCGATGTCACATTGGAGATATGATGTGAACGGAGAGGGGTTGTTCGGTTTGCGGAATTCAAAGGAATTTGATGGAATTGGAGTGAAAATTTCTTTGACCAAATTCCTTAGTGATGTTTGGTTCGTGGAATGAACTTTGATGGAATCGTTTGAATTCCATTGAATTTCACAAGTTAAAGAATTCATTGTTTGGCTTAAATGAAAGAATTGAACTCCTACCAACCAAACACGTGGTCAAATTCTATTCCAATTCCTTTAAAGTCAAATTCTTTGATGGATTCCAATTCCATCGAATTCCATTCTCCGAACCAAACGCTCCCTAAGGGATTGTTTGGTTCATAAAATTTAAAGGAATTTTGATGGAATTGGGATGGTAAATTCGTTTGACTAAGTTTCTTTGTAATGTTTGGTTCGCAAAATGGTTTTATTGGATTCTATTGTTGATGGAATTGATCATTCATTGCATATGTAAAAGATTTGAATTCCATTCATGGAAAATGTAACATAATTCATAATTTCCTTTTAGAAAAAAAAAATAACTTTTGCATCTAATTTAACCACCGCCCCTCCCCGATGCACTGCACCCTCGCCACTCACGCCGACAATACATCTGTCACCATCACCTTGACACCAACACCACCATCAATTTTTTTTGAACGACAACTTTTAATTAGTTGTTAATACACCCCAGTTAGATTCGAAACGACCCGACCCAGGTTCGATTTACTCCAAGAGAGTGACCCCTCTACCAACCAGGCTAGCCTCAGTTGGCCACCATCAATTGATATTATCATTCCAATTACATCCATACGCCTATACACCATGCCACTATTTTTTGCCGTCATAATCACCGAGCACCCCACCCCCCACAGATGCATGTTTTATTCGTTTGCAATATTCCATTCCAATTCCTATAAACCAAACTCATGGTCATACTTCATCAAACTCCATTCTAATTTCTTCAAAGTCAAATTTCCTTGATGGATTCCAATTCCGCCAAATTCCATTCCGTGAACCTAACAACCTTTTAGCATATGGGAAACTTGCAATGATGAATAGTCAAAATCGCTTAGGATGCAAAAAGACTAGTCCTTCTAATCAAGACTTTAGCTATGCAAATATATAAACTTATGGATCGTATAATTTACTAAAAGACTTTAGCTATGTAAATACTTGAACTTATTAATCATATAATTACAGATATAATGTAATTTTTAGGAGTTATGTGAGAGCTTGATTACTTTTGAATTGTATATTTTTGATCCTATTATATCTTTTAAGAGTTCTATAAGAGCTTTATGCTTTGAATTGTATATTTTTTTATCCACTTTCAGTTGCTCCATCTTAGAATAGCAAGGGAATGTTACAAATTATAATATCACAAAAAGTCCAATAACTTAATCAGTTAATTATATAGAACTCCAGCATGCTATTTTACCACATCAACCAGTTTCATTAATAAGAAAGGATGAAACTAAAATGGTGCACATTTCAGCCATGGTTTCAAAGTTCAAAACACCTTCATGTTATTCATAAAGACAACTTTGCTGATTACACAACTACCTAACTAACATTACTTGTTCATAACAGCATCCTCTATTCCCAAAACCACAACACAACATCAAAAACAGATGATGATGATGGTGATATCTACATATACAACCACTTTATATACATGCTTTCTGAAAATTTATACACTTCACCTTCAAACACTCACGAAGATCGGATTGCACGACCACTGCTTGCTACAACTTTCCCACTCCCCGCATCGTATGTAGAAAATAACCTCCTCTGGATGTATATGTCATTATGTTATTTATGAAATCAAACAAGCAACCCAGATCAAAATGCTCAATTATTAGTCTACCAAACAACATACTAAATTTTGTACACAACTCGGATACCACCTATTAACCCAACAGGTAACCAAGACTTCAAAACTAACAACAAGAATGGTGGCTTTATCTTTCCATGAGACAAGGACTAGAATATAGAGTATGGAAACCCTTTTTTGTCCCATGAAAATTGCATCTTTTCGACTCCAAACACCCGCTGTTTTTTGTTAAAATGGTTGACTTCTTCAGTGAAAACAAATCTAGGAATCTAGCAGACTTGAATCAGTATTACAAATGATTTGCAGCTGGTACATGGGTACTTTGATTTTGCAATTCATAAATATAGAAAAGCATTGCAGTGTTTAGGCTTGTTCGACAAAAGTCAGAATCACATATAAAAGTCAAGGATATATTAGAAAGAGTACTTACATAATCCTCGAATTGGGGGCTTTTTAAATTAGCACACAGATTCTTCATCAACAAAACAACCTGAACAAAATCAAACAACAAACTTGAAGTAATCGCACACATATCTTTACCAACTTAATTTATTAACCGCATAATAGTACTGATTAATTTAGTAGCATAGCATCCATATGCAACTATGTATCCAAGTTGAAAAGTGGAGTTTCAAATATAACAAGTACATACCGTTTCAACATCCACAGGATCCATCGTTTTCAATTTCTGCAAGTGATTGCTTTCGTTGGGATCAAAGATGCCGCCAATGAATCTGTAGACTTTTGGGAAGTCCGGGATCACTGCATTTCCACAGAAAAATGAATATGAGAACCCAAAAGCAGTCAATATGATACTTATAGACCGATTGCCAACAGAAAACACCAACCTCTATCTGCCACACTCGGCTTTACTTCGTGTTGGTTGTTTGTTTCAGTGGTTGGCCATATACCTGGACCGCTATCAATGCTGCTGCTACAACAATTATGCGAAATGGCAGCCTCCGATGATCTCACATCATCTGCAATCCCCAAAAAAGAAAAAAAGGGTTGTCAGATTTATTTTTTTTTTCTTCCAGGGAACGAGAACCAAAAAACAGAAGGGGGATCGGACCTTTTGTGGGCACATCTGGTGGAGCTATTGTATTGTACGTCCAGGAAGCTAAACCTGCAGTGCTGCATGGGTTTGTAGGCCACAAATAAGAATCTCGGTGTTCAAATAAATCAGCAGCCGGCTGCAAACTTCCTTCTACTGTCGGTATATCTGGAGCAGAAAGTATGTTGAATGTCAGCAAGGTTTCTTTAGATTGCACTTAAAGTTTCTTGAATGAGATACGAATTTCAAATAGAATCTGACCATTTTTAGGGGCCTTGTGAGGGTATGGATGAGCTGCTTTCCTCTTTGGCCGAGGGGCGGGACGTGCTCTTTTGTCCCGCTCTTCTGAACCTTCAGAAAGTACTTCTGGGCATGGCTCCGTATCTGCAACACAACCCCTTCAGTAAAATATGTATATATTACAAGTTCATATAACGTGCCCATGTTTTGACCAAGTTAATAGGCCAGCTTCATCAAATTAAGAAAAGATGGGATCATCATCATGTACATGATTCATTATTGCCTTTCAAGATTGCGAAACAAGAAATTATATAAATTGCTAACTTATTAATGCAGAAAGTCAGACCTTTGCACAAATTTGAAATCACCAAGCAATTGATGATGTGGTGTACTAAATTTTCAAGCACATGAACTTATCTATATCTTACCAAATTTGCTTTATTTGCAAAACTCAAATCACACAAGCAATTTTGGCCTACTCTATTTAGATGCCATAAATAAGTAGCCATTTCATAGATTACCTGGATAGCAGTCTTGGACCCAACAAAAGCTTCAATCTTTTTCCAGTCACGATCAAAGCTGGAATTTTCAGACAACAAAAGAATCAGAATTTCACACCACTCACTATCTTAATGAAAACTTAATGCACTTCATTTTGTCCATGATCTAGCCTCTTGATGAGCTACGGGATGTAATAGCTTAATTAGTTTCACAACGGAAAGGAATTCGACTAACAGCAACCCCTCTATATCACTTTGAAAAATAAACATCCGAATAAACAATCTTTTTAATGCCTATCCACTACCGACTCAAAATTAGCAACCTATTGAAAAAATATACAGCACCAAAATCTCTCCCAATCTATTAGGAAGAGGTTCTCTATCATTGTCTTATGTAATAGTTGACCCTAAGATCTCCTATTTCTCTGAAATTGATATGTGTGTACCATAATTGATTCTAACAAGTTTACTCCTTCAAATGTTGATCTATCATCATTATAGGCAGGTTCCTCCATCCAAAAAACAGTCAAGCATCAAATTTCTAAAGCAGTCTATAACCATCAATTTCAATCCTAACAAAATCACAACACAAACAACACAAACACACACACACACATATATATATATATATATATATAGAGAGAGAGAGAGAGAGAGGAGAGACATACAGATGAAGAGCTTCTAGAAACTTATCGTGTTCAATGTCAGTCCAGTTCTGCCTAGACTTGGTGATAGTATAGGGCTTTCGAATCTTCTTCTTGGATCATCCAACAACGAATTGGAAAAATCAACGCTGTTATCAATAACCCCATCACATCAACAGCTTCTTTCTCTTATGTCAAAAAGTAAATTAGGGTTTGGTTAATTTATATATATAATAAGATAAATAAATCGAGGGTTTTTTGGAAGTGGATTTCCGGTTGATTTGAGAAACTTCTTTAGATTCCAAGTAAGTAACAACCGGTATTTACTTATATATAATAATACAAAAGAAGGAGAGGATAGATGATATATGCCGAATGGGTGGCCAGACACGTGGCGGAAGTTTCAATATATAAGATTATTATGAGTTGGCGTTACCACCACCCTCATCCAATTAAAATGATGGCGGTAAAATTTACATATTTGGTCCATGTGTTGACAGACTGCCCAACTTTCGTCCTTGTTCTGAACCATGTCAGTCTTTGTATTTGTTTGACTGTGTTGCTATTTTATTTCACTTTTGTCCCTCCACCTAAATGGAGTCCGTCAAAAAAAGTCCGTTAAGATCTGTTTATGACTTGCAATTGCAACAGGCAGACTGTTCATGGTCAAAGAAAATCTTTGTGCATACATTGATGTTTTCTCCTATTAATCACATAAGGTTGGTTCGGTATCAAATTTCTGTAAGAAGCGTGAGAATTGGTTACCAACCGTTTGGATGGGATCACTAGTTCAAATTCCATTTTGAAGTGCAATTCATGAGATTAAAAGAGATCAAGGGTTCTTATTCACCAGAAATGGAACTTTCACATGATCCTAATGATATTGTATTATAAATAATAAATACATCCATTCAATAAGAAATTAATCTCCCCACCCTCTAGACCAAAGAAGCTAGAACTAGGGCTGTTAAACGTAACTCGAAAGCATTCAAGCTTCAAACTCGATTCATCTCGTAAAGACACATTTAATCGAGCTTGACTCAAAAGCTCGAAATACAATAATAATACTTACTTAGTTATTTAGGTTTAAGCTCAAAAAGTTCGAAAGATACATATTAGGTATTTTGATATCACCCCTTATAATACATAATATAATATTAATATATATTATACAAACTCAAACGCTCGTAAAGACTCGAGCCAATTTTTAAAAGCTCGAGCTCACTCGTTAAATAATTTGAGCCTGTTTTGTGCTCAAGTCATAAAGTTCGACTGAACGAGTCGACTCGAGTCAAGTTACTCGATAAAAACTTGACTTGTTTATATCCCAGCTAGAACCATAACTCAAAGTTGCTTACAATTCTGTTACCACATAAGGACAAAAGGTACAAACATGATCATTCTTACCATAAATAATAGCAATCCTCATCAATCTATATGGCAATATTATATTTATATCAGCTCAGCTAAATAAGTCTTACCTATCAAGCAATCACTAAATTCACTCAAGTGTCTAATACACCAAAGCGGTAGCTTTCACCCAACTTCATCAATAACTACACAACTAGTTGTGTACATGCATGATGTGGCGGGATACAAAATGTTAGCGAGAATACAGATTACAACAGATAAACACGAGTCAAGAAAGGTCCTTATCTATGTACTTTAATGATTGTCATGGCAAAGCCAAGCAATTACAACCACAAGAGTTGTGGCATAGTGGTTGAAGGTCAGAGGATGTGGTGGAATATCCAATCCGTCTAGGGTTCAATTCCAGCACTGAATTTATCAGGGTTGATGTCATACACTATAATTTGCCAGGGATCAATCTAACATAGCCAAGGACATCTTCAAAAAAAAAACAATTACTTCAAACATTAACAAACCATTTCTTTACAAGGCTATGTAAACATGAAAAGGATACAAACCTTCATACGCAAAGCCATGTATGAAATTTTAATAAATTAATAAATAAACAATAGTTATAGTAGTGTAGTTACTGTAGTAGTAGTAAAATAGAGCAATTGTACTTCTCTACCATGTTGGACACCTAAAAAATATTTCCTATAACAAGTGTCGGTGCTTCATAGGTGACATAGCATGCATTCCTTGTTGCTTTATGCCTTTACTACAACCAAAATGAAGCAATTTAGGCACTTACAAACACATATACATGCATGTATTCATCAAATGTAAAAAACATGTTAATTCAAATTATGTTGGACCAGCTTAGAGTTAACGTCTTCCGATTTCTCACCAAGTATCTCCTTCAACTTGGTTTTCAGTTCTTTTTTGTTATCAATGATCTGAAAACAACTAAAATCAAGATTTAGAAAAATTCGACTACACAAAGTAGCTCTAGATCTAAAGGCACTAAAGATTGAGTTGAGTGCCCATCAGAAAGAAAATCCACTATAAAATGAAAACATGTGGTCAGATTATGTAAAGTGGCTTTCTAAGAAAGAAAACATACATCTCTTTCAACATTTGCGCTCTGCTTCACACAATTGCAGCCCCTACAGTGCACCCAGAAGACAAATGTGCAACTTTATGGGCTCGGTGTTGAGTTTGATTACATCAACTAAAAGTGGACCTGGATGCTTATATATATTGAAACCTCTTTTTTCTCTTAAAACGCAGAGAGTGATCTAACAGAATTTGATGTGATTGTCGGTCACTATGTTACCAGTGTTTCTGAAAGGCAGTTAATTTGATGGGTACAAAGAGAACCAAAGACCATGCTTGAACAGAGCAACATCAATCTCAGATTTTCAATCAACAATAAACATTTACTACCTCCGTCCCAAAATTATTGTCCAGTTTTGACTTTTGAAAGTCCTTCTTTTTCGACTTTAACCTTAAATATTTTTGCTTGTGTTATATAATACTTGATGCAAAATATATGAATGCGTTGTGTTTTTAATGTATTTTTATTGGTATAAATTTCAACAAGTATTATATAACACAAACAAAAATATTTAAGGTCAAAGTCGAGAAAGAAAGACTTTCAAAAGTCAAAACTGTACAATAATTTTGAGATGGAGGGAGTATTTACTAAAGGGAAAGACTAATGATCAATAACCAGATAAAAGACATTTATTCAAGATGGTTTACACAAAAACATTTATAGAAAATTCATGAACTTGGGTCTAACCTTTTTCAGGATTTGTTCTCTTCATCACCTTCTTCTATCTTAGAAGCCAAGTAGAACCTTATGATACATGTTTGCTTACTGTAACTGGCAACATGGTTGTGAGCAAACTAATTCAAATAAAATCAACAAACAGAAGGTGATAAAGTTTTGAAGATCAATTAGTAGAGCTACAAGAAAACAGTAGATCATAAAAACATACATCGAGTGGAAACTTATAAGAAGGTATGGCCAAGAGGTAAAATTTTGATAAGTGCCCAAGAGATTTTCACCCTAATGAGATTTTCTTGACTTTATGTGCTTTGATTTTCTGTTTTTTCATGAATCTGTCCTTAAGATTGCGTTTGGTACATGGGACACGACGGGACAATACCCATGATCCTACGTTTGATACAACAATTCACCATCCACGTTTGGTGCGACATGGGACAAGAACCGGACAAGGTGGAACAACATGGGACAAAAAGGTCTTTTTCTTGTTCCACCAAAATAGGTGGAACACCATGGGACAAGGATGAGACAAAAACTAAAATATTACAGATTAATCACTGTTTGATATATAACATTAATATGATATTTGTTTTAGTCACCACCACCACTAGTCGTGACCGCTACTGCCACCAACAACCTCCCACAGCCACCGTCCATTGCGCTATCACCATTGACCACCACCGTCCACCACCAACCAACGTCCATCACAGCCGCCACCACCACACATTAGCCTCCTCCACCACAACCACCACCGTTCACCACCACCACCACTATCAATGTGGGCCACTTCACCTCTACCATAACCACCACCATCGTCGGCTACTACTACCACTGCCCATCGTAACTCCACCAGTATCATTGGCGATCACCACTCCACCATAACCACTACCACTACCTCCACTACATTGGTCACAAGTACCTTCTCCACCACTATAGACTGCCACCACTGCTACTGTCTACCATTTTCACGTTCTCCACAACCAACGCACACCGCCATTCATCTTCACCACAAGTAGTACTTACTACTTGTAGTCCACCACTTCTACCATAACCACCACCATCAGTTTTGTCCTGTCCAATCTAGTCCTAGTCGTACGTGTACCAAACACTAGACATACAATTGTTCTGTCCAGTCCAGTCCTAGACGCACCTGTACCAAACACCAGACATACACTTGTTTTGTCCAATCCTGTTTGCGTACCAAACGCTACCTAAGTGATGTTGAATCATGGTTCATACATTTTGTCCAAGCTGGGAATATATGAGAAGAAACTTTTTGCAAATATCTAATTATGTAGAAACTAAAATGCTAATTAGAAATAATAAGAATGAGGAATATGATTGAAAACAGGTTCGAAGATAAATAAGCACACGGCAAACACAAAATCGATTAATGAAAAAAAGAGAAAACAAGAAACCAAATGTAATAAAAAAAAAGAACAATGGAACAATGAACACTGCTAATCGAAGATGAAGAGAAGATGGAAACCTGTTATGTTAATCAAGCTCCTTGACTTTGAAACCTAGATTGAAGAACAAACCTTTTAATCAAATAAGTAACAAAAAAGTTAACGTGTTTTCTGAAGAAACTATCAAAACCTCAATAACAACAGAAATTTGATAAGCTATCCCTTTGAAGCATGTCCTCAAACACTTTCTATGCAGCCAATATGAAAAACAAAACAACAGAACTGAAGATGGAAATCAACACACAACTAAGCCATTGAAGAGGAATTAACAAGAGATGTAAGATGAAAGACAAAATAAATATCTGGACTCGAGGGAGAGTGAATAGGTAGTACATACTGTGACGGAAAGGAGAGTGAGAATGGAGGAAGATGAAAAACAAAGTGAATCCTAACCATAATCAAAGTTTGAATCGGCATTTTGAGGCATTGATGAGATAAGAGTCTGAATCGTCTTTCAGACTGAGAGGATTCCGGCACAGCATTGTTGGGTTGTACATGAAGCATGCTTTGTGGTAATTAAGAGGTTTTAAGATCAATGCATCAAAGGATAGGACTTGATGTTTAGATTGTTTTTAAAAGACTTTGACAAATATGCTTTATAAGGTAGTATAGGTAACTACATCCAACAAAACCTAAACATATAAGTGACAGCAAATGAACAATTTGATTAAAGTTAATGCAGCAAGGAGAGAAACAAAAAATTCCCCATCATTTTGCCAATTTTGTCAACAAAGTATTTGCGACACTCATAATGTATGTAAGCACAAAACCTCCTGGTCAATCTACTACAAACAACGTGAACGTCAATAAGCATAAATCTCATTTTGTTTCAAAGTAAACCAACCTAGAGCCTGATTGGGATGGTTCAGAATTTCAAGCCCAAAGTGACAATCCTTAACAATCATAAACATACAAAACTCCATAATTCAGTTCCGTGAACATTTCTAAAATAACACCTGTGGGACTGGCATTTGGTAAATGACAGAATTTTAGCAGTAAATTCAAATACAAAGAAACGAAGTTACAAAATATTTCAATTTTAAAAGCTATATTGAATTGAATCTACTGTAACAGTAAAAGTTTATACCTTGTGACCATCATAATAAAGTATACGATCTTAAACACCAAACTCCGAGTAGCCAAAGCAGACGCTGACCTGTCAATTATCCTAACACTAGCCCTCAGCATCTCCGCATTCCACGACACAGAGGCTGCACATAGCCAAGCCATCCAGAAGCAGAAAGGGTACCACGAGAGAACAGGTGAATGTGCCGTAGTGGTCCAAGAAACAACTAAATCAGGTCAGCAATCTCCTCGGCTCGCCACATGGACAACTGACAAAACCCTAGGTCGGCAGCAAGTGCGGAATCGACCAAACGAGTGAACTAGCTGCCATAGAGGGATCCGGTGCTGGGAGGCAAATGGGAGGAAAGCCGGATAATATGAGTCTAAAACTCAAGATGTATGCAGACTTGATCTCTGCCCAAAATAATAGAACGAATGTTCCATGATAACGCATGTAAATAACACACAAGCACTCCGTATTTCTCACCCAGAGAGGTAGGGTCTAGGGAGTAAGATGTACGCTGGCTTAGCCTCTAACCCAAAGAATAAAGCAGTTATTTTCATGAAAAACCCCCGACTGTGAAGAACCCATAAACAAAACAAACTAAGGGTCTGTTTGGTACTTTGGTTCAGGCTGAGGAATTAAAATGGAGAAATGAAATGAAATGAAAAATGGGAACAAATTTTCATTCCCCTCAATCTAATCAGGGATGAAATTTTGGGCTTCTTAGGAAATGAGCTCATTATATTATAGAAAACCAAACATTTCTTCTATTATCATTCCCATTGATACTTCTTAATACTTCTAACCAAACGCCCCCTAAACAAAGTGAGTATATACCCTCTGGAACTAGGGTCTAGGGGGTATGATGTAAGCAGACCTGCCTCTATCCCTAAGAATAGAGCGGCCGGCTTGTGAAGAACACAAAGGCAACAAAGATTCCAAGAACCCAAACACCAAAAAAGATGTACAAGTGTATTATTACTTGAGATTCCATGAAAAAAACACTTATTACAAGAAATAAGCAGTGCAAAACAAAGGCTATGCTGCCACAGGGAGGGAGATTACATGTAATAGACAGATAAGAGACCAAACCTCGGAATGACTCTAAGCCGCGAAACCAAACCAAAACCTATCTACAAAAACAACTTTTAGACCAAAAGCCATCCATCGTGCTACCACTTCCATTCCGTTTATGAAACAACTCCGGCAAGATAGGTGGTTTTGCTCTATAAGAACTGGATATTTGTATCCACAGTATTTTACTTTGCCATTTTTGAAGACGCAGAAAGTGAGAAAAAGGTGAGCTCAAAAGAATCTCCTCCTGAAATTGCGGGTGGTTGCTTGATACGAGCGCATCAGCAGTCCGACACCAATGCCAATACCAAGACACATCCCGAGCCCGAGCCCAACACCCACTCTTACACCAGCATTGAACCATGTAAGTTGACCATCCTCATCATAATACATCTCCTCTGAGTAGTAGCTTGGTCCAACTTTTCCATCTGATTCGTACCCATCGGCTTCTTCCCCTGCATTCTGGAAAGAAAAATATAATGTACATTTGTCAATGCATGAGGTACCACTTCATACTGAGAACTGGTTCAAGAAACATGTATTGTACATAATTCAAAACAATGGGAACAAAATAGAAGTCTCTATGTTCCAGGAACAGGCTGTCACACAATCCACATAAACAAATAATATATAAATTGTACCAGAAAGTAGAGTGAGAAAAGTATACTTGCATATAGGTGGAACCAATGTTCTAAAAAACATGCCTTGCCGTCGATGTAAGGTGTCAGCTCGTTAAAGCGCATTATGGCATGCCTTCCGATTCATCGAATTGGTACTTTGAAATTGGATTAGAATTTTCCCATTAGTGTTGGTTGGAATTTGTCCATTAGTATAAATCAGAATTTAGAAATTCTTTGGCATTAGTATGCCACGCCTCACGTCATTTAGAATTTGTCCATTCAGCAGTTAACTTACAATATACAACTTCACACTTTAGTTTCTTTTGTTCAAACAAAAGAATTTCTAAATTCTAATTTATAGTAATGGACACATTCTAACCGATACTAATGGGAAAATTCTAATCCAATTTCAAAGTACACAATGTCGAAGAATCGGAAGTAAATAACACGCCATGGCATGCCATAACGTGCCTTAACGAGCTCAACGCCAAGGGGCAAACGTGGTGGCAAGGTGGCGCCAAGGCGTGTTTTTTAGAACATTGGGTGGAACAAAATCAAGAGATGAGACAAAATTGGTAAACTACTAAGCTACCATGTCAAAATCAAGTATTTAGGTTGATGGTATTTATGCCCACATCGCGAATGAGATAAAATTCCTCCTTTTGTCTTGTTCTCTAAACAAGAGATTCAATCAACCGAAACTAATAAACCTTTAGACATCCACCATGAGTACCACATCTCAACATTCTCCTCACTATAAATCAGACAAAGAGACAGCAAATGTCATTGCCCAAATTTTCAGCTTGTAAAACACACTTTTCACATAGCACAATTGTTTTATTAACAGTTTGGGTGTTGATGCTGAAAATTGTGCAAATGGTTACAACTTACAACCATTATACTCCCCTTTAGATTTTGATAACCACCAGATGGTACTTCTGTCTTTAACAAAATAAATAGATACTTTCTGGGTTGTCCCAAAAAAATAGCAATGTTTCTCTTTAAGCTTTAGGGTAATGTTTGAATCAAATGTTATGTTTTTGCAAAGCAGTGATTGGTATAAACTAGTAATAACTATGATTATGGTCCATGAGACACCTTTTTGTCATCATTCAGGAGTATTGTAGATCTCTAACTAATAAATAATCTTGTCAAACTGTACATCAAATGTAAGATACCTATAATGAAAATGTTAAATGGTCATAAAGCCTACAGGGGGATATATAGTCACCTAGAACATAGATGTAAGTTCGATTTAAAGATCAGTGGAAAGTTTTTCCATAATAAGTTAACCACCACTAAGATTTCATGTGTTTGTACATTTCATCTTCTTGATCATAAATAAATGGTACCCATAGTGTCATCCAACATATTCTCTATATTCTCTAGTACCATCTACTGATCATTGCAATCTCCAAAAGCCACACAATGCGACAGAAACACACATCATATATCATGAGGAAACAGTTATTTACCGGCAATTTGCGCTGCCGGACAACCCCATTCTCCCTCAAACGTCGCTTATCGACCTCTTCATCCTCCGGGATAGCATCCAGCATCCCTTGCCTCGAACATCGTCTCCTCGGACTAACTTGAATTGTTTTAGTCAAAATCACCGGCACCGATGAGCAACACCCTGCGATATAAACCTCGATCGAAGGCGAAGAAGTCCCAAACTTCGACAAATTCGCAGCGTAGAAATCCATACTCCAACCCGTTTTCGATCCATTGTTATTATGACTATGACTATGACCATTACCATTATCTAAACTCCCATTGCTCCAAGTCGGTTCAATCCTCTCCAAAGACCCACACAAGATCATCTCCCTCTCCTCCTCTCCTTCGTTGTCAATTACCTCAAATTCAATCGCCCCGGTCACCCTAATATTATCCGTACTTACGTACGTCACTTCCGACGACTCTCGGTCCACACGGTCCCTCCGTAACGTCACTAGAGCAGTGTTAGCTGACGGAACCCTAAATCCGTTAATCTCGAGCGACACGCCGATCTCACGGCGGAGGTTCCGCAGCGTCAGGTGCTCCGGCACGGCGTTCACGGCGCACGGCGTGATTCGGACGTAAAACAACCGAATTTCGAGCCAACCGGACGTCGGCTGATGATGATGGAGGTTACCGGAGCCGTTCATTAGCCTGTAATTGAACGGTTTGAATTCTGAAATCGGTAAATTGTTACTCTCCTCTCGATCCATTGAAATTGAATCCAAGTCTCAAACGAAATGATGATGATGATGATTCAAATGAAGAAATTCATGCAAACCTCCGAAAGCTCAAGTTTTTTTCCGGACTCCGGAAGGAGAAATTGAGGATTTCGAAGAGGTTTTCTGAGAAGAAAAACCAGAAATTAGGGCAAATTTGGGGGACGATTGAAATTGGGGATTTTGATTGAGATGGTGAAAATTGGGGGAACATTTGAGATTTTTTGGGGTTAAGGGAAGTGTCGTCGGATGTACACGCGCCACTCCACGCGGCGGAGATATCTAAGACACGTGTGTGAGAATTGCTGCCATCAGGTGTCCATGTCAACAAAGTTGATGAATTGTTTGTATTTGTGTTTTTACCCTCTAGATTTAGTGTATGACACTTTGACCCTTTTGGGGATGGGATCCGTATGGTTGAACTGAATCAAGGTACTCTGTACGGTTTGGTTTTTGAGTTGTCGGGTTTTGATCTATGTTCGAAAGAAGTTTACATCGATTGTTGCAAACTTTTTCATGATTTAATGTATTGAGTTAAAGTGGTGTGGCAATCGTGTCGTATTAAGGTTGGTGGGTCAGGGGTTGGCGGGTAGGTGGGTCACAAAGTATCAACTAAGGGGCGTAGCGAGGATTCTAGTATAAGGGGGACTAGAAGATGTCTGACGAAATAAATCAAACTTGTCGATTTAAGTTAACCAAACAAAACTTTAACGTGAGATTCAATTAATCTTTGTTGTTATAAATATTGTAAGATTTTGAGAGAAACTTTGAGGTGTGAAAGATGTAAATAAAAAAAACAAAAAACGAAGCTATGAATATTGTGGTTTTTGTATGTTTGTGAAATTTAGAATTGAAATGAAAATTACATTTATATATTCTAGTGCTAACTAAAGCTTAAAGCATATTGTTATCATCAAATTAACCATTATCTTTCATCTATATATATATATATATATATATATATATGCGAAGGTTATTTTGCAACATATTAAAAGGTTACAACTCGTACAACATTTATATAAACCATTTTTTAGCTCATTTATATAGATTCTCATCGATTCTTTAGATGTATTTTCATGATTTCTTCAAATTTTAGCAACAAATATCGATGCACATGACGAATTGTAAGATGCATCTTATGAAAGTGATACTTTCATAAAGCATTCATGATACAATATGCATTTAATGAAAATAGTATGTATTGTAGGTAGAGATGGCCAAATAAGCCATGTCCGACCGGTTAACCGATCCCGAAACCAAAATATGCCCGGTTTTTAAAGCCCGTCAAAGCCCGGTTAAGGCCCGCCAGGGCCGGTCCGGTTACAAATTTAAACAAAAAACAAGGCACAGTTAAAGCTCGGGACCGGTTAAGGCAAGGCCCGGCCCAATTTAGTGTATTTGTTTTATATGTTATAGTGGTTTAAAACAAGTTTGTTTATAAAATAAATGTAGTTTATAAGTTTATATTATAATTTAGGGTTTAATTCACGAAAGTGTATTCAACTTGTCATGAAAAATTATTGTATGTACTATACTTTCATTTTTACCATTTGACATATCAAAGTTTAAGAAATGGTCATTGTATGTATCCAACTTTATCAAAATCTATCATTTAATATATCCAACTTTGTCACGAAAAGTGTATCCAACTTGTCACAAAATACATTAAAAGATGGGTTTGATAGTTTTGATACACCAAATGGTAAAAATGGAAGTACGGTACATACAATAACTTTTCGTGACAAGTTGAATACACTTTTGTGAAGTAATACACTTTATATTATAATTTCCATTTATAATATAAGTTACCATTAAGATATAAAATTAGTTTATAAACTAATTGTATATTATTATATGTTAAAAAACCGAAAAGAACCGGTTTTACGAAAGCTCAGTTATAGGCACAATTAAAGCTCAGTTACCGGTAACCAATTAAATGGTCAAGAGACTGGTTATGGTATTTTTTCCCCTAAGCCCGACCTGGGCTCGGTTAAAGAAAGTCCAGGCCCAAAAAACACTGTTGAGGCTCGGTCCTTGGGAGGCCCGGTTAAGGCCCATCCGAGCCCGATATTTGGCCATCTCTAATTGTAGGTAATATTATTGCATGAAATTACCAATCATTGATAAATCAAGTAATTAATCTTAAATAATGAGCTAAAATAAATGGTTTATATGAAAGTTGTACGGGTTGTAACCTTTTACTGAGTTGCTAAAATAAATTAGGGGTGAGCATCGGACGGGTTTTTCGGGTTTCGGGGGGAAAATGGAGGCCCCGATACCCGACTTTTCGGGGGTCGGGGTTTTCTCTGGTTTCGGGGATTTCGGGTTTCGGAGATTTCGGGGCGGGTTTTCGGGGAACCCGATTTTATTTTGACTTTTTTTTCCCTATTACACTTTCAAGTTTCAAAGCAAAAATAAAACATTTAAAATTAACAAACTAAGATACCAACAAACGAAAAATAACAAATACCAACATTAAAATCAACATCTAAAAGTTGATGGTGGTGAGAGCGTCGATGAAGCAATGAGAGAGAGAGAGAGAGAAAAGGCGTATTTGATTTTGATGAATTGATTTGGGCTCTAATTTAAGTCTATTACAACTTTAAAGCATTCTAAACAGAAACATTTGCTGTCATATTTAAAAAAATAATGAAACATTAAGGGTTGTTTTATAAATACACAAAATATATTTAAAAAACATTAAAAAATCGGGTTTCGGGTTCAGGCACAAATTTTCACATCCGACCCGACCCCGATCAACCCTCGGGGATTTCGATTTTTGGGGAATTCGGGGTCGGGTTTTTGTCGGTTTGGTTTTTTCGGGTCGGATCGGATCGGGTTTTCGGGTTTCGGTTTTTTTGCTCACCCCTAAAATAAATTGTTTCTATTGAAGTTCATTTAGATACCAAAAAAGGGTAAAAAACCGTACAATCGATGGTTTTTTGGCTTAAATCAACAAAAAAGTTTTCGTTGATTTGTTTAATATGATGCAAATGCTTTATATAATTCATTTTTTGATGAAATTTGTCATATTTCGACATTTTTATATGTCAAAATGAAAAAAGTTTTATACATTTTTTTCATTTTTAAGAAACTCTTTCATGTTTTTTTAATTATATGAAACATTGTTATTTTTACAAAAAAAAAACATCAAAAATGAATTATATGAAACATTTGCATCATATTAAACAACTTTATGAACATTTTCGTTGATTTAAGCTATAAACCATGAGTTTTTACAGTTTTTACTCTTTTTTGGTTTCTAAATAAACTTAACTATATGTATATATAGTATAAATAACGTCAATATAAATATCAAGGGGAATTATCAAATACAAACCACGTAGTTTGTACAAACTTTACAAACCTAATGTTAACCATTGATTTTGTTTATATTTTGTTTATCTCCTATATTTTAGATGGTTTTCAAATGTGGTTGAGAGAAAATTTAGGAATTGAATTAATTCACAGTATTGATCGTCTACATGTGTGATCGAGATTGATTTGTATAGTTTGTACAAACTATTCAGTTTATAACAGATACGACCCCTAATATCAATATTGAGCCGTATATATATGAATTGAGAAATAAATTTCATAGCTACTCCTTAGATAAGAAATGATAAGCAATTTTAGAAAGAAAATATAGATATTGTTTTTTTTACACAATAATATTAACATTGAACTAATTTATTTTGATTTTGATTGTAATCAATAGTTTTCTTGTAAAATTTTAATAATAATAAAATTCATGCAATTAAGCAAATAAATACAACTTTCAAATAAAAATGATTTATCGGTTTAAAGAAAGGAAAGAGCAAGAAGTCTTGAATAGAATGATTTATCGATTAAATAAATAAAATAAATAAAAAAAGGAAGAGCAAATATATTAAAAAAGGAAGAGCAAAAAGCCTCTTGAAAGTCTCGAACATTGGCAGCCTTCTTCTTGTATATAGTCTTAAACCAACCAAGTTGCCATCACATGAATATTAGGCCATCCGCAGCCCAGCGGTATGGAGGACGGTACCGCTCCCCTACCGGCGGTAACACCGCCGAGGTGTGCCGGTATGGGGACGGTATGGAGGGCGAGCGGCATCTCCATGCCGTTCATCAAAAAGTCTCAAACACACACACACACATATACATACAATCTATATATATATAAAGGTAATATTTTATTATTTAAATCATACAGTTGGTATGAGTGGTACGGGTGTGGATGAATGGTATGGTAATGGTAAGGTAGTGGTAAAGCTTATGTGGCGCTGAGGTGGCAGTTTATGCAGGTGGTATGAGTGGTACCACTGTGGATGGCCTTAGGGGGCTGAGCACCAGCCAACGCCCCCTGCTAGTTACGCTCCTGAACTTGGACACGACTTAAAATCATAGATCTAACAACACATGTGATCTCATGAAACAATGTTCTGAAATCCAATAAACCTCGAAGGTTGAAATTCGATTGTTTACGAATGATTAACAATTCAAAGCGAGCAAGCATCATATAAAGGATCAAATAAAACTACCTTTAATTAAGCAATAAAGCTACAAGATGATTCAAAGTTCAATACGAAGTAAGTTTGTGGGGTTCCAACTCAAAACCAATTGACAATGAGTGGAGTAGCCTAGGACCCTTATAAGCACATTAAAAGTTCACTTTGTGTCCGATGTGGGACATTGCTCAACACGCCCCCGCACGTGTGACGTTCTTTTCAGCCTAACACGTGGATACTTTGGGTTACGTGGACTCCGTGCGGCTTTTTGACCAACCACGGGTAAACCTTGCTCTGATACCATGTAAGTTTGTGGGGTTCCAACTCAAAACCAATTGGCAATGAGTGGAGTAGCCTAGGACCCTTATAAGCATATTACAAGTTCACTTTGTGTCCGATGTGGGACATTGCTCAACACGAATAATTTTCCTTTCACATATGTGATAGGAAAAGTATGGTGTACCATATTCAAGGAGTAGACACATACCTTTCTTCAACCTTAACCCGTGACGGGTCGTGTCGCGGATTGACGGGTAATTTTGGATTTGGGCAAATTTCCAACTAAAAAAGTCGAAAGCAAACCTTTTGATTTTGATCGGGTCTTCGGACCAGTCCCCATCTAGTTTGATTTTGATGTAGTTGGTTTTAATCAAATTACTATCGTTTTCCTTCTAGGTGTATAAAAATAAATTGTGCATTTTATTGCAAAATGCACCATATCTAAATTCTCTTCTATTTACAAAATGATAATGGGATTATTGCAAAAGGTACAATATTAACAAAGTATTATTGCATTCCATCGTAACCGTACTTAAATGTTTAAATAAGAATCAGAGAAAATGAACAATCACTCCAACTATTTAATAACAAACCCCTTAACTCCTTAAGAATGAAAATCATTTAACATAAAAACTATATAAGTTGGCAAAAGAAAAAAAGACGTCAAACATCAATTTTGACATTTACTCACAACCCTCTCTTCAAATTTTGTACGAAGCATATATTCTTTATTTAATTATTTTTTTTTTTTGATCCATTTAGGATGTATTTTGCAAAAATAAGCTAGTTTATAAAGCTAATCTATTCAAATATGTATTATAAGCTAGCTTTTTGAAACACTATTTTGAGTAACTTAGAGCATCTCCAATAAGCTTTGCTAAAAAATTTCTAAAATAAAGTATGAATAGTTAAAAGGGCAAATTGCATCTAAAGATAACATACTTTATGTAAATTTTCATTTTGGGGAATGTACTTTCAAAATACTTATTTAAAAGACCATTTCATTACTTTATAACTAAAAAGGAGAATTAGCAACCGGTACAAGCAGTAACCGGTAACAGGGGTTGTAAAAATAATTGGTTTACTTAATTTATTTTACCTATTATGTGGAAAGAAATCAAGAATAGTTAGAAACAACATCCCGCCCAAGAGACTTCTGCAATTCGTTCTTCAAATCGAGCAAATCTTCCATTCAATCTTATTTTTTGCAAATCAAACGCTGAAAAAGGTATGTTTGTTGTGTTATTTTTGCTTTTGATTTTGCTTCCATTCATCCTCCTTACTTAAGCGTCGTTTCCTTTCTTTCATCATCCAAATCAATCAAATATTTGATTCCAATCTTCCATTTGAAATCAAACTATATTAACAAATGTATTTTATATATGTAAATTTTGGAGCCAAATATTAATGACATGTAATTTTATCCAAGGAGGGTTGTAGTTTTTAAAATATAAATATAAATTCCACAAGTAACAGGTTATGCCGGTGACTAATCCCTTTTTTAGTTACAAAGTTATATGATAGTTCCCTAAATAAACATTTTGAAAGTATGATCCCTAAAATAGAAACTAATATAAAGTATGTTACCTTTTGGTGCAATTTGCCCTAGTTAAAATTTCTAAAAGTATGTTTTTTTCATCTCCAACACTTTTGCTATTTTAGAGAAACTATCATTCCATTATTAAAATAATCTATAATTTATTATTCCAATGCATTTAAAAAAAATTAAACATATAATAATAAAGATTCACTTTCATTGATTGAATTGAATAAACTATTCATTTCTCTCTCCTACTATCAAGTTTTAGCAAAATCTCTAAACTTAGAAAAATTTAAAGTTTTTTCTATTATAGCAAACAAGATAGCAATGTTGTTGGAGAGTTTTAGAGAAAGAAACCCTACTTTTTGCTATTTTAACAAATCTTATGAGAGCATCTCCAACAACTTTGCTACAATAGAAAAAAAACGAGTTTTTGTTTGCTAAATCGTTTGCTATTTTTAGAGTTTTTCCTAAATATAGAGAATTCTCTAAAATCTTTAAATTAGGAGAGAGATATAGTTTTTTTAATATCTTTCACCAATAGTATAATTGATTGTTTAAAAATTGGTTAAAATTTTATTGAAATACTAAATTTATTGAATATTTTAATAATATAAGTAACGATGAATTCTCTAAAATAAAAACGCTGTTGGAGATGAAAGAAAATGTTTTTAGAGATTTTTATCTTTTTTCTCTATTATAGAAATTCTTTTTGCAAACCTATTGGAGGTGCTCTGGGGAGCTTTTTGTAGTTTTGTCCAATTATACCCTTATTAATATTAATTATTAAATTCAAATATACAATTTTTGGTCATTTTATATACTTATAAGGCTACGCACAGCGGACCCTCCGAGCCCTTCAGGTTAACACAGCCACATCAGCGCCACGTCAACTTTTCTCCAATCATCTCTTAACCCTCTCACAACCCTCTGCAACACACACCCAACCCTCTCAACCTTCTCACACACAACACACACACACAACAACACACAAACATAGTGGGTTGGAGTCACCGCGCATCACCTATCCCGCCGGCAAGTGAAATGTCGTAGCGGTGCCGCCGGGCTTTTTGAAGCTGGCGGGCCTTAGCCGCTAGAGAATTAGAGATTTCTACACTGGTGCGTGTAGCCTAACTCATATGCTAGTTTTTGCCAAACATGATTTGTTCATAAGCTAACTTATCAAATACTATCTAGATTATCTATCAACAACTAGCTTATCAGCTACTAGCTAGCTTTATTAGCTAGTTTGCCACACATAACCTTAATATAACTTAAATCATCCGTTTCTACTATTCTATATACGAATGTAGCAACATGTAGCAATATGAAAACCGAGCTTTAATATTAAGTATTAACCCTATTGTCTATTGAACAAGTAGGCCTGAACTATTTTTTTAATGTATGATTCAATTATGGTTTTCTATAGAGAAATTGGATTTAAAATAATTCAGATATGGTGCATGAAGTGATGACAATTACCAACAACTTCTTTTCTTCAAATAGAGATTTTTGAAAAAGTATTTCCACTTTATTGTTATATTTGTCGACTCTACAATTTATTTTCCTTGGTGTGTTCTCAGTTTTTCTTCGTTTATTTTAAATTTGTGTTATCCATATTTGATATTTTTTTTTTACTATTATTATATTCTTGCATTTTTGGGTCATGGGTTTAATATTTTGACTGTTATCTTTATAGAAATACATCTTTTATCACCAAATTCTTAGCAACACTTTTGCCTCCAACATTTGACTCAATATAACATTTCTTACATAGCGAAAAGGTTCAACGAAAAGCATGTCAATTTAAGAGAACGTGAAGATCAATCTCAGTCACTCATTTTGCGGTTACGGTGGACGTGATCACGGAGGATTGACGCGATTCATGGGAGGGTATAAATTATTAAGAGGGGGGGGGGGGGGGGACGGTCAAAACCGCCTTTGTAGACCGCAAGGGCATAGCCAGAATTCTAATATAAAGGGAGGCTTGAAAATCTCAAATTTTACTTATCGATTACAGTTATTCAAACGATATGTTAATATGATATATATGATTAATAACAATTCTTTTATAAGATTTAGAGAAGAAATTTGAGTTAGGATAAGTATATAGATAAAAAAATAAACAAAAATCAATAATATATATATATATATATATATTAAATGTTAAAAAAAGTGAAAAACACATTTTATTATTAAATGTACCATGATTTTACTACTTTATTAGTATATCATGGATTTAATATAAATATTTGTACAATATATTACATATATAATGTCTTTCCTAGTACCAAAGTTTGAATTCTCAATTTTTCACTGTTACATCATCTTTCCATTTTTCTATCCTCATACCCTTACCTTACTCTCAAATTATGTACAACTAACCTTTCATACCCTCTATCTTTTTTAAATATTATATATATTAAATAAAGAGAGATAACGAGAGTGGATTCATTGAGTTCACAAACCCTCAGTTGAGCCGACCCTTAAACCTGCAAGCCCCGTAGCACGAACCCACTGCCGAACCCTTCCTCGAACCGGGGATGGATGAAAGCAATGCTTTATAATACGGATGACCAAAACTAATATTACAAAAATATATACAATCTTAATTTTATATATTCTTGAAATTCATATATTGATATTGATATTGATATTAATTTTGATTTATTTTATTATATTTTTATGGGGGGTTTGAGATTCGAACACGGGTTACTCGTGTGTAAGTAAATGAGTGAAACCACTATGGAAACCAGGAAATATGTTATAATTCTCTACTAGAATATATTTGAAAAAACTATTAGGGGGGGGGGGGGGGGGTGAGCACCAGCAAGCCCCCACTAGCTACGTACCTGGTTGACTGGATGAGTGACTGAGATTACTTCTCATGTTTTCTTAAATTGATATGTTTCTCGTTTGAATTTCCGACCCTTTTCTTATATATTGTGGTTTATGCTTATAAATCTTTTGGCTGACTATTTCACACTCTCATTACAAGACAAAGAAATCAAATTACCTCTTTTAGGCTATGTTTGGCAAAAATAAGCTAGCTTATAAGCTAGTCCATTCAAAGATGTACTATAAGCTAGCTTATAACTTATAAACTAACTTTTTGAAACGTTACTTTGAGTAGTTTATGAGGAGCTTATTATACTTTTTTCAATTATACCCTTATTAATATTAATTATTAAATTCAAATATATCTTTTTTGGTCATTTTACATACTCATAAGCTAGTTTTTACCAAACATAATTTGTTCATAAGCTAGTTTATCAGCTACTAGCAAACTTATCAATTAACAGCTAGATTATCAGCTACCAGCTAGCTTATCAGTTAGTTTGCCAAAACAACCTTAGTATAACTCATGCCACTGCTTATATTTACAAATCCTTTTATTTATTTCATATTGATTAATTGTAATATGAATGTAATTATAAAATATTTCCATTTAATAGTACACTGCACACGACCGGATTTTTATCCGATCCGGATCGGATTTATACTAAACCAGTTTTTTTCGGATTTGTCAGAAACCGGTTCAGATTTCAACCGGTTTTTCGAAAAAATCCATATCTGATGGAACTGGTTTCGGATCGGATTGAAACCGGATATTTTTTGATGGGCCGTATTTTTTTTTAAATTGGGCTCAACAAATTACATATATGGATGGATCATGATGAAAGTGTCTTGGATTTTTTTCAATTGAAATATAATCTGAATTAGAGTATTAGACTTACTCTATCAGACTATCATTAGGTTTTTAGGCCCAACAACAGTAAGCCCACATAGACGTTACCGGTTTGATTTGAAACCGGTTATCCGGTCAAACCGGATCGGATCCAATCTGGTTAAAATCCGGTTTGAAAAAAAATCCGGCTTGAAAAAAATCCGATCCGGTTTGAAAACATTTCGGTTTTTATAAAACCGGATTCGGATAGTTTTTTTAGCAAAATCGGATAACCGGATTTTCTGTGCACCTATTCTCATCACATGAATGGCTATGTGGGCTGTAATTCTTTAACAAAATTTTATAGCATATTGTTTTTTCATCCATTTAAGTTCGTTTCTTATAATTGTATCTCGTTAGTTTCCGATCAACAAATTATGTTTAATCTTAACGAGCTTACATGTTTGTAACAAAACACTCCACCACTCATCCGGTCAATAAAGACGGCTTTGATCGGTCACCTTCCTTTAATCATCTCCAACCTCCATGAATAGCGTTAATCCCCCGTGATTGCATCCACCGTAACAAAAAATGTATGGCTGAAAATCATCCTCGTTTTTTCTTAAATCGACACCATTCTCTATGAACACCTCTCTACAATTATATATATACATTTATGTTTGTGTGTGTTTTTTTATACTAACATACTAATTACTATGTTAATCATTAATACACAATTGAAGTACTAGATATAAAAAACAAAAAAATAGAAAAAAGATAAAATAGTATTTAGGCTTTGTTTGGAAAGCATAAGCTAGCTTATAAGCTAGTCCATCCAAACATGTACCAGGAAGCTAGCTTATCAGCTTGCTTATAAGCTAGCTTTTTGAAACGCTACTTTGAGTAGCTTATGAGGAGCTTATTGTAGCTTTTTCCAATTATACCCTTATTAATATTAATTATTAAATTCAAATATACCATTTTTGGTCATTTTACATACTCATAAGCTAGTTTTTGCCAAACATAATTTGTTCAACAGCTAGCTTATCAGCTACTAGCAAGCTTATCAATCAACAGCTAGCTTATCAGCTATCCGCTAGCTTATAACGCTTGCCAAACATAGCCTTACTATTTAATGTGGGTAAAAGTTATATTTTAGTTTGAATTCTTTATTGGGAAATAAAAAAACAAGAGTAAAGTTCAATTTTCGTCTCTGAACTATCTGGATTTTAACATTTTTTGTCCCTAAACTAAGGAAAGTCGCAATCGACCTTGAAGTATGCACTTTCGTTTCAATTTTGGTCCCTCTCACTAACTCCGTTTGATTTTAGCCGTTAAACCCAATTAAATGAAGGGTATTATAGTCATTTTACCTCTTTTCTTTATTTTGTTGTTTTGCCAAAACCCATCAAATTATAGGGGCCTGTTTTGTAAATATTATATATATATATATATATTATATAATACACACCAGACACCCACAAATTCATATAAACACCCTTTAGAACCTACCTTCTTTCACACCCACCACCCTTTAAATTTCAATCCTTCTTCCTTTAGAAAACCAATTCTGAGCACTTTCATCACAAACCCATCATATAATCTTTCATTTCTCTCTCTAGATTCAACCAAAAAATCTCTCTAGATTCAACCAAAAAACAGTTAGAAGCACTAATTTTCAAGAAAAAGTAACACACATATGTGGATTTGATGGCAACCATGAAAATGACTTTGAAGCTCTTTGGCCATCTCAAAGAAAAACAACAAGAAGACATAGCTTTTACACCACATTATATATATATATATATACATAAATAGCATACACACATATATTTATACATATATTATACACACCACACACACAGACACAAACCCTAAACCCTTACATGTGCCTTGCTGATGAACTCCAACCGACATATCACCGGCCACCTTCGATTCCGGCACACCGTCGCCAACATATCCACTAGCCACCTACGATTCCGGCACACCCATCGGCCCCTTCGCCAAACCACCGTACTCCGAGCATTCTCAGCCCCTTCGCCAAATAGTCCGCCTGAAAACTAAGAGCCCGATCGGAGTTGTTAGAGATCGAACCGCCAAATAGGTGGACTGAAATATGCAACTGCTCCTGGAAATCGAGGTTTAAATCCATGGATTTTAAGATCCAGCTTTTTTTTTTATGAAAACTCAAGATGAAGTTTTGGTGCCTCCTTCTCTCTGTTTCAAATCATCCATTTGTGATTTGATTTGGGGTGTTTGATTTGGGAGTGTTTTGGTATGCGTGGGTGGGTTTTTTTGTATGATTGCTGGAAATCGGAAACTTGAATCTCCATTGATGAAGTTCAAAGAACTCCTTGTCTGGAAAGAGGGAAGAGGGTGAGGTCTATGTGTGTTGTGTGTGATGCGTGTGGTTCGCCGGAAAGAGGGAAGAGGTGGAGGTGGGGTTCGCCGGAAAGAGGAAAGAGGGAAGAGATGGTCTGGGTCTGTGTGTGGGGTGTGTGTGTTATGCATAATTACAAAACAAGTCCTTGTAGTTTAACGAAATTGTAGAAACAATAAAATAAAGAAAAGAGATAAAATGACCATAATACCCTTCATTTAATTGGGTTTAACGGCTAAAATCAAACGGAGTTAGTGAGAGGGACCAAAATTGAAACGAAAGTGCATACTTCAAGGTCGATTGCGACTTTCCTTAGTTTAGGGACGCAAATTGAACTTTACTCAAAAAACAATTAGGAAATTTGTGAGAAACTTAAACTTGAAGGGGTAATTATGTTAACTCTGAATTTATGCAACTTCCTTCATCTTCTTCATTTTACTTTTCCGCGCCTGAACGAACAATCACACCACCATTCTGCAATTTCACCAGCAACTACTACGATCGGTAAGAAAATCTGTCCAAATACATAAAATATAATGTAAAATGTTTATATGTTTTAGTTATAATCTACATTTTTTCTTACAAATTTCAAATTTATAGCAACTATGAAAGAGATGGATTTACACGTTCTTCGAAGCTCCATCAAAAATAGCAGATTCATCAACGAACGAGCCAAAAAACAAATGAAAGCTGAAAAATATGAAAGAAATGGCAATTTTGTTTGTGATGATTGTCTGCAATGAATTAAAAAGATGATCACCCGATTCCAACTGTTCGTTGCAAAGCTTACAGGTGGAATTACTTAATAGAATGTCACTTTTAGTCATGTTCTCCTTCGTGGGTAGCCGATTGAGTCGTACTCTCCAATTGTGTATACGGACTTTGATCGACACTATTTTGTTCCAGATCGTTATAATCATCAAACCACGGGGACGAAAATCGTAGTTTACTCTAAGATATATATATATATATATATATAGAATATACTACCTGCAACTTTACTGTTACTCTAACACTCTTCTGCTACAATGGCGAAACGAAAGGGGAAACTCTTCTGCTACAATGGCTCTGCTAAGTTTTGGAACAATTCTCGAGACAAACGTGAGAATCCTCCAAAGCCATCATCATGTAAATATTGTGGAGCTAAGTTTAGGAACTTTTACTAGAAGAAACCTCACGAGAATGCGTGTGAGGTAAGCAAAATCAGATGATATATATTATGTATGTAGGATGTTTATGTGTATCTATATATATGTATGTATAATATTTGGTTTGTTTTTTCAGAAGAGGAACAAACCGGCCGATGAGAAGAAAAACAAGAAGAAGAAGAAGAAGAAGTAGGTTTGCTTCTTCTTTCAGTAGCAGGAATGAGTAAAAGGTATAAACATACTACGAGATACAAATAAGGTGATCAGTAGGATTAGGTCATAGTTGAATATGAACCTTGATCTTCACCATTTATGGAGTATATCATGGATTGTTTGGAGTTTATTTGCTTTTGGTATTATGAATCATCTGGATTTTGATTTGAGAATTGCTTTCATTTTGATCTTCACCATTTTGATTTTGATTTGAGAATTGTTTGGGCAACGACAATTACCAAGAACCAAATCAGATCATCGCCTATTTATGAGTAAAATTAATAATTTAGATTAACGTGGTATTTGAAAAAAAAATTAATTGGGGAATTTAAAAAAACTTAAAACTAAAGGGCTAAATATGTAAGTCAAATAATCTGCACAGACCTTCTTCAGAGTTCTTTTTCGTGTTCGTTTTGTTTTTGCAAAATCACTGTTGTCTAAAATATTTTCACTCACAATTTCAATAGGTGGGAAGATTGATCAGTTCAAATACATAATGTTAGCAAAATTAGTATATGCTATTTAATGATCGATAATCTACATTTTGTTTTGAATTTCAGAGCAATTATGAAGGACCTAAACTTACAAGTTCTATCGAAGAAGGTCAAGAATGAATTCAAAAGCAGCTCTAATAAACGCTTCATCAAAGAAAGAGAACGAAAAGAGCACAAAGACAAAACCTAATGAAGATGGCAAGTTTCCACGTGTTTGGTGCCAAAATGAGTTTAAAAACTTCGATAATTGTGATTCACACCAAAAGATTTGTCTGGTAGAAGTTATTACTGTTTTTATGTACAGAACTACAGATTATTGAATAAATCATTGTTTTCATGATAAATCATTGAATAGATTTTTGATTGGTTACAAAGAAAACCCAAAGGCTAGTAACAACAAATGAGTACTGGAGATGAAGATTGGAGATATGAAGTAGGGAAGGTACATACTATCACGAAACGCAATTGAAATGATTAGGAAAATCATTACGGTAGTATATTACTGAAATAATAAAGTTGCATGAAATTACGATAGTATCACAAGTTGAATACAATATAGGAAAATAATTTCTTACATTCAGTACATATACAAAAGTACAAAAAGTATAAAAAGTACAAAAGTACAAAAAGTACAAAAGTACAGATACTACAAAAGTTTATATTTAAGATGTTTGGGTTGGGCTTCTTCTCTTACTTGGAACTTGGAAGTTTTACAATTTAAATAAGTTGATTTTTTTAACGACATTTAAATAAGTTGGGTACCGGTGATTCTTATTTGCTGTCTCCTTTTGTTATATGGGCCTCGTTTTTTGTGTTCATCACTCTAAAGTTTTGATGGACAAAAGGTCCAGTCGTTAACCGGTTATAACTGCCCAGTCGTTAACCGGTTATAATTGGTCTGATGCTTAACCGGTTAGTTAGCCGAAAACCTTAACCGGTTAAATTTCTTCCCGAAAATGCATAACCGGTCCTTAATCGGTAATTGATTTATTTGAAAAAATAATTGTTTTTTTTAATATTTTAGTGATGTATTTTCTTTATATATAGTTAATGTAATTAGTTTAAAAATATAATAAAACGTAGTTTAAAGTAATTTGAGTGACCCCAAATTATTATAATTTTAAAATTTATAGAAATACGGTGAGTACATAGGTCATATCTTCATTCAATATAAACTTGTTCTCTCTATTACTACTACGAGGACCATATTTGTAATTAATCACCATATCTCCTACATGCAGTCTCGTTTCAGATGCTGTTACAATAGCTTTCCAGGTGTCCATTTCTAATTGGCGGATGGAAAAAGTTTATTAAAAGAAATTCATCTTCACGCGTCTCTACCCTCTCTCTTTCTTTCTTAAGATATAAATAGAAACCATCTCTTTGCAACTCTATAGTCTACTCTAACACTCTCTTACAAAAATGGTTGTGAAACGAAAGGGGAAACTTGCCTACGATAAGTCTCGGAACAATTGCCGAGATAAACGTCAGAATTCTGCAAGGTCGAAACCATCATGCTGTAAATGGTACGGAGCTCAGTATCGGAGTTTTTATGAGAAGAACCCCCATGAGAATGCGTGTGAGGTAAGCAAAATCAGAGGAATATATTATGTATGTAGTATGTTTATGTGTGTATATATATATATATGTATGTGTGTATAATATTTGGTTTGCTTTTCAAAAAAGGTTTAAACCAGCCGATGAGAAGAAGAATAAAAAAAGAAGAATAAGTAGGTTTGCTTCTCATTTCAACAGCACGAATGAGTAAAAGGTATAAACACATACTACGTGATACAAATAAGGTGAGTAGCATTAATTAGGTCATAGTTGAATATGAACCTTGATCTTCACCATTATTGAATTTATCATTTGCATTGGTATCATGGATTGTTTGGACTTGATTTGCTTTTGGTATTATGAATCCTTTGGATTTTGATTTGAGAATTGTTTGCTGTAACGCCCCATTTCTATGTTATGTGTTTCTAACGGCCATTGACGGGGATTAATTTAAACTTTTAGCTGGATTTGTTATTGACAGGAGTCAAGGGGCCAGTTTGTTAATTTCGGAAGTAAAGGGCAGAAGTCTTTGCCAGGGCTTTTCAAGCTAATTTATGGTTGTTCAAAGATCCTTTCATGCATTATGTTAGGTATCAAGGAAAATCAATTCTTGAACTGAGGACGGGTTTTTGGAGTTAGCTCACCCTCACAGGATTGCGACCCTTTGTCCCGGCCATTGTAGCACGTGTGTTTCCCAGGAGTTCTGACTCAATCATTGAGGGGAGGCGTATCCGTATTTGGGGGAGTCGGTGAACGGACTAGGCTTACCATGTTCCATCAATAGCACTTATCTGAAATTCAAAACAAAATGTATAATTATCATTCAGTAATATATATCAATTTTGCTTAACATTAATGTATTTGAATAGAAAATTTTCCTACCGATTGAAAGTGAGATTGGAAATATTTCAGACAAAGAGCGATTCTGCTAAAGGAAAACGAAGAAGAAGAACAACTTTGAAGAATGTCGTTGAAGATTTTTGGAATTTCATACTTAGCCTTTAGTTTTAAGGGTTTTTTTAAACTACCCAATTAATTTCTTCTTTTATTCCTTCAAATACCATCATTAATCGAAATTATTAATTTAATCTTAAAGTAAAACATTAACAATTTGTTTTCTATTTTTCTAATTTTTAGACCTTTTGAGTACATATTGTAAGTTAAATTGTTCCTTGAAGATTTAATCCATATGTTAGTACAAAAAATAAAAGTAAAACACACACACACACACACATACAGAGACAAAATCAAATTTCATTGCGAGCATGAGGATAATCGAGAGCGCGTCACGTGGCATACTCACTCTGAATAATCATGTATTATTCAAGGTGAATAACACAACATTTAGTGTTATTCAGAGTGAATAATACATAATTATATATTCACTTTGAATAACATTCAATGTTGTGTTATTCATTTTGAATAATACATGATTATTCAGAGTGAATATGTCATGTGTCGCTCTCTCAACGGTCCTCACGTTCGCAATGAAAAATGAGTTTTCATTTGAATCTGACTCTATATATACATATACATATATATGCATATAATAGAGGAAAGTTTAAATGTGAACAACTTTTTGGTTGTGAACGTGAGGACAGCCGAGAGCGCGACACGTGGCAGAGACTAGTCAATAAAGGCGGCTTTGAGTGTGGTCCCCCCCTTTAATTCAATGTCCTCCCCTGAATCGCGCCTAGTCATCCGCCGTGGACCTGATATGGTGCCTAGTCATCCGCCACGTGTCGTGCTCTCGACTGTCCTCACGTTCACAACCAAAAGTGGTTCACATTTGAACCCACCTCTATATATATATATATACATATACACATACATATATATCTATATATATATATATATAATTATAGAGGGACGTTCAAGGAAGAAACTCAGAAAAAGGAAAACCAATGAATACGCTAGTAGCCCTCCATACGTACTTGTGCATAATTGTGTTTGAAGTTGGAGGTGTGCGATGGATGGATCGTTTGTGGTTCCTTAGTTGCTTTTTTCCTTTTTGTTTCCTGTTTAGATCTAGGCATAAAAAAGGGCTAGACCGAAATTCAAGAGAGAATACATCTACTTCATCAAGTCCAAGTCTCGAACGAAGTTGTATGTGTACACCAAACACTAGATTGTATTAATCAAGGAGATCAGCCATGCTCTTCGTCAAGATTTGGTATCTTGTTTTCACGATGATTAGAAAAGCTTGCTAAAGCAGATTTCGCAAACATGTACTTGGAAGACTAGAGCTCCTATACCATGGATTCCTAACCTAGACATATTATTTGATCAAACAAAGTCCAGAAGGCGTGCAGAAGTTCATCAAATGACAAATCAAAGTCTACGAGATTATGAACTTCCAAATAGGATGTATTTCAATACATCCATATGAAATTCACACAATATTAGGTTCATATACACTTGACCTAATCACCATCTTATTGTGATTAAGCTTTACTATGTCTTTGATTTCATAAAAGTATGTGAAAGGACCTAATCAATTGCATTTGTATTTATTATGTACCTTTCCTAGCTACTTCATCTTCAATCTTCTGCTGATCAGTTGTTGTTAACCTTTGGGTTTTTTTGTAACAAATCAAAAGGCTAATCAATGATTTATTGTGCAAACATCAATAATCTATACATAATAAAAACAATATTCACTTATAACGGGCAACTCGTCTGGTGGGAATCACAGTTGTAAAAGTTTCTAAACTCGTCTTTGCATCAACCACAGGGAAACTTTCCTTCTGCATTAGCTTTAGGATTTTTATGCGTTTTTCGCTCTCTGTCTTTGGCGAAAAACTTAAAGTTGCATTTGAACTCATTGTTGATCTTCTTCATAGCTACTTTTCTGAAATTCAAAATAAAATGTATAGTTATCATTCAGTAGTATATATCAATTTTGCTTAACATTAATGTATTTGAATTGAAGATTTTCCTACGATTGAAAGTGAGATTGGAAATATTTCAGACAAAGAGCGATTCTGCTAAAGGAAAACGAAGAACAACAACAACTATGAAGAATGTCGTTGAATATTTTTGGAATTTCATACTTATCCCTTTAGTTTTAAGGGTTTTTTAAAAAATTACCCAATTAATTTCTTCTTTTATTCCTTCAAATACCATCGTTAATCGAAATTATTAATTTTAATCTTAAAAGTAAAACATTAACAATTTGTTTTGTATTTTTCTAATTTTTGAAATTTTGAGTATATATTGTAAGTTAAATTGTTCCTTGAAGATTTAATCCATATGTTAGTACAAAAAATAAATGTAACATCCTAAATTCAAAACATCCATTTAAAACATTACGTAACCAAAATCCATACATGAGCGGAAGCTTGTCCAACAACATTTGAAAACCAACAAGTTTACAACTTAAACCATAGTTCAACTCACAACTTAAAGATAAGAGTTTACGGAAATGGTAGAAGTTTAGTTTTAAAAACACCCAAGAGTTTGACATCAAAGCAAAGCCTTTTTTTCTCAACCATCCTGACTGAAATGCTATCCCGGAGCCTCAAACGGCAGCCTTTTCTTTTCCCTTACGGAGGTACCTGCCACTAAAAGATTAAACCACAACGGGGTAAGCATAAAGCTTAGTGAGCACACACACATAGCCACTTACTATCATGCTTACACGATCAATTTACATAGCAATCATAAACATGCAATCTCCAACCTTACAGTTCAATACCGTCAAGTGAAGGTAAATGACATTGGTACCAGGTACTACTACCACCATAGGTACTCTCCAAACGTCCCCGAAGGAACACATCACACAATCACACATGCAAACATAATCATGCACACATAACATTAAGAGTTAAGTGAGGTACTCACCTGACAATTGCTAGCAATACAAGACTCTCTACAAGCTAGAACGGTCACTTGCAATCACCTAACCAAACATAAGCACATAACACATCAACTTAGTCCAAAAAGGACCACTCAACGCTCGATACCAAAAAGCTAGCCTTAGACATAGCTAGGTTAGTCCAATTGACCCCAAACTCTAGGCCTCATCCTCTCTTAACATCCCTAACATGATCCCATAGCCCAATCTCCGAAAAGAAAAAAAAAATTCGAAAATAGGCAGAGAGTTGCGCGGCCAACTCCCGCGACCTCAGGTCGCGGGGCCAGGTCGCGGGCTTTTTTTCCAGCCTACACTCTCTCGCGACCTGCCTCGAACTTTGTGCCAAAAACTCACTTTTCATGCCAAAACACATCAATATATGATTTCTCAACTACTAGGGTCGATATCTAACAAATACATACAAGCAATTCGACCTTAGAACCTCCTAATTACATCAATTTGATGATCCAAAGACCATCACTCCACACTCAACCCTAACCATCTCAAGACTCCAAATTAAACTACAAAAGACATTCAATCAACAAGGAATTCTTACCTTAAGCGCAATTGACGTGAGTGCTAACACACTCCAATCAACCCAAGCCTCAAATTCACCTTTGGCTGCCTTCCTCTTATCGCCCTCTCTCCCCTCTCCCGTACGATGTGAGAAAACTGCCTGGAGAGTGAGGGTTTACCCTTTTAACAAAAGTCACACCTTACCTTGAACTATTACAAATGACACTCCAACCCCTCCTCTCCTAAGACATGACAATTAACCACTTAAATTGCTTAAATCAAGTTATAAGGGAAAAGTGAAAATGGGTGTTACAACTCTCCCCCACTTACCGGGATTTCGTCCCCGAAATCGCCTATGCTTGGAACAACTCAGGGTGGCTCCTCCGCATCTCGTCCTCGGGCTCCCACGTCCACTCTGAACCTTTCCGGTGCTCCCATTGGACCTTAACGATCCTTATCTCTTTATTCCTCAATGTCTTGGTTTTTCTCTCCAAGACAGCTATCGGCTTCTCCGCGTAGTTGAGTCGCTCGTCCACTTCGATGTCCTCTAACGATACAAAGGCCGATTCATCAGCTAAACACTTCCGAAGTTGGGACACATGGAAAGTGTCGTGTATCTGACTGAGCTCTGGCGGTAACTCAAGTCGATACGCAACCTTCCTCACACGAGCCACTATCACAAACGGTCCAATGAACCTCGGACCCAACTTCCCTCGCTTCCTGAATCGTATCACCCCTTTCCATGGTGATACCTTCAGAAGCACCTTATCCCCTACACTAAACTCTATATCTGACCGTCTCTTATCTGCATAACTTTTCTGGCGACTTTGAGCTGCCTTCAGCCGTTCACGAATCTGCTGAATGCTCTCAGTCGTCCTCTGAACGATCTTCGTGCTCACGAACTCTCTCTGACCAACCTCTCCCCAAGAAATGGGAGTCCTGCACCTCCTCCCGTACAACATCTCGTAGGGAGGCATGCCAATACTGGCATGGAAGCTGTTATTGTAAGAGAATTCAACTAAGGGAAGATGAGATTCCCAACTACCTCCAAAATCCAATACACACACCCGAAGCATATCCTCGAGAGTCCGTATAGTCCTCTCGCTCTGACCGTCTGTCTGAGGGTGGAAAGCCATGCTGAACTGAAGCTTAGTACCCAGCTCCTCGTGAAATCTGCTCCAAAATCGTGATGTGAACCGAACATCTGGGTCCGAAATCACTGTCACCGGCACTCCGTGCCTTGCCACTATCTCCTGGACATAGATGTCCGCTAACACCTCTGAAGAAGAGGCCGCTTGTATCGTGATGAAGTGGGCACTCTTCGTCAGTCGGTCAACCACCACCCAAATAGCGTCATGCTTCCTAACCGTCCTTGGTAGTCAGGTAACCAAGACCATTGTCAGGTGCTCCCATTTCCACTCGGGTATCTCCAAAGGTTGAAGTTTCCCGTGTGGCTTCTGATGTTCCGCCTTGACCCTTAAGCATGTCAAAAGCTTCTCCACATACTTAGCCACGTCCCTCTTCATGCCTGACCACCAATAGTCGGTTCTCAAGTCACGGTACATTTTGGTGGCACCGAGATGGATTGAGAACTTCGACTTATGGGCCTCATCCAAGAGTATCTGTCTCGCCTCGCATGAGACCGGAACCCACACCCGACCGTATCGAGTCAACAAACCCCGACTGTCGGCCGCCAACTGCTCCACCTGACCCTTAATCCTCTCCCTTGTCTGGTTATCTGCCTTAACTGCCTCCACTTGAGACTGACGTATCAACTCAATCAAGGATGTCGACACGGTCAACCTCATGCACAATACTCGAAGGAGCAAACTACTCCCTTTCCGACTCAAGGCATCTGCCACCACATTCGCCTTTCCCGGGTGATAGAGGATCTCACAGTCATAGTCCTTCACCACCTCTAGCCACCTCCGCTGCCTCATGTTGAGGTTTTGCTGATCCATAAAATAACGGAGACTTTTGTGATCCGTATAAATGGTACAGCGAACCCCATACAAGTAGTGTCGCCATAGCTTGAGTGCGAACACCACCGCAGCCAACTCTAAATCGTGGGTTGGGTAGTTTACCTCATGCGTCTTTAACTGACGAGACGCATAGGCAATTACCCGCCCCCTCTGCATAAGGACGCAGCCTAACCCGTGATATGAGGCATCACAGTAGACTGTCAGGTCCTCTACTCCCTCGGGTAGGGTCAAAACCGGAGTCTCACACAACTTCCTCCTCAACGTATCGAAAGCCGTCTTTTGCTCCTCGCCCCAAACAAACTACTCACTTTTCCTCGTCAATCTGGTCAACGGAACAACTATCTTGGAGAAGTCCTGGATAAACCGGCGGTAGTACCCGGCCAATCCAAGGAAAATCCTAACCTCCATGGGAGTCTTCGGCGTCTCCCATTTCATCACCGCCTCTACCTTGGCTGGATCTACTTTTATTCCCTCTCGGTTTACAAGATGCCCCAGAAATTGGACTTCTTGTAACCAGAAGTCACATTTGGAGAATTTCGCGTATAGCTTTTCCTTACGCAAAATCTCCAACACTTCTCGCAAATGCTCCATGTGCTCCTCCTTCGATTTGGAGTAGATCAGTATATCGTCTATGAAAACGATCACCGACCTATCCAACATCGGTCTGCAGACTCTGTTCATCGAATCCATGAACGCCGCCGGTGCGTTCGTCAAGCCGAAGGGCATCACGATGAACTCGAAATGCCCATATCTGGTTCGGAAAGCCGTCTTGTGCACATCATCCTCTTGAACTTTCAGCTGGTGGTACCACGAACGAAGATCTATCTTAGAGAACCAAGCGGCTCCCTGAAGTTGATCGAAAAGGTCATCGATCCTCGGAAGTGGGTATCTGTTCTTTACCGTGAGCTTGTTGAGCTCTCGGTAGTCGATACACATCCGCATCGACCCATCCTTCTTCTTTACAAACAGGATAGGGGCTCCCTAAGGTGAGGTGCTCGGGCGAATGAACCCCTAATCCAAGAGCTCCTCCAACTGCTTCGATAACTCTTGCATCTCCGGAGGTGCCAACCGATACGGTGCCTTTGCTATCGGTGCCGCCCCCGGAACGAGATCTATTCGGAACTCCACCTGCCTCTCGGGTGGAACGCCAGGCAAGTCATCCGGGAATACATGATTATTCAGAGTAAGCAACGGACCTGTTATAACCGGTCAACCAACTGGGCCAGTTATAACCAATTACGTTTGGCCATCACTATTTTAGAGGATGTGATTCTATCACTGATTTTAAATTTATTTATAAACTTATAATTTTTTAGATTGTAGCGTTTCTCAGCCGTTCTCACGTTCACAATGAAAGATGGGTTCTCATTTGAACCTGACCATATATATATATATATATATATATATGGGTTTAGTTCCCAAAATGCATCCAAGTTGTCAACTTTTGCTATTGTATGTATTGTACTTCAAAAACTACCATTTAATGCATTGAAGTTTCAAAAACTACCATTTAGTGTATTGTGACTTGCTATCAAAGGTTACCAGCCGGTCACCATCTTCTCCGGCGACCACCATCTTCTCCGGCGACTTTCCGGCGACCACCATCTTCTTCGACGACTTTCCGGCGACCACCATCTTCTCCGGTAACTTTCCCGGCGACCACCATGTACAACCTGTTTCCGGAAACTTTTTCTACCACCATGTACAGCCCGTTCCGGCAACTTTTCCAGCCACCATGTACAGCCCGTTCCGGTGACTTTTCCAACCACCATGTATAACCCGTTTTCGGTGACTTTTCCGACCACCATTTACACCTCTGTTTAAGTTAGTGGGTAAGGTGTTCTTTAGTTTATGGGTTTTATCGCATTTGTATCCGTATGCGAAAGGGTAGATGAAGGTCGCCGGAGAAGATGGTGGGTGTCGGATGTCTTACCGGTGACTGTGAGTGGTAAAAGTCTTGCCGAAAAAAGATGGGTTCTTGCCGAAGGTCGTCGGAAAAGATGAGTTCTTGCTGGAAAAAGTCTTGCAGGAGAAGATGACCGGCTGGCCGGAATGACCTGCTACCTCTTCAACAAGTTTCCCAATACACTAAATGGTAGTTTTTGAAGTACAATACATACAATAGCAAAATGTGACAACTTTAAAAAACAAGAAAAACTTCACCAACGTACAAGATTCTGGATTCGATTCTAAATGGTTAATATGTGTCAAGATTCTAAATTTTGGATGAATAATGATTTTGAACAAGAACGCTAACTATTTATGAGAAAGCGAAAATGATCGCTCGTGTAGAAAATCACATATGATTCACGTATAAAAATCATATATAATTCAAGTACAAAAATCACATACAAAAATAAAATCACATATATTTCACATACAAAATCATATATGATTCTGTAAAATCATATGTAATTGAAGCACAAAAATCACGTACAAAATCATATATGATTTACATAACAAATCACATATATTTCACGTACAAAATAACATATGATTCACAAAGTCCATGCGTCCCATTATTCCGTTAGTGTAAAATCATATATGATTTTGTACATGGGCAACCATTCTTGTGTTCTCGTAAATAATTAGCATTCTCATATGACCTCTTTCTATATATATATATATATAGATAGATAGATAGATAGATAGATAGATAGAGAGAGAGAGAGAGAGAGAGGAGAGAGAGAGAGAGAGAGAGACTTACAAGATTGGATTCTGGTGAGAAGTTGAGGTTACCGTGAGAAGTGTGAAAAGTGGTTATTTATCGTTGGATGCAAAATGGATACACATTATAATGAGATGCATCGAAAGGAGATGCTTGAGATGTACTAGATCATTTGCCTTCTAAAGTGCAATTCATGGAAAGACATGAGATTAGAAACGGTCAACGGTTTAGATCCACTACTCATACTTCTCACCATTAACTCAATTTCTCACAGGATCATTTGCCCAGAAACACATTACAACAACATTTAATATGTGTAACTCTAGGGTTGGGTTGTGGCATGAAGTTAAGTTGAAGCTAAAGTAAACGTGAGAAGTAGATATCAACCGTTGGATGAGAAATGGATGCACATTTAAGTAAAATGCATCGAGATGCACCGGATCAACTCCCTTCTAAAGTGAAATTGGTTGGAGGAATGAGATTAAAAATGATCAATGGTTCAAATATAATTCTCGTGATTTTCACTGTTAACTCAACTTCTCATCCATAATACGTGGTTATTATCTATCACATGCACTTGTACAGTTGTACATCTCGCATAAACACACATCTACAATGATTTCAACCTGAGACACACACTTCCATCTAACAGCAAAGATTGATCAAGGAAAAACTTGCAACCATGTTTTTCCATAATTCTGGTGCCAAGATCCCCATTAGATATAAGATTTCGCAATTCTAAGTTGTTCCTTTAATAAATTTACATATGCAAAAAAAAAAAAAAAAATGCACCCCTCACAAAGTATTTAGCACAAACTATGAATAACAAAGCTACATCAAAAACATGTTTTCAATGGCAACTCCAAATCAAAAGTAGAACCCCAGAATCACAAACATCTTGATTCCAAATAGCACTTAATTCAAAATGAGCATCTAAACCATAAGACAGATTAACCTAAATTAAAACAAAAACACCATAAACCTGTAATTTAATTTACTCTAATTAATAAATGGCAACAATAATGTTATCAAACATACCTAATTTAAAATAAAAAATAAAATAAGAAGGTAGCCAACTAGCTAGGACCAAGTTGGTTCAATCCATACGGGAGGGTAGGCGGTCTGCTTGGTTCCAAATAAATCGGTGAGATTTTGTTCCACGTTTCTGCCATTAAACGTGTGAAACCTGCATGTATCCAAAGAGTAAAACACTATCTTTCCATTCTTAGAATGCAATCTTGGAAAGTAAATCTTGTTCTCCATTTCCGGTATCTTCGCATCCATGCATACACATGATGTATCACAAATGTAAATCATGTGCCTTCCTAAACCATCAATTTTCTCCCATTCATGTGTACGATTATTCACTTTGAACACCTCCACGGATTTTCCATACTCTTCCACAATCACTAGCAGATGATGTTGATCGCATTTCATTTGGTAATACTTTGCCCTCGAACTTGTGCTTGGGGCGTCGACAACCGTCCTCCATGAGAATTTGTCATCGTTGTCAATGTTTCTGAAAACTGTAAGTTCTCCACCGTCAAACAGGGTATAAACATCTTCGCCACAAAAAATTGGAAACCCGAAGTAATGCGAACGCTTATTGCCAAAATCCAATGAAACTTCATGCCAAGATGGCTCTCCACCTACACGGTGGAAGAAAACATTCTTCCTACACTTACCTGAAAATGCAACCACCATACAATCGGGGGAAGTAGGCGGTGCTGAAAAAGAAAAGCTGTCGAAAAAAGATATAGGTGGAAGCTTGCGGATTTCATTTGTGAAGGGGTTGAAGAACGCTATACGACGGTCAGCGATAAACAACAGCAACCAACCGTGCCTCGAACACAATATTCTTTGATAAAAGAACACTTCTGGAGATGCTTTTATGAAATAGTTATTCTCACCACATATCGGGTCCGTAAAAGTGATGATGCCTCGATATTTATCAAGTACCATCAGCCATGGCCGAACCAATGAATATGTCTGCAATCTCTTTCTTTCGTTTTCGTTGCTCCATTGAATCATAGGTGCTGCTAAACGACAAAGCCTGCATGTTGCACGAAAGTTGAGGTATTCGATACCAACACAAAAAGTCATAATAATCTCCAAAATGTCAAATGGGATATTCAGCAGGCATGCTTCATTCCTCGTCCCATCATCATCACTATGATAATTTGTATCCGTAGCTGTAGTTGATGTTACCATCTGATCGTTATGGTAGTTGAGTTTTCCGGGTAACCGAAATTCAGGAATTGTCCATACCGAGATGCTTTTTCGAAGCGGTAAATTTAGACAACGCATGGAAGACATGGAGATCGTTTTATCTTTGATGTTGTAAGAATATATTACGTCTCCAGTTGCCTCAGTAATGTGTATATAACCACCCCCTAATTTTGAGGCAATTGGAGGAATGCTATATACCAAGTCTTCCACATCAGATATAGTCACGAAAAATACAGTGTCTTTGAGCTCCTTAATTTGGATCCACACCATGCTACTCATGTCTAATTTAAACAAATATAAATCACAGGGTTTGTCCTTATCGTCTACAGATAGCGCAATGGCAAACAATTGTGTACAAGATCCTTTCAAGTAGAAATAGTTTTCAATGCGAATGTGCCAACCTGCGCAGGGTAAGTTCCCTAAAGGCACCAGCTTTATCACAAGTTGTTCCTCCTTAACACCATCGATTTGGATTTGTATGAAAAGAGGTATGAAAAGAGGTGGCACTGAGACATCAGACCAGGCATATATATTACCATTGCAACAGGTTGGTTCTAATAGCAAGCCATCACGGCCACCGCTTATATTCATCATCTGTTCGGAATAAGACGCTTCCATCCATCGTCTTAATCTCTTTCTTCTTTTACAGTTAAAGAAAACAATGTTTGATTTTGTAGATCTAAACAGTAGGAGAATGGAACCGGGGTCATCAGGCGGGGCAGACAAACAACAATGACGGAAGTCATCCTCATCATCTTTGAATTCGTCTATCAGAACCATACGAGGGAGGCGAATCAACTTTGAGATGAGTGGGTTCCAAAGAGACCACTCCATGTATTGTGGATTACCCTTCGATAGGATCATCCACCCGTGGTAACAACCTCGGATACGCCTCCCGACCAACTCGGGAATTCTACAACGGTAATGAGACGTTGGGTCGGTTACCGTGTAGAAGATCTGGTCTCCGGTGTCGTCCTCTTCTGGATCAAGGTCATGAGCAACCAACCACGGATAGTCTGAAGACAGTGTAACCAATTCATCACGTGTACAAATCTGCTTCTTCTCCTCCATCTACGATTTTTTTCCTATTCCGATAACTATAACTAATTAATAAAGAGTGATTTAAAGACAGAAGATTAATATAACACACTCCTATTTCATTATTATTCACGATCAGTAATTTAAAGAAAGAAGATATCTAGCCCGTAATTATACATAATAATGTTGAATTAAGATGAAACCTGATTAAGTATTTTCTCTATGATGAATCGAAGCTTTTTCCTGCTATTGAAACTCCACCGCTGGCTGTTTTAGAAGAATTGAACTCAATTCGTTCTCTGAAGCTGCCCCTGCTAATTACAATATCTATGGTTCTTTTAAAATATTAAATCTTTTCCAAACTCCATTTGTTCTAATGAATATATACTTTCATATCTATCTTGATGAAGAAACCTTTTATTTAAGGAAGCTAATATGTACATAACAAATTTTTACCACCTATAACAATTTTATAGTAATAGATAATTATATTCTTTTCTTCTTTTAGTAAGATTTTCAATTCAATTATATTCTTTCCTTTTTTAATAAAATTTTCAACTTTTACTTTTTAATTCTTCTTTTAAAACACCATACACCAACCACCACTTCTCATTGGCCCAAGCCCATTTAGAGCAGACCACAATGTTGTTACCTATTTTTGCCACCTTAATAATCTAAAAACCTCTACATACCTCTACTATGTGAAAAACTCTATATAAGCTTTCTCAAACCTTTTAAGGTCCCATCATTTTAACTTTATATCATTTATATATTTATTTATAAAAATAAATATATTAAAAGTTAACATAAATAAGTATTTACTTGTATCAATAAAATACTATTGCATTAATATAAAATATATATAATTAATTTAATAGTTTTATTAATATATAATAAAAAATTAATACAAAAATTGTGGATATATTGAAAAATAAAACTGATTAATAAAAAAAATCGACTAATACAAGACTTTTATAAAGTTAAAAGTGTTAAAATACGAAAAAATCTATGAAAAAGTAGGTCATGCAGTCATGAACTATGACGTAAAAACTCTTCAAAAACCTCTTGTGAAAAACCTTCACAGTATGTAAAAAACCTCAAAGAGAGGTTTTTACTTTTTGAAAACCTCCCAAAAACCTCTCAAAAACCACACTGTGGATGCTAGATCTTAGGTAACGTTTGGTTCGCGGAATGGAATTTGGTGGAATTGGAATTCGTCAAGGAATTTGACTTTGAAGGAATTGGAATTTGATGGAATTTGACCACACATTTTGGTCGTGTTTGGTTGGACGGAATTGGAATTGGAATTGGAATAAAAATGTAAAAAGTAAGGTGAGCAAAAACCAAAATTGAACCGAATCGAGAAAAAAAGAAACAAAAACCGCAACCGAAACAAAAAAACGAATCCAACATCGAAAACGGTTTGGTTTCGGTTTTGGTTTCCATCTCGATTGAAAAAACCGAACCGAGTCGAAAACCGAAATCGGTTCGATGTCGATTTTGGTTTCCATCTCGACCGGAAAAACCGAACCGGGCTAAAAACCAAAATCGGTTCTATTTCGGTATTGGTTTCCATCTCGGCGGAGAGAAACCGAGCCGAGCCGAAAACCGAAATCGGTTCGATTTCATTTTTGCTTTGCATCTTGACCGGGAGAAGCCAAGTCGAGCCGAAAACCGAAATCGGTTCGATTTCATTTTTGGTTTGCATCTTGACCGGGAAAAGCCGAGCCGAGCCGAAAACCGAAATCGGTTCGATTTCATTTTTGGTTTGCATCTCGAACGGGAAAAGCCGAGCCGAGTCGAGCCGAAAACCGTAATCGGTTTGATGTCGGTTTTGGTTTCCATCTTAGCCGGGAAAAAACCGATCCGAATCGAACCGAACCGAACCGGAAACGGTTCGATTTCGGTTTTAATTTCCATCTCGACCGGAAAATTCGAACCGAACATACTTGGTTTTCCCAAATACTAACCACTTTATATATATATATATAATTTGATTATTTAATTATATATAATTTAATTATTTAATAAATAAGTAAACCGAGACCGAACCGAACCAAGAAAGGATTTGGAATGAGAGAACGATGGATGGAGATGGGAAAGCCATAGATGGAGAAAACGAGAGAGAGGATGGATGATTCCAATGAATTCCATGGGATTTGGCTTGGAATGACAAATTCCTTGAATCAAGGAATTTGAAGGAATTCGAAGGATTCCTTAGCTTTCATTCCGCGAACCAAACATCAACATGGAATTTGGTCAATGGAATTCGTGATTCCAATTCCTTCGAATTCCATTCAATTCCGCGAACCAAACGGCCCCTTAGGGAATAGAAATCCATCCCCAATTCTCATTGGTTATTTCTATGTCATTATAATTTTTTTTATCAAGACTAAGTTTGTTTCTGCAACAAATGGTTCATCTTAATTGGTTTTTAATATTGTTTAAGTTGATGTAAATGTGTGAAAAGTAATTTAAGAAGAAAAAAATGGATGGTGTACTATTTTTAGAATAAAAAATAAAAAAGTCGAAAAAACATTGAAGTAGAAATAAGTGGGATTAGTAAGGATTTTAAAATTTTAGAATTACAAAAAAAAGATGAATAAAAATTAAGAAAAGAAACGAAAGGTCTACTAGGTGTAAAATGTAAATATTTGAAGATTAAAAATATAAAAAAGAAAATATGAAATTTGGTTGAGAAAAAATTAATTAAAAAATAAAAGGGATTAATTGAAAATTTTGCTAAAATAAGGAAAGAATATTATTGTCTATTGGTATAAAATTATTGTGGATGATAAAACTTTATTATGCATGGATCAGCTTTCGTTTTTTAATAGATAACTGGATCAAAAAGAATCATTATAATAGATTGTTTTGTACTGATTGATTGCGTAAAATAAAAAAATTAAAAAAATCTTGTACTATTAATTTATGGGTGTTGATATTTCCACATAATAAATTGATTCATCCAAGGAAGATGAATGGTTCACTAACTTGTACATTAGTTCTAAGGGTGTTGTACATATGTGGAAGAATCAATTTATTAAGAGCATCTCCAATGGGTAACACTATTTTTTACACCAAATGTTAAAAGTAGTGTGAAAAATAGTGTAAGATTTAGTGTTACTAGTAAATCTTCTCCAATGGGTAACACTATTTTTTACACCAAATCCTTTTACATTGAAAAGTAGTGTTAAAAATAGTGTAAAAAATAGTGTTACACCAAATATAGTGTGATACTATTCATCACACTAAATTTAGTGTGAAAAATAGTGACCCCATTGGAGATGTGAATAGTAACATTTACACCAAATTTAGTGTTTAGTGTAAGATTTGGTGACCCCATTGGAGATGGTCTAAATAGAAGTATCAATTCCCTTAATTTATATATGGTGTATATAATAATAAATAAACCACTTTTTTTTTAAACAAACTACTTGACTTTTTTCTCTTACAAACATAAAAATGTCTGTTTTTGCCAAACAGTAATTGGTATAAATAGTGGTAACTGGTAACTATGATTCTGGTCCATGAGACACCTTCTTGTCATCATTTAGCTAATAAATAAGCTTGTAAATCAAAATGTAAGATTGAAAATGGTGTAAACCTGGTTAGTGATGAATACAAATGAACGATTTTTATTCAACTATATAAGATTTAGGATCAGGTGAAATTAAATTGTTTTTGTGAGACCGTGTGAGATCAATACCTAACATACAAAACTTCACAAAAAAACACCGTGAAGGTAAATAAAACTCGAATACGCAAAAATAGAAAAAAGTGAAAAGATGTTGCAAAAATCTTAAAATTTAGAGAAATCTTTAAATGGTGAGAGAAACTATTATTTTAATCCTTCAACCAACATGATTAATTGCAAACAAATGTTTAAGAGAGCAAAATTATTATTTTAATGTTTCAACCAATAGAATAATTTTAGAATTGCTAAAATAAAATAGCTATTAAAATTGAATGCAAATTCTTTTAAAGATTTTTAACTTTTTTTAATTTATTTTTTACGTTTTATTAGATAATTGAAACAATCATTTATGCACCTTGAATGCATAAACGCAAGCATATATAAACATGTGCTTCATATGATGGTAAATTGAATTGGATGATATAAAAGTCGTGGACCCTAGCCCCCTATCCAGGTTGATCAAGTTACCTTTCAGTTTCGACTTTCGTTTAAAAATTGAGAGAATTTTGTTTTTTTATTAGATTGCATAAAAACATCTCAACAACTTCTTTAAAATTTTTTTAAAATGGAAGATAAAAAATTCTTTTAAATTGAATTTTGTTTATTTATTAGATTGCATAAAAATTCTTTAAATCATTAATAAATAAATCCTTATATTTTCATAAATATTGGTTTGTAAACTTTTAACATTTAAAAGGTTTACATTTGATTAGTTCTCATATAATGTATTTATCAATAATTTTAATGAAATTATTTAATTATCTTTATAATTAACGTTATAATAGTTTTAAGCATATAAAATAGTCATTTTTAATAGAAAAATTAATGTCTTTATAAAATAAATAAATAAAGCAACTATAAAAAGTAAAAATGTAAATTATATAGCTTATGAATAAAAAAGTAAAAGTTGGTATACTATAAAAACCAAATATATAATTTAATCAAACACTTTCAGAATAAATTAACCTTTATTTTAATATAGCTGGATACAAGAATGAAAATGAAAGCATAATAAAAACCATAAAAATAGAAAGAAAAAAAAAACAATTTTTAAAGATTAAAAACGAAAATTAAACATTAAATTACATGAACCAAAATGAGTTATTTTATATTGCATTTGCCTCTTGTTGGAGAACATGAAACTTTATTATACTTACCTTGGATCTAGTAAATACGAATAAAAGATCTCTATTTTCGTTTACTTTTTTCTCTTCTATCCTTTTTTAACTTATGAAGTATGACGCAAATTTATCACCAACAAGAAAACCTAAATTAATACAAGTGATTGTTTTGTTTCATATCAAGTCCTCCCACAACTTTTTAGAAGGCAATTAGCACTTGATGAACAAAAGTACAAAATAGTTACAATCATAGCCTAGAACGGTACTGATTTAAAAAAAAACTTGCAAATTTCCCTTAAGCTATAAGTATCGTTCAACTTGGGTTGGGTTACGCCTTCGACGGGCTTGCAGCGGGCTTTGGGGATTGGATTGTAGAAACCAATTGAACTACAAAACCGCGACCCCCCTCTCTTTCTCTTACTCCTTTCTCCCTATCTCTCTTTACACTTCTTTTTCTCTCTCCCTCTCATTCTCTTTTTATTTAAAATATATATGTATTTGGGTATTCGGTTTGGCAAGCTCATTGTGGGTTTGTGGATAAAGCTGATGTGGCTCTAATGTGGCAAAGTAGACTTGTGGGCCCGGTAGGTTGCGCTATTGGTAGCCTTGTGAATAAAATCTTTTCAAAAGGAGCATTTTCAAGAAATTTCTTAAAAAAAAACAAAATAAGAAGCGAAAGTCAAATAATTTCAAAATATATAGATTGATTTTATATTTAAAAAAATTTATAATTTAAAGATTTTATCACGGATTATTATATTAAAGTGTTTTATTCAAACATTAATAATATTTTTATCTTCAACCTTCTATTTTATAGGGATTCTACAGGTTTTTTCATTTAGTAATCATTTATGGACTTGTCTCTATATCTAGAGAAAAACATTTTTCCTCACTTCAAATTGTTTTGAAGAAGCTTTCGGAGAAAGATTTTAGCTCAAAATTCTCATATTTTTTTTCTTTTTGTTTTAAAGAAACTATTAAGGATACTGAGATATTGAGATATTCTTTTGTTTCAAAAGCTTCCCTTATCTTCAAAATGGAGAAATTAAGAAAAAAACTTGAAATTAAGAAAAAGAATGAGTTTTTTTTTTTTCTTTCAAATACGAAGATAACGTTAAAACTGATTTGCCAAGTATAACAAATAGGAAACCTTGAAGTTTTTTATAGAGAAAAATACGTTTTAAATAGATAAGTGGAATGTTATAATTAATTTTGCAGTCTCTAAAATTAAGAAGCTCTTAGAGATGGATGTAAGTTTTTTTTTTTAAGATTTTGACCATTGAAGTTTTATTTTAAAGAAATTTTTGGAAAAGCTCTTGTATTTTGAGTTCATGTGCATCTAGGGAGCCGTTATATAATGCTTACCTGGTAAGTGTTTACCAAGTGAATTTACCTCACGGGATGAATATGATAGATACTACAATCTTACTCAGTAAAAGTCATGGCATGAACCAAAAGTCTTATCCGGTAAGTGAGATTGACGAATCTTACCTAATAAGTGTTTACGGGTAAATTGTTGCATACGATACGTTTTGAGATTCTAAAATATTATATTATATGATAGATAATAATGTTTAATTTTACAGATAAACACTTATCAGATAAATATTTAAGTAAAACGCCTTTAGAATTCTCAATTTAGTTCTCTAGTTAAAAAAATTTTTGAACGGCATTTTAACTCACACACACGTTTCGGGGGTATCCGGATCCATACGGGCACCGACTAATCCCCCACTCCCATGAGCCGACCCAAAGGCCAACCCATGGACTCGCCCATGAACCGACCCGAAGACCGGTCAAGAGTTGGATACCACAGAAGAGGTCTACAAGGCCTTTGGCCTTTTTTGTACCGAGCGGGGCTCGAACCCGCGCCAACCTATCTTTCAAGGCAAGCGCAAGAATGTTACCTACCACCGTTAGGCTAGACATTCGTTGGTTCTCTAGTTTAAATTTTAATATACACTTAACATCCAACCCTAGTTAGTGTTATTTGTTTTATTTAGTCTAGACTTTGGAGTATGACAAAAGAGTTTATTTAATTTACAAAATTTACCCATATTTGAGAAAAATCATCACATTGTTGTCGAGATAGGATTTTAAAATAATAGGTTAGCCGTTTCTGTAGGAATGTTATACTAGAGTCAAAGTTGCATTCTTCTATCTTTTTTGTTATTGATTTCTAGAGGTGAGTTTGCATGAGTGCTATTATTTAAAAAAAAATTATGAAAAACTTTTTTGATGTACGAAAATCTATGTAAAAAGCATGTACAAAATCATATATGATTTACAACACAAAATTAGATATGATTTGTGAACGAAATCATATATGATTAATAACATACGCGACTTGCTCGCGACTTTAAGTCGCATGGAAGTCGCCTGCTTTGTAACGACCCGGTTTCCAATAAATCACCTTAAAACCACAAATATTGGAAATCAACTACTAATTCATTCAAAAATAATTCAACTAAATACAATCTTCCCGGTAGATATGTCAATACGACGGAAAGAAATAATCGTAACCGCAAATAATAATTTTCCATAAACAAACCGGCAATTGAATCCACTCTCAACTACCTTCTTCCCAAGCTATCAATCACAATATCAGATTCACTTGAAAATGCACATTTTTAAAAACAAAATGAGGGTTAGACCATATACAGTTGAGTGACATAATCCCTGTCAGTAAGCAGTTCAATAAACCATTTAAATTGAAATTCTTTAAATCAGATAATCATTTATGTAGGCCCGCAAGCACTACAACTAACCATATCAGTCGCTTTTCCAAAATAACACACACACTGGTAAGATTACAATCAATACCAGCAGTGGCTCACTACACGGAACATATCCGTGAGCATAAACAAGCACACTTTGATAAGATCGCAATCACTATCGGTAGTGGCTGACACAAACATATCCGTGAGCCAAAAACATCCATATTTAACCCCCTGCGCTGCTGCGCAGACCGTTACAGTCTCACTCGCACACAAGCTTCTGTTGTGTAAATCCCCTTAACCCACAAATCAATAGCCATATTTCATGCAATTATGATAAATCACATGTAAGAAATATCGTATCCACGATTAACAACCGTAAACCAATCGTATTTTCAAATCCAACGTTAAGCGATAACCAACCGTAAATATATGCATTTCAGTTTGAAAACAATTAATAAGAACACTTACCTTAATCCGCTATATGATATAAATCTTCACCGACAATAAACTATCAAACCCAACGGATTAAGGTGAGTTTTATGGATTTTTATCTTAATCGTGACTTTGAATTCTTCTGGGTAGAAAACTCACCTTAATCCACTTAAACTTCTATGGTTTTTTATCTTAATCGTGACTTTGAATTTTCCTGGGTAGAATTTCTCTCCAAACCTTACCTACATATATGATATATACATATTGAATCTTAAAACATCTACCATGAGGTGTAAGAAAAGTTGATGAGTCATCCATATAAAAATCTAAAATTGCCAATCTTAACCCACTAAAATTGATAAATCAAACAATAACCCTTAGCCTTTAAAGTCCAATACTAGACATTCAATTTTTATCAAAAATCAAAAATGAGTTATTACATACGTCCTCGTCACTATAAAATCACATAGGAGTTTTTTTAAGTTATTGTTTTAGTTTGAACCTCTTTCTATATACTGAGTTTTTAAAGCATATATGTATACACTATAAATTCAAGTTAAATTTCAAAAGAAAAAGAACAAGCTTTTCTCCATATTTTACAAAAAAAAAAAAAACAACAACAACTTTTTCTTTAAATATAAAAATAACTCCAAGAATGATTTATCAACTGACATAATTAATAGAAAATCTTGAAAGTAAAAAACTTAGAGGGAAATTTAAAGTTGTTAAAATGGAGAAGCTTCTAAAAATGGATGTAAGTTTATTTAGAGATTTTAACGTTTGAATTTTTATTTTATATAAACTTTGAAAAAGCTCTTATACTTTAAGTTCAAGTACATCTAGGGGGCCATTGCTTAACGTTTGCTCGATAAGTGTTTACCGAGTGAATTTACTTTACGGGATAAACATGACAAGAACTACAATTTTACCTGGTAAGAGCCATGACATGTACCAAGAGTATTATCCAGTAAATGAGATTGACGAATCTTACCTAGTAAGCGTTTACGGGTAAATTGTTGCATACGATACCATTTTAAGAGTCTAAAATATTGTTCAACTAGTTACGTACCCGCGCGGTTCAACACGAAAAACTGAAAAATATACATATTAAATTATACATAAACAACTGAATTTTATGTATAAAATTCAAGGTCAACTGATCAAAAAAACTAAAAAAGATTCGCTCGATAGTGGGTTTTCAAACTCGTAACATTTGAACTCATGTTGAAGGTTTTAATTTGATGATTATAATGATATAATTTGTTAAAAAATATATTTTAAAAAATCTTGAAATAATTGCTAAAAATATTTGACAAATAAAAAGATGAAATCTTTAAATTTCAATATTATACTTAATATTAGAAAAATAATATCTTTAAATTAAAAATAATATAATTAAATTAAAAAAATATCCAATATTAGACTCATTTTGAAGGCATTGTCGAGACAATTATAATGATATAATTTATTGGAAAAAAACAAAAGTTATAATACATTTTAGTTTATATATATTATGTATTTTAATATGATAAGGATATAAAGTAAAAAATAAAAAGCTAAAAAAACAAATTGAACTAATTTTTAGGATAGAAAATGTAAATAGAAAATGTAAGTAGAAAATGTAAATACAAAATTGAAATTAAAAATTTAATGAGAAATTGATGGAGATTATTAGTTTCAAATGTGATATTTATATAAATATTAATATTGTATTAAGAAAGAAAGACAAATAAAAAATACATGATAACATCATTAAATTATATATTTTTTTAATTGCTAATACTATGAAATCATTTAAGTATTAAAAATATAAGCAAAAACTATCTTTCAATGATAATATTCATCCATGGAATTTCATTCCACCAAGCAAACACTCTTTTAGAATATGACAAAAGAGTTTATATATTTTACAAAATTTACCCATATTTGAGAAAAATCATTACATTGTTTTCCAAAGAGGATTTTGAAATCATAGGTTAGCCTTTTCTGAAAGGATGTCATACTGAGTTTTCTGGAGTCAAAGTTGCATTTATATGATTTCTATACCTTTTTTAAAGCATATATATACACGATAAATTCAAGCTAAATTTGACAACCCCCACACTTCGTTTGAATTGAATTACAAAATGGTAAGGGTGCAAACGAGCCGAGTCGAGCCGAGTATCAGTTAGTTCGAGTCGTGTCATTAGTATTTTAAGTCGAATTTTATTCGAGTCAATTTTTGACCGAGTCGATCTCGAGTAGCTCGCATGTTGTGTTGGGTTAAGCCGAGTCGAGCCGAGTATTAGGTAGTTCGAGTCGAGTCGTTAGTATCTCGAGTCGGGTTTTATTCGGGTCTAGTTTTGACCGAGTTTATTTGAGTCTAGTTTTGACCGAGTCGATCTCGAGTAGCTCGTGAGTTGTCTCGGCTCATTTACACCCCTACAAAATGGATTCTAAAAACATTTAGACTTTTGATTTATAATAGAATTGATTTATCAGTCCCACACATGCATACATATATATAGAGAGATAAGTTCATACAGGAACGATATCAATTTAGGAAAACGCAATGACGATTCCCAACCACACATTTTCGGTTACGGTGGACGCCATTACGGAGGATTGACGCGATTCATGGAGGGTGGAGATAATTAAAGGAGAGTGACATGGTCAAAACCGTCTTTATTGACCGGATGAGTGATTGAGAATCGTCCTCGCGTTTTTAAAAAAAAATTTATGTTCTCGCATAAACCTATCTCCCACTCTATATATATATACACACACTTGTAATCATACTAGTAAGGTCACTATTCAATTCATGTAATTTTAATAAAATGCTTTTTTTTTTCTAGCCTATTTTTGTCCCATCTTCCAAAAATAATAGGTTTTGACGTTTTGTTGTCAATGTAAAAATTTCTATGGTCTAATAATCCCATCCAAATGAAAACGGTTTTTAATATTTTTGTTATCCAAGACTATTGAGGTGCGTAATTGCGTATGATACACCAAGCAACATGGAAGTTCAGGGACCAATCCTGTAAAACTCACCAAACCACAAGGACTAATTCCGTATTTAGAGCTAAATACTTCCACTCACCCTCCTGTCCGTCCAGTCCCATGCGATTTGTTCCTTAGAGTTATTTTCCAGATGTCAATTTATCATTGGTGATTACTTTTACGTCGTCTCTCTTCTCTCTCTATATGTATATGTATATACTATAAATAGATATCGCCTGCAACTCGCTACTGTAATTCTGCTGCTACAATGGGTAAGGGAAAAGCTAGGCATGATAACCCCGACCAGCTCTCTTGTAAATGGTGCCAAGCTCCGTTTAGCAGTTTTTACCTTCTCACTCCACATCAGAACCAGTGTGAGGTGAGTACTGAGTAGTATATATATATATATACACACACATAACAATTATATATATAATATGAACTATGTATTTGTTTTATTCGCAGAAAAAACTGAAAGAGGAGAAGAAGAAGAAGAATCAGAACAAGAAAAAGAACAAGAGTAAGAAGAAGAAGTAACGAGATGGTTTGAGTACAAAAATGGAGTAGAGTACAACTGAAACTCAGATCTATTATACATATATACTGAAAATAAGGTGAGTATACAGGTCATATATGAACCTCTTCTCTCTATTAGTTTACTACTACTCTGGAAATCAGATTTATCATTTTAGCAGCAGTAGTATGGTTTTGGTTTGAAATCCTATTTTGATTTTGATTTGATTTGGTTTTGCTAAAACATCATCATCATGAATGATTAATGGTTTTGGTTTTAGTTTTGATTTTGGCAATGAAATTGTTCTTATTAATTGTTGTTTCAACCTGGATTTGGAAAGTAAGATATCTCTGTTTATTAATCAAATGAGTTCAATCCTTTTTAAGAATGTATGAATATTGGTTGAATGATGACAATTTCACCATCATTTAGATACGGTGGCCCCCACTACCCACTATGTTCTACACTTGAGACCTTCAAAAAATCTCAAAAATGGCGATCGCCATTTCTTCTTCTTCATCATCACTGGCTCATATGCTCTCTCGATTTAACAATCGTCTTATACTTTTCTTCCAAATCGAACAAGTGATTCTTCTGCTGTTCTAACTGATAACTATTTGCTGCCATAAATGGTGTAATGGATTGATTTGCTCCCTAATCCTAACCAGCTACAGATTGGTGCCCTAATCCATTGCTATTTGTTGCGTAAATTGTTCTGATTGACTACTGATTTACTCCCTAATCGTAACCAGCTACAGATTGTTGCCCTATTCCATTGCTATTTGTTGCGTAAATCGTTGTGATTGCTTATTGATTTGCTCCCTAACCCTAATCGACTCGACCACTGAATGTTGCCCTATTCAAAGTAATGTTTTGAAAAGCTACTCAAAGTATTGTTTTGAAAAGCTAGCTTATGGTACATGTTTGGATATTTGGTGTAGAAATTGATTTCTGGTGAGTTCTTCGGTTTTCAAAGCATATTTGCTGTAGAAAACTTTGAATCAGTGTTTTAAAAACTGGGTAGAACCGGTCAGTCGAACCTGTTGAATCGGGAACCGGTGAAGATACTGGTTCAAATGTGACCGATTTTATGGAACTTTAACGTTTGGAATGAACCGGCCGGTTTATTGATAAAACCCGGCATCGAACCGGTAAAAAAACGAGGTTGACCCGGTTTTAGAAAAACCTTATGTTTTTTAGTTTTTAAAATATTTTTAGATTGATGTCAAACTCGTTATTATGTGTGGTTTTTTTAATGCTTTTAGATTACAGTACAAGTTATTATAATGTTTATTTTTATTGTTTTGACTTGTGGATATATATATATATATATAGAGAGAGAGAGAGAGAGTTGTGGATATATATATATAGAGAGAGGAAAGTTCAAATGTGAACTACTTTTTGGATGTGAACGTGAGGACACCCGAGAGCACGACACGTGACGGAGACTAGTCAATAAATGCGGTTTTGAGTGTGGTCCCCCTTTTTAATTCAATGCCCTCCCATGAATCGCGCCTAGTCATCTGCCACGTGTTGCGCTCTCGGTTGTCCTCAAGTTCTCAAAACCAAAAAGTGGTTCACATTTGAACCCATCCCTATATATATACACGTATATGTATGTAAAAATGGAAAATAAATACAAATGCTTGGTAGATTAAACCTGTCGAACCTATCAGCATATCGATTTAACTAAATAAAATCGATTTTTAAAAATATTGCTTTGAATAGACCACATAAATCAATTTTTACCAATCCTTGATGGAAAGTAAGAAAAAAAAGAGAGGAATAAACATACATAGAATAAGCCATTAAAAGGCTTCGAAGATTTTAATAATTTCCAAAGGGTGTTGTTAATTGAACCCCTTTTTGACTCTTCTTCCTCTCACATAAATATAGACTCCCTTGTACTGGGTCTCACCTGCACACTCACATAAATAACCTATTGACTTAGCAAGGGGTCCATTTATAATTCTCCTTTTCCAAAAACTAAAATGGTAGGAAAAGACCGTTAATTTTATCATGCTATGCCTAATGCACTGTACTTGCGTGTTTTATAAAACCTTGTTGGATAAGGAGAATTATAAATGGACTTCTTATGATGAAAATGGATAAGTTTATTTGTGTGCATAAATGAGATCCATTAGAGAAGAGTCTACTTTTATGGGGGTGTATTTTTATATGAGTGACAAAAGAGGTATGGAGGGTCTAGATTACAACACTTTTGGACAAATATCTAGGGCTGTCAAAAAATGACCCAACCCGCCAACCCAACCCGAACCCAACCCAATAGTAGCAGGTTGGGTTGAGATTTTCAACCCGTTTAAGTTAATTGGGTCAACCCGCCTAACCCATTTATTTATTGGGTCTGGGTTGGGTTGAGATTTTCAACCTGTTTACAACCCGAACCCAACCCATTTACAACCCAATTTTAACCCATTTACAACCTGGTTTCAACCCACTAGTAACATGCTCTCAACCCATTTCTAACCTGTTTGTAACCCATTTAACATATTATTTAATTTAATTTTATATTTTAACATAAACTTAAAATAATAAATAATAAGAAAACTAAAAGAAATGATATAACCCTAATTCCCTAAACCTAAAACACTCTCTAGTCCATTCCATTTCCTTATTTCTATATCACTTTCTAGCTTATTCCTTTCCATCTTCAATTTCAAAGTTCAAACTTTGCCAGCGCCACCTCCATCGGAAGAAAATTTAATGGACAGTTGGTAGACTTCGCCTTCCCCACTAGCGACTATTACCAAACATCGACCACGAAACAGTAAGTTATCGAAATCGATTTCACAATCTATATCATAGGTATAAATTTCAGATTGTTGAACGGGGTTTTGAGAAAATTTAAAGTTTAAATTAAATGGGTCAACCCAAGTTCAACCCGCTACCAACCCATCAAACCATAAACAGGTCAACTCGCTACCAACCCATCAACCCATCAGGTTGGGTTGGGTTGAAAATCTTAACCCATTTAACTAAATGGGTTGGGTTGGGTTGAGATTTTCAACCCAATTAATAAATGGGTTGAACCCGAACCCAACCCAACCCGACCTATTTACACCCCTACAAATATCACATGGAGTTGTTTATTTAAAACAACTTATGTTTTTTTTAAGTGTGTTTGTCAATTTACCTGACAATACTAAAATGTAATAAGTTGATAATTATTTTTAAGGGTGTTTGAAATTGCTTCATGTAAAATAGCAAAAAAAGTATATATATATATATATATATATATATATTGTTTTAAATAAATTAACAAGTTAAAATGAAATGAATTTTTTAAAACTTTTTATCTTCTTTTCAAAAAAGGTATAAATAACGTTTTTCCTCTGTCCAAACATTAAAAAACATTTATCTCATTGCAATCCCAAACACCCCTTTAATTGAGAAAAGTTGTCATATTTGCTATAAGGGAAGTGGAGACTAACAAACCAAATGGAATAAATTTCATTGTTAAGGGAATTGTTTGGACTGTTGTTTGTGAAAACATTTAGAATAAATTTCAGTGAAAACAAATTTAGTATAGAAATTTTCTTTTGGAAACACAAATCAAGAACAATGAATTTATTGGATGGTAAATAGGTAAATTTAAACATGACCACTTTTCATAATAGAAAGGTGGTCCCAGTCATTTTCATTGGGGTGGAGGAGGATTTTTATCTACTTCAAACTTCAATCAAGGGACCATTTACGTGAATTCCACATTTGGTTGCATGAAGGTATAAAAGGGTGGTTGATAGGATGGTGTCAAAGGGTTACTTTTTAGGGGAAATTGACCAATCCTACTTATTTTGTTCTTTAATTTTGCATCAATGTGAGTACTTTCATAATATCTGTATTTGTAATTACGAATTTTGTGGTCGTGGGTTTGAGTCCCGTCGTAGACAGTGGTGTAGATTTAGAAAGTAGGTTAGTTGAGTGTGTGTATGTGTGTGTAATCTGCGATTAAAAAAATGCGTTTTGTTTATTCCGTTTTCGAAAGTTTTCCAACAAAATCAAAAATTTTTATTTTCTAACTTCTATGTAAATTGAAAACTAATTTTAGTAGTTTTCCGAAATTCTCTAAAAAGCGTTTTCTAATTCTTTAAAATGAAAAATGAAAGCTTTATCATTTTAACCAAATGTGTTTTCTAATAGAAAATCAAAAATGAAAACCCAACTCCAGTTTTTAAAAACGTTTTATATGGAAAAGAAAACAGTCTTCCAAACCAAATGCATCCTAAATAACAATCTCACTTCTTTTCGAAAAACCCTCTCGTGTGACAACCGCTCTTGTGACGCCCACTTTTTCAACTGTCGTCCATGACATAAACATACAAGTAAACTATAATATATCTGATCTTGAGGTCAGAACCTTATATTATAATTAGAATCAACTTACTTCAATCTTTCCACAAATCTTTCTAAATCTTGGATTTTCTCACTGACTTTTTTTACTTACTAGTAAAACTCTCAATCATTGTACGTTATTCTTGGCCCATTACGTACTCAATCAATAAGGTTTGTGATATCATAAGTGCTTAATGGTAAGCATTTAGTAAATCGTCTCTAAGTAAATATTAACATTCCATTTTATAATGAAATTAGTTAGTTACATAAAATTTGTAAAATTCATAAGATTTTAAATTATACATAGGATTCTTGGAAGGACATGATGCTAATGTGTTTATGAAAGTCATTTAATTAAAACATAACTTAAATATGCTTTAACTTGACCAAAAAGGGAAGCAATGACATGTATTTTCTTTTGAAGTTTCTTTTAGGTCGTGTTCATAAATCTTATCATTTGACAAAATAGGCTCCTAATTATTTTCTTCACCTCAAGCCGATAACTTTTTCTTATGCAACTTTAAATTCACGGTTTCTTTTCATTATTTTATGCATATTTATGAGATTTTGATGACCTTAAAACACAAACAATTTGGTTGGGTTTAATTCAAGCATTACTTCATTGAAAGTGTTTGAAGAGTTTGGACCACATAACTTGGACAACCAAACCATCTATTTGGAGTTGTTGAATTTGGTTCCGGTATAACGGAGCCCAAAAGGTTGAAAGTGTCATAAAGTAAATCTAGAGGGGCACATATATAAATTGTCCATAGTTAAGGACAAATATATAAAATTTGTTAACTTTGTTGACCATGGACATTCTGCAATGGCAATTCTCACACAGGCGATTTATCGGGGGGGGGGGGGGGGGGGGGGGGTGTCGTTAAGTTGACCCCTTTGACCTTTCCTTCTTTCACACAAATGTAGACCCCCTTGTACTGGGTCTCACCTGTGTACTCATACAAATAATCCGTTGACTTAGCAAGGGGGTCTATTTATAATTCCCCTTATTGGGCTGGGAAACCAATTTCCGAATAAGCGCCTTTTCTCTTACAGACAAAAGAAATGGATTTATTCCTCTCTCAATCTTTTTTTGTTTTTAAGTTAAGATTAGATATATTGGGTATCGGGTTTATTGGGTTGCAATAAAACTAGTATGACAATCTATTAAAAAAAAAGTTTATTCATCAAGATAAATATAAAACAATATATTCATTAGAATAAATAGAGTTTGGAAAAGATTAAGATTCCATATTAATTTAAAAGAACCAAGACGTTTCCACGGTAGCGTAGGATGATATATATATATATATATATATGTATATATACCCAGGGGCAGCTTCAAAGAACGCATTGAGTTCAATTCTTCTGAAACAGCCAGCGGTGGAGGTTCAATAGCAAGGAAAAAGCTTCGATTCATCAGAGGAAAAAAAAAACTTAATCAGGTTTCATCTTAATTCACCATTAATTAATTTGATATTATTAATTTCATCAACAGATTTGTTATTAGAATGAACTATGTTTGGATGCATCGATCTCCTCTTTTGTAGTTGTCATATATTGCTATAATTACGGGCTACAAATCTTCTTTCTCTAAATTACTGATCGTGATCGTGAATAATAATGAAATAGGTGTGTGTGTTATATTTTCTGTCTTTGAATCACTCTTTATTAATTAATTAATTAATTATAGTTATCTGAATAGGGAAAAAAAAATCGTAGATGGAGCAGAAGAAGCAGATTTGTACAAGTGATGAATTGGTTACCCTGTCTTCAGACTATCCGTGGTTGGTTGCTCATGACCTTGATCCAGAAGAAGATGACACCGGAGACCAGATTTTCTACACGCTACATGATCCCATGTCTCATTATCGGTGTCAAATCCCAGAGTTGGTCGGGAGGCGTATCCGAGGTTGTTTCCACGGGTGGATGATCCTATCGAAGGGTAATCCACAATACATCGAGTGGTCTCTTTGGAACCCACTCGTCTCAAAGTTGATTCGCCTCCCTCGTATGATTCTGAAAGACGAATTCAAAGATGATGAGGACGACTTCCATCGTTGTTGTTTGTCTGCCCCGCCTGATGACCCCGGTTCCATTCTCCTACTGTTTAGATCTACACAACCAAACATTGTTTTCTTTAACTGTAAAAGAAGAAAGAGATTAAGACGATGGACGGAAGAGACTTATTCTAAACAGATGATGAATATAAGCGGTGGCCGTGATGGCTTGCTATTAGAACCAACCTGTTGCAATGGTAATATATATGCCTGGTCTTGGGCCTCAATGTCAACTCTTTTCATACAAATCAAAATTGATGTTGATAAGGAGGACCGACTTGTGATAAAGCTGGTGCCTTTGGGGAACTTACCCCGGGGAGATTGGGAAGTTAATCGCATTGAAAACTATTTTTTCTTGAAAGGGTCTTGTACACAATTGTTTGTCATTACGCTGTGTGTAGACGAGGGCAAACCATGTGATTTGCATTTGTTTAAATTGGACATGAGTAGCATGGTGTGGGAGCGAATCGAGGAGCTCAAAGACACGGTATTTTTCGTGAGAATGGCTGATGAGGAAGACTTATTATATAGCATCCCTCCAATTGTCTCAGAATTAGGGGGTGGTTATGTACACCTTTTTGAGGCAACCGGAGACGTAATATATTCGTACAACATCAAAGATGAAACTATCGCCATGTCTTCCATGCGTTGTCTAAATTTACCGCTTCGAAAAAGCATCTCGGTATGGACAATTCCTGAATTTAGGTTACCCGGAAAACTCAACTACCATAATGATCAGATGGTAACATCAACTACAGCTACGGATACAAATGATCATAGTGATGATGATGATGATGATGATGGGACGAGGAATGAAGCATGCCTGCTGAATATCCCATTTGACGTTTTGGAGATTATTATGACTTTTTGTGTTGGTATCGAATACCTCAACTTTCGTGCAACATGCAGGCTTTGTCGTTTAGCAGCACCTACGATTCAATGGAGCAACGAAAACGAAAGAAAGAGATTGCAGACATATTCATTGGTTTCACCATGGCTGGTGGTACTTGATAAGTATCGAGGCATCATCACTTTCACGGACCCGGTGTGTTGTGAGAATAATTATGTCATAAAAGGATCTCCAGAACTCTTCTATTATCCCAGAATCCTTTGTTCGAGGCACGGTTGGTTGCTGTTGTTTATCGCTGACCTTCGTATAGCGTTCTTCAACCCCTTCACAAATGAAATCCGCAAGCTTCCACCTATATCTTTTTTCGACAGTTTTTCTTTTTCAGCACCGCCTACTTCCCCCGATTGTATGGTGGTTGCATTTTCAGGTAAGTGTAGGACGAATGTTTTCTTCCACCGTGTAGGTGGAGAGCCATCTTGGCATGGAGTTTCATTGTGATACAGGAAGAGTTGGGTCGAAAAAACAATCAAAAATTAAAACCGACTATGCTACTGTTGGTTTGAATTCCATTTGGATGCAAAACTCTATCTTTGACCATGAAGTCCTTGTTTGACTACAATTTCCTTCCATGCGACTAGATGCCATCTGATGATTTTTTTTTATTAGTTATCTTTCATATTAAGATTAGTTTTATCTTTTATATTTTTAGATAAGTTATGATTTAGTTTTCTAGTTTGTTTAGGATTAGATTTAGTTAATATTTATCTTTTCTAGTTTAGGCTTATAAATAGAGTTATTAGGTTTCTTTTGTAATCAAGTCTTTTTCAATTAATACAATTCTTCTCTTTTGAGAGTTTTAGAGATTATTCTCTAGTTATTTTTGAGTTTTACTGTTTGTAATTCTCAACCCCAAAGGGTTTAGACGCTTGTCGATCCTTCCGCAAACCTACGCTGCGTCAGTTGGTATCAGAGCAGGATTCGCCTGTCCTTTTCACTAACCATGGCAGATCAACAACCGTCTACCAAAACAGATCTCGTCGAGATGACGGCGGCCATTACCACGTCTCTAGACAATCTGACGACGGCTGTTACCCAAGTCCTCGCCCAACTCAACAATGGCCCGCGCCAGAGAAGGGAGAGACACATAGAGCCGATTAGGGTTCCGCTCGGCGGTAACCGTAACCGGATCAACCAATCCAGTTCTGAATCCGAAGAGGAGGAGGAAGAAGAACCCAACAATCAGAGAAGAAACAACCATGATTACCGGATGAAAGCGGATATCCCATTTTTTTACGGAACCATGGGAGTAGAAGACTTCCTTGATTGGCAAAGCGAAGTGGATCGATTCTTCGAGATCATGGAGATTCCCGAAAGCAGGCAGATAAAGATGGTTGCTTATCGCCTTAAAAGCACCGCCGCTGTATGGTGGGATAAACTCGTGCTACAAAGACAACGTCAAAGAAAAGGACCGGTGCGATCGTGGAGAAGAATGAAGCAGCTCATGTTAGAACGTTTTCTACCAGAAGATTATGAGCAGATTCTATACAAGATGTACCTCGAATGTAACCAAGGTATAAGATCTGTAACTGATTATACTACAGAGTTCTTACGATTGTCTGAACGTAATGAAATCGGAGAATCAGAAGGTCAAAAGGTTGCTCGTTATATCAGTGGTTTAAAGCCAACGATCCAAGATAAAATCGGGCTACAAACCATGTGGACCGTCGCCGAAGCTTCTAGTTTGGCCCTAAAGGCCGAGCTAATAGAGAAGTCCACTCGTAGTTCGAACTCGTACCGTCGATCGCAAGAAACCAATGAAAGTACGATCGTTGCACTCGATAAAGGAAAAGATCCCGCAACTTCTCGCGACCCTAACTCTACTCACAAAGTCACTACCGGCAATTCAAGTGGCGGACCACAAGGAAAGACGACTCCTCCAAAGACCCCAAATCCGTACGCTAAGCCAATGGGTCTTAAGTGTTACCGTTGCGGAGAGCCGGGTCACCGATCCAATGAATGTGCTAATCGGAAAACCGTTGGTTTAGTAAACGGCGAAGAGAGCGAAGATGACGAGTATGATGGTGCTGAATTTGCCGAAGAGGACCTCTCAGAGAAGATCAACATAGTGCTCCAACGAGTCTTGCTATCATCAAAAGAAGACGGACAGCGTACTAACCTTTTTAGATCTCACTGTTCGGTCAACAACAAGGTATGTGATTTAATTGTGGATAATGGTAGTTGTGAGAATTTGGTGTCACAAAAGTTGGTGGATTACTTGAAGCTACCAACGGAACCTATTGATACACCTTATTCTCTTGGTTGGATAAAAAGAGGTCCGCAAGTTCGGGTAACACAAACCTGCAAAGTGCCTATCTCCATTGGAAAACACTATAAAGAGGATGTAGTGTGTGATGTTCTTGAGATGAATTCATGTCATATCCTACTTGGCCGACCTTGGCAATATGACAATGATGTCACGTATAAAGGAAGAGACAATAGCATGTTGTTTCGTTGGGGTGAACACAAAATCGCAATGACACCTGTTCTGCACTTCGAGAGAGAGACAAAAAAGAAAGAGAAAAATTGTTTGGTCGTTGCCATGAATAAACACCCGCGCAAAGACGACGCACTGATTACCAAGAAAGTTACTATGTGCAACAAACCGGAGCCGGTCAAGCACGGACCGTTCGAAGTTACTACTCCTTGCGGTTTCCAAAGAGGTTCGAATAAGACTCAATCTTGTGGTAAGAACTCGGGGTCGAGTTCTTTGAAAGTGGAGGAGACTGATACAGGAAGAGTTGGGTCGAAAAAAACAATCAAAAATTAAAACCGACTATGCTACTGTTGGTTTGAATTCCATTTGGATGCAAAACTCTATCTTTGACCATGAAGTCCTTGTTTGACTACAATTTCCTTCCATGCGACTAGATGCCATCTGATGATTTTTTTTTATTAGTTATCTTTCATATTAAGATTAGTTTTATCTTTTATATTTTTAGATAAGTTATGATTTAGTTTTCTAGTTTGTTTAGGATTAGATTTAGTTAATATTTATCTTTTCTAGTTTAGGCTTATAAATAGAGTTATTAGGTTTCTTTTGTAATCAAGTCTTTTTCAATTAATACAATTCTTCTCTTTTGAGAGTTTTAGAGATTATTCTCTAGTTATTTTTGAGTTTTACTGTTTGTAATTCTCAACCCCAAAGGGTTTAGACGCTTGTCGATCCTTCCGCAAACCTACGCTGCGTCACATTGGATTTTGGCAATAAGCGTTCGCATTACTTCGGGTTTCCAATTTTTTGTGGCGAAGATGTTTATACCCTGTTTGACGGTGGAGAACTTACAGTTTTCAGAAACATTGACAACGATGACAAATTCTCATGGAGGACGGTTGTCGAAGCCCCAAGCACAAGTTCGAGGGCAAAGTATTACCAAATGAAATGCGATCAACATCATCTGCTAGTGATTGTGGAAGACTTTGGAAAATCCGTGGAGGTGTTCAAAGTGAATAATTGTACACAAGAATGGGAGAAAATTGATGGTTTAGGAAGGCACATGATTTACATTTGTGATACATCATGTGTATGCATGGATGCAAAGATACCGGAAATGGGAACAAGATTTACTTTCCACGATTGCTTTCTAAGAACGGGAAGATAGTGTTTTACTCTTTGGATACATGCAGATTTCACACGTTTAATGGCAGAAACGTGGAACAAAATATCACCGATTTATTTGGAACCAAACAGACCGTCTACCCTCTCGTCTGGATTGAACCGTCATGGTCCTAGCTAGCTGGCTACCTTCTTCTTATTATTACTATTTTTTTAAATTAGGCCTGTTTTATAACATTATTATTGTTATTTATTAGAGTAAATTGAATTACAGGTTGATGGTGTTTGTGTTTAAATTAAGGTTAATATGACTTATGGTTTAGATGCTCATTTTGAATTATGTTTAGTTATTTGTTTTTTTAAGTGCTATTTGGAATCGGGATGTTTCTGATTCTGGATTTCTGGGGTTCTAGTTTTGTTTTGGAGTTGCCAATGCAAAAGATATATGTAAATAATATATGACTTTTACGTGATTTTTGTGCTTTAATTACATATGGCTTTACAGAATCATATATGATTTTATACGTGGAATATATGTGATTTTATACGTGAATCATATGATTTTGTATGTGATTTTTTGTACTTGAATTACATATGATTTTTATACGTCGATCACATGTGATTTTTTCTACACAAGCAATCATTTTCATTTTCTCGTAAATAGTTAGCGTTCTCGTTTGAACCCACCCATATGAATGCAAAATCATATATATGATCAGGTTTAAATGAGAACCCATCTTTCATTGTGAACGTGAGGACGGCCGAGAAGCACCACGTGGCATATTCAGTCTGAATAATCATGGACTATTCGGACCGAATATGCCATGTGGCGTGCTTTCGACCGTCGTCACGTTCACAATGAATTTTGAGTTCGCAGCCGAACTTTCATTTATATATATACAAAAGGTCAACTGCAAACTCAAATCTAATTGCAAACAATATCGAAAGTCTTATTCGTTGTGAATAATACAACATTCAGAGTAAATAATACTGAATGCTATATTATTTTGTCTGAAGGCCATATTATTCACCATGAATAATGCATCATATTCAAATAATCCTTATTATTCACACTGAATATGACTTGTTTTGAACGACAATTGTCTTACTTCTTACATTCGCAATTAGACTTGAGTTTTCATTTGAACCTGTCCCTATATATATACCAGCTCATTCCTTGACATCATTGGCTATATGTAAAATATGTTGGTCTCACCGGTCTCACAGAAAAGGCTTGGTCTCACGTGAACTTAACCCTACAAAGTGAAAGTATGAATTGGAATATAATAACAAAGATACGATCTCTTATTCCTAGTTTCGTTATAAACTAATCATTATATTTATTAAATATTGAAAAAAATGATACTAAAGCTTGAGACGGTAGACAATGTTAGTAGTTGTCTACATATTGATTAATTTGGAACCTAGCTAGATCTTAACACGAACACGTAACCAAAGCATGAATTTTATATTACTTTAGTAAAGAAATTGATCAAAATAACCAAACGGGTCATTCCTTTTAGCCCAATGAAAATGGACTTTACTGCTTGAAATAATTAAGTTGTTTGATAATTTTTTGAAACAAACAAACTATTGGACTTTTTAAACCTATGAAATAAATCCTTGAACTTTTTAGTGCATATTAGATAAATCCTTATTAACTAGAAATCTTAACCAATGTATAGTAGGTAAATGTATAAAATACTTTTTTTAAACCTTAAAACTTAAAAACTTGAATCGTCATCGTCTCAAACACCAAAGATTACCACGAGACGCCACCGCCACCGCCCTTAAAAACTTGGACCTTCTTGTTAGAATCGATTCCCTCTACCCTTATCCCTTAATAATTTTGAAATGTTTTCCCAAAATGTGAATAGGTGCGAGATGATTTGCTGAAGAAATACATTGGAATGCAACAAGAAGAAGAAATCATTATATGGGAAAAAGAAGTATAAGATTGGCAAACAACATAGGAATATCCAGACTTGGTTTTGGGATTTGGCTATAAAGGGGTAGGGTAGGGGAGGAGTTTAGGGAGTTCCATCCAAATGAAAGGAAAAGATGGTACTTCAAGATGCAGAGGAACATCAAAATCCTACTTGATATTTATATAAAACTTGTATGGCATCTCCAATGACAAATGATAAAAGAAGCAAATAGAAGAAACAAGACACCATTGGAGAGTTCACCATAAAAATGGCATAGGAAAAAAAGTAAGGGAGGTGGGTGGTTTCTACAAAAGTTACAAACCCAATGGTAACGCAAAATGAAAGTTGTATTACAGGAATTCGGGTTCTTTCAAGCACCTGAGTTTCAATAAGAACTTGTGACTAGACAAGAACCTATGCACCACAATGGAGGTTTTTATAAAAGCCTGAAGAAGAACCTCCATTGTGGATGCTTTTAATTATACCAGGGTGTATGACTACATGGAAAGGTTCTCAAGGCATAAGGCATGGCGTAACAATGAGACAAAGCCTCGAGCCTTAGAAGCCTTATAATCACGACGAACTCATCACGTTTTTCAAAGCATGACTTCCTATGCAAAAAGGCTGATATCGGCAACCCTAACTGACTGCCAATTTCGCAATATGGGAGGCATTCCTGACTCACTCGATGATTGTGGCTATGGGAACGACTTGGCCATCACTATTTTAGATAATGTGATTCTATCACTGATCTTAAATGTATTTATAAACCTATAATTTTTTAGATTGTAGCATTAAATGTGATTGGGATCAACCGTAAAAACCACAACCACATTGCATCATGCAGTATCAAATGAGGTTTTATATCATATGGTTAGAAATTTTCCCATACCACGTATGCGGTGTAGTATGTGGTTGGTTTTGTCCTAACCCACACCACGAACATCACTACTCCAACGGATTCAAATTTCGGATTCATCCCATCTTCCTACAACCTTACAATCCTATATTACATATTCCACAACCCTTTTAGCCTTTCATGCTTGTTTATATATGGCAAAACCCATGCATGCTTGTTTTTGGTTTCAAGCTTGATGAATTCCGGAGACATGATGGACATTCAAATTTCAAAATATCTTGGGATTCAAAAATACTAATTCTTTAATCACGACTTTTGCTATGTAAATATGTAAACTTGTTAATCATATGATTAAGAGGTATATATTTTAGAGCTTTATACATTGAATTGTATGATATAGTGTTATATTTTAAGAGTTGTATAATTGAATTAGAGCTTTGTATTTTGAATTGTATGTTTTTTATACGCTTTTGATTGTTACATGAAGGGAATGTTATAAAATATAGCTTATCACAAAAAGTCCGATAACATAGACACTTAATTATAAAAGTTCTTTTCTTTTCCAACCAACTTTATTGATAAAAAGGATTGTTTTTATAATAGAGCAAGGTTTCAATTTTTCGAAAGGTTTGTCCACAACCCCGTAGCTCAAAATATACCAAGTATATATAGTTCATTGAAACGTTGGAAAATAAAATGGTACACAAATTCTTTTTTTTAACAACAAAAGAAGGGAAGCAAGGGAGGAGCTTCGGCCGACCATCACCCCTCCCAAACAAACCCCGAGAATTTATTACGCAACACTAACGAAAAGCTAGAAAAAAGTTCCAACGATAACAGCGGATTACAACACCATAAACTCATTAAAAAATATCTAACACACTATGAACAATTTATATTTGTACCCCTCCAGATTTACTTTATGACACTTTCAACCTTTTGGGCTCCGTTATACCGGGAACCAAATCCAACTACTCCAGATGGTTTGGTTGTCCAAGTTATGTCGTTCAAACTCTTCAAACACTTTCAATGAAGTAATGCTTGAATTAAATCCAACCAAATATATATGTATTTGGTTTATTACATAGATTTATAGATGTTTGGGCTAGGGGTGTTAAAAAAAACCAAGACGTGACGCCGAGAAAACCGAGAAAACTGATACCCGAGCAACCTGTGACGCCGTGACCCGAAAAACACGAAAATAAGGGTATCCGCTAAGTCATGGGTCGGGTTAGGACCTCAAAATTTACTACCGTGAGTACCCACCCCGCCCCATATATATTTAACTTATTATAAAAAAATATTTATTAATTTTTTTTGAACGGAATACTTCATAATAAAAAAATATTAATCTTAAAAAAAATCCTCATCACAAACCGTGTTTTCTTCGTTCACCCCCCCCCCCCATACTGCCATTGGTTTGTTGGTCATTTTTGAACACCGTTATCAACGACAATCCTCCATGCTCTTATTTTCTAGCATATATTTTGTGTACATCAAAACACGCGACAAAATGCGGGTACCTATGAACCAAACCGTCGGTACCCGCTCCTTTTCGGTTCAGGTCGGTGTGGGTACTCGCCCCACGCAGTTCGGTTCAAATAATAAAATTAGGCATCCGTCTCGTACATATGGTTCTAAAAAATTTTACTGCCCGCCCGCCCCGCCCCACCCCGCCCCACTACATAAACACCCCTATTTGGGCCTATCTTTATTTATTAGGCTTATCTGGTACCAATGATTTTGGGCTCATTTTGTTATCTGGGCCTTGCTTTTTGATGGGGTTACAATCTTACACAATATAGTGACTTAGAGTGTTGATTTATATCGTAAGTGTTTGAGTAAAATGCCTCTAAATTAAGAAAGGCTCATAATATGTGCCATATTATTGAAAAAACCCAATACATTCTATTTGAAGATATATGTGGATGGAAGTTATAAATAGCGGAATTATAAATGAACCCTTCCATGAGGGGTATGGATAAATTTATGTGTGTGTAAAGGTGAGATTAGTGTAGGAGGTCTATTTTTATGTGAATAAAAAAAGACTTATGGAAGTCCAAATAATAACACCCTATAAATAATGATATGCATCTTCAAGTAAGTTACTTTAATAATTCACATCCGGGGTTAAGTTCTGGTGAGACTAAGTTGTTTTCGTGAGACCGGTGAGACTGTTAGGCAGTTTTCCTTGCCCAAGAGCAAGGAAAACAAAAACGACCGTGAACTGTGAGATTCAACTAGAAATAGAACCAGGCGCAAGTATACACCTTGAACTACTGTCGTCCCGTAACAAGTAATAATGGTAAGTAAATACCAGATATCGATCCTCAGGGAAGGTTTTGTGCAAAAGTCTTTTTAGCAGAAAGTCTAGTTCGTAAAAGATGATTTCAGATGGCGAATTCGAGGATTTTGACCGATGCTGTTTAAGCAAATGGTGAATGGTTGGTTATAAAAGCTATCAGAGCAAGAAGCACAGGGTGCAAGGATCTGATGAAACACAGGTGATCTAGCAATAATCCTACTGAAGGTCCAACTACTGGTTTGACCGGCCTCCTAAGAGTACACACAGGTCAACGTGCATTCAGAGGTGATATATTAGTCACGAATCCTAGCACAACACAGTGTTACCAATCTCACTAGATGAGTATAGCACAATTAAGTACTAAAGCTACTTTTAGCCTTCGCACGTCTATTACGGATGTTTAACACCAATCCTAACTCTAAAAGCTAGTGCACTTTCATGTACTAAGTTGGGCGTCAATCAACTAGGTACAATCTTCAATGAAGTGTCAAACACCTGCAATAAACAGTTAGATTACGACAGTAAAGCAAGCACTAGAAAGTAAACACTGGATTATGACCAGTAGAGTTGCTGTAAATTAAATTGCGAGTAATTAAATTGCTGAAATAAAATAAGCAGGTAGTTATTACACAATACGTTCTCTTCTATGAGAGAAACAGAGTGTAGATAACCCCGAGAAAATAAAAACAGGTAAATTGTTGTAATGTAAATAACTGAAAAATAAATACTGGATGTTGACCAGTAAGAGAGCAGGAAAGTAAATACTGGAAAGGTGACCAGTAGAAGTGCGGGAAAATAAATACTGGAAGAATGACCAGTAAACTGCAATAAAGTAAATAACTGAAATGTAAATTTGCAGGATAATAAACACTGGAAAATTGACCAGTTAAGTAATTGAAAGCAAGGTAAAGAACTTGATAATTATCACACAATACGTTCTCTTCGATGAGAGAAACAGAGTGGAAATAATTATAAGTTAGCAGTTATATAAATAACAGTAGTAAATAGATCAATAATAGTTCAAGAAAATAGCTTTGCTTGGAAGAAAAGTAACCAAAAGTACTAAAAGTACTTAAAAAGTACACAAAGTACCAAAGTCTAGATTTAGACTTTGTACTTTTAAAGATGGAAGCTTGTAAGGGAAGTTTACTTGCAAAGGAAGCTTTAGAAAATTAGTTACTTGCAATGCAAGTTTCGAACTAAAATCTTTGTAAAAACACGGTTTTGATGACCGGTGGAATTTCAATAATAAGAGACGTGACCAATTAGTGATTACCACACAATACGTTCTTCACTATTAGAAATAAATCTAATTTGGAAGAAACAGGGTGTAAGTAATTTCAATAAAACAATATCTAAATATTTAAAGTGACTAAAAATTAGTAACTTGTGATGAAAGTCACAAAAAGGCCAAAAAGTCTTTAAAGGTACAAAAAGTACTAAAAAGTACAATCAAAGTATAAAAAGTGCAAGTCTAGAATTAACTAGACTTTGTGGCTTGTGATGGAAGCTTTAAAACTAGTTACTTGCAAAGCAAGTTTCGAGCTAAACACTTGTAAAATGTGAACTTTGCAACCGAACGATGATTTGAAAATTAAAGTAAGCTTGTTTTGAAAACATGAAAGATTGTCAAATTTAATAAAAACGCAAGTTTTGTTGTTCAACTTCGGAAATCGTTTTGACAACGGTAAAATATCGTACTTGGTAAAATCGAGTCTTTGATACACACACTTTGGTGATCTTCGAAAATAGGAACCAAAATAAAGTAACGAGAACTTGTTGAGAAGTAATAACCGAGAGTTGGAAACACGATGTAACTAAAAATACCTCGGAAATTATATTAATTAGAAAACGTAACGAGAACAAGTGAAACGATGCTTAGGAACCGAATTGATTCTAAGCACGACTTAACTTGCCAAAGTAACAAAACACGAGACTACTAAGAACTTCTAACACAAACGAACTAGTGAAGATGAAAAGTTGGTGATTACAAACTAGATTTAACCTACTATTTATAATAACTAGTGACTTAGGGACCAAGTTTGTGATTATACATGATGTCATCAAAAGAGAAATGGGCCTTGGCCCTCAAAACGTGGTTGCTGCCTCTATCAGCCCAAAACAGTCCCTAGAAGCCCGGCCCAAATGAGTAGGAGTCCAAAAATCCGCTGTCAACAATACTGCGCACTGCTACAGCACTCCTATAGCATCCTGTAGTACTGGGCCATTTTCTGCAAAAACTGTAATTAAGCTACATAAGTACTAAAATTAAATCAAATTAAGCATATTTAACTATAAACTAGTTAGGATACTACTATATACTAATCTTGCATGAAATGGGACTCAAGTGACACAACGGGCTACCAAAACGGTGAAAAAGTGCACTAAAAGACTCAAAATAGGGGTTAGTAAATAACACCTATCACATCCTCAAACTTAAACTGTTGTTTGTCCCCAAACAACGAGAAAAAGACAAAATAAAGACTCAAAGTCCTAAAAACCTAAAAAGATATGAGCTTTTTCACAAGTGACCAAGATATGCATGTTTTTGTGTTTTAAAGAGAAGGTTGTGTCCAAAGTTTAACAAGGTGTGGTACTTATAACCCTTCATAAACCTATGCTAACCATGTTTTATGCACAAAGTCTGCCATCCCATGAAATATAAGACCAACATTTTGTATTTCAAAACCAGATTCCAAAAAAAAATTGGGCATTGACTTGGTTCTTTGACTTTTTCCTTTCAAAGCTTGTCTTTTACCTCATCTCTCTTTTATGTCACTCCATAGTACAATTTTCCTACTATGCATCTCTTAAAGAGGTATCATTGGTGTGCATTGACACTCTTTTGTACACAAGACCTTAGAACTTTGTTCTTTGATGTTACTTTTGGTCTAGGTGTGTATTTTGTACAAATAAAGCAAATGAGTGCTAAATAGACATCCTCCCATCCTCAAACTTGATGGTTGCAGTGTCCTCAATGCATGAAAGATCAAGTTTGCAACAAAGAAATGGTTTACAATTTCATAAGATGGCTTATTTAAGCTAAGCATGGCAATCATAGACTTATTGTGGCTATAAAATCACTATATGCAATACCAAGGATCCAACTTTCTGTTTTATTTTGTTTTTGTGCACATATGGTAATCAAGTGAAAGAAATCTCATTAAAATCAGTTCCCAAAAGACTCAATTGGACTCAAAACAGCAAAGAAGAAAAGGGGACTGATTCCAATTCTTCTTAAACCAAGACTTGACCAAAAATTGGTTCAAAGTGACCAATTGACACTTACATACACTAGTAGGACCTAAAATTCAGCAAACAATCCAAACAACTTAGCAAATGGTTGGCAAGCATGGAATAAGACTCAATTGTACTTAAACAGATTTCAAAAGACCATATAGGTACACAACTCAAAACCAAAATCAGCAAACTGATCCAAAAATAGTCTAAAGCCAAGGGCTTTTAACCAAAGATCTATGACATACATGACCAAACAACTTAAACCATTGAAGAGGAGAGTGGGATCCAAAGATCCTTACCTGCTCCTCTGTTTCTGCACTACCAAAACAGCAAACACCAAACCTGTTGTGTCAAGTGACACACAGGTGGTGAAAACAGCAAATAAAGAAAGAAAAATCTATTAAAGTTCCTACAATGATCCTAAAATCAGCAAAGTCCCAAAGAAAACAGTTAGCATCATTAAGATGGTGGGACAAATGTAAGTAGCCATAAGCATGCACACAAACAGATCACAAAGACTCAATTTAAGAAAAAGGGAATGCCTCTTGTGAGTGAATCCTAGTTCAATGTGATGCATGAAAACTCACTATCATTTGAAGTAAGTAAGGTCACCAAACACCATTAGAGGGACTGCCTCTATCATTAGTGCACCACAGTTGAACCAAAGCAGAAAAATAGAGGGATTGCCCCTGTTTTGGAGTCCCAAATTCATCAAATGCTCAATAGAGGGAATGCCTCTATATTTGTGAACCTAAATTGAACCAAAAGTGAGATGGAGGGACTGCCTCCGTTTGTGTGAATCTGTGTGTGCAAATCAGTGGCAGAAAATGGTAAAAATAAAGCAAAGTAGCTAAAATTTATTTACAAAAGAAAGCTACAAATCCTAAACTATCATGCATATGTACAGAAATGGCATAATAAAGAGGGAGTTTGACGGCAGAACCTGTCCTACTCAGATTGAGTAGGAGAAGAGGAGGATTCCAACACTGATTTAGGCATGAAGGGCATTTTGATTGGTTTGTTGGACTTGCCCATCTCCCATGCCTTTTGCAACTCTGCCTTTCTCTTCTTGTGCTGAACCTGCTGCTTCATATCCTTCTCCAAGGCTTGGATTTGCTTCTTCCTCTTTTTGTTCTTCCTTTTGAGGCACTTGATGAGCTTTTCTGTGTTTTTAATTTTAAAAATGAAAATTGACTAAAAAACTTGAAACCTGAAAAAAAAGTCCTAATAAGTCTAAAACAAAATCTTAATCTTTTTGTATTTTCCAAAATTTTTATATAAAAAATCATTAAAAATATTAAGAATCCTAAGTTATACTAAAATTCAGCAAAAATATAAGAAAAGTTGCATAACATGAAATCTATCCTAATATTTACATAGATTTGTGGGTTTTCAGACCCAATCTATCAGGATTGATCATTATCAGATTCAACAACCATTTCTGGCTGTTGTTGGATTCCAGCTGGTTCAAGAAAAGGCTTCACCCTTTGTCCATTTACTTTAAAAGTGGTACCTCTCTCCGGGTCAATTAGGTCAACTACCCCGTAAGGATACACTTTTGCAATTGTGAAGGGCCCGGTCCATCTAGAGTTAAATTTTCCAGGGAAAAGTTTCACTTTAGAATTAAACAGCAAGGCTTTCTGGCCCTCAATCAGTTCTTTAGGAAGGATCCTTTGATCATGCCATTTTTTTGTGTTTTCTTTATATAATTTGGCATTTTCATAGGATGCATTCCTATGCTCTTCCATTTCACACAATTGCAAGGTCCTTTTTTACCAGCTTCATCCAAACACATGTTAAGCTCTTTGATGGCCCAGTAGGCCTTGTGTTCTAACTCAACAGGTAAATGACAGGCCTTTCCAAAAACCAACCTGAATGGGGACATTCCTATAGGGGTTTTGTAAGCAGTCCGATAGGCCCACAGGGCATCATCCAATTTGGAGGCCCAGTCCTTTCGGTGTGGTTTGACTACTTTGGCCAAAATGCCTTTGATCTCCCTATTTGACAACTCAGCCAAACCATTGGTTTGAGGGTGGTAAGCAGTGGCCACCCTGTGCTGAATGTTGTATTTATTTAACAATTCCTCAAGCAGGTTATTTATGAAATGCGTGCCTTCATCACTGATCAAGGCACGTGGTGTACCAAATCTGGTGAATATGTGCTTGTGTAAGAACTTGACAACAGTCTTAGCATCATTAGAGTGGCAAGCCATAGCTTCCACCCATTTAGACACATAGTCTACAGCCACCAGTATGTAGGAACAATTGTTGGAGATTGGGAAGGGTCCCATGAAGTCAATGCCCCACACATCAAAGAGTTCTATTTCTAGAATCCCATTGAGGGGCATTTCATTCCTCCGAGATATGTTTCCACTCCTTTGACACTCATCACATCTTTTTACAAAGTCATGACAGTCTCTGTGTAAAGAAGGCCAGTAAAATCCAGATTGCAGAATCTTGGATGCTGTCCTTTGTCCTCCAAAATGACCTCCACAAGGTCCTGAATGGCAGTGATGTATGATGGATGTCACCTCTTCCTTTGGAATACACCTTCTGATTATTTGATCTGCACAGATTTTAAACAAATAAGGATCATCCCACAAATACTTCTTACAATCAGAAATGAGCTTTTTCCTTTGGTATTTGTTAAATTCCTTAGGAATAATCTCACAAGCTAAGTAATTTACAATGTCTGCAAACCAGGGTACAGAAAAATGGTTCACAGCTAATATCCTCTCATCTGGAAATACTTCACAGATCTCACTCCCTTGTTCAATTTCTTTTGGTTTTTCTAATCTAGACAAGTGATCAGCCACTTGATTATTTACACCCTTTCTATCAATGATCTCCAAATCAAACTCTTGAAGCAACAAGACCCACCTTATTAGCCTAGGTTTTGCATCCTTTTTAGAAATGAGATACTTAATGGCTGCATGATCAGTATGTACAATGACTTTGGCACCCATCAAGTATGCTCTGAATTTTTCAAAAGCAAAAACCACGGCTAACAATTCCTTTTCAGTAGTGGTGTAATTGAGTTGAGCATCATTGAGTGTCTTACTGGCATAGTATATAGAATGAAAGATTTTACCCTTCTTTTGGCCTAAAACAGCACCAACTGCCCAGTCACTGGCATCACACATAATTTCAAAGGGTTGTGACCAGTCAGGTGTGGTTACTATTGGAGCAGTGACCAAAGCTTCTTTCAAAGTTTTGAAAGCCTTTTTACATTCTTCATTAAAATCAAAAGCTTGGTCATGCTGAAGTAGTACACACAAGGGTTTTGAGATTTTTGAAAAGTCTTTTATGAATCTCCGATAAAACCCTGCATGCCCTAGGAAACTTCTGACTCCCTTGACAGTGATTGGCTCAGGCAATTTGGAAATTACTTCCAATTTGGCCTTGTCAACCTCAATACCTCTCTTGGATATGAGATGTCCCAGAACTATGCCTTCTTCAACCATGAAGTGGCATTTCTCCCAGTTCAAGACTAAATCAGTCTTTTCACACCTTTCCAGACATTTTTCAAGATTTTGTAAACATTCATCATATGATGTCCCGTACACAGAAAAATCATCCATGAAGATTTCCATGGAGTTTTCTAGCATATCAGAGAAAATGGACATCATACATCTCTGGAAAGTGGCTGGGGCATTACATAATCCAAAGGGCATCCTTCTAAAGGCAAAGGTTCCATAGGGACATGTGAAAGTGGTCTTTTCCTGGTCATCTGGTGCAATGGCTATTTGATTGTAACCGGAGTAGCCATCTAAGAAACAATAAAACTCTTTTCCTGCCAGTCTGTCTAACATTTGGTCTACAAAGGGTAGAGGAAAATGGTCTTTCTGAGTGACTTTGTTAAGTCTCCTATAGTCCATGCATATCCTCCAACCTGACACTACTCTGGTGGGTATAAGTTCATTCTTCTCATTTGGTACAACAGTAACTCCACCCTTCTTGGGTACACATTGAATTGGACTGACACATGTGCTGCTTGCAATTGGATAGATTATACCAGCATCAAGCCATTTTAAAATCTCCTTTTTAACTACTTCTTTCATCACAGGATTGAGTCTCCTTTGAGGCTCAACTGAGGTGAAATTTTTGTTTTCAAGAATGATCTTGTGTTGACAAATGGTAGGGCTTATGCCCTTAATGTCAGCAATGGTCCATGCAATAGCTTTCTTGTGTTGTTTCAGCATTTGGACCAACTTTTCTTCCTGATCAGATTCTAATGATGATGAAATTATGACTGGCAACTTCCCTGAGTCTCCTAAAAAGGCATACTTCAGATGTGAGGGAAGTTGTTTCAGTTCCAGGTCTGGGGCAACATCTGAGGATGGGACAATGATCTTCCTATCCTCAGCTTCTAAAGTCTCAAAGGCAAGAACTTCCTTAGGCATCACTATCTCCTCACAGTCCTCCTCATCACTCTCACTATCAGACTCATCTATTCCCAACATTCCCCTTCTGCATCCATTCTCACACCAGGTCTCAATCACACTTAAGGTAGAACAATCCTCTCTGTCATCAGGGTACTTGAGAGAATTGAATACATTAAAGGTAACCTCTTGGTCGTGGACTCTCATGGTCAACTCTCCTTTCTGGACATCTATCAAGGTTCTACCAGTTGCTAGAAAGGGTCTACCTAGAAGGAGGGGAACTTCATTGTCAGCCTCAAAGTCTAAGATGATAAAGTCAGCTGGAAAGATGAACTTATCAACCTGGACCAAGACATCCTCAATTTTCCCTTCAGGGTAGGCTATGGTCTTATCAGCTAAAGACAGAGTCACTGTGGTAGGTCTAGCTTCACCTATGCCTAAGGATTTGAAAATAGATAAGGGCATCAGGTTAATACTAGCACCTAGGTCACACAAGGCTTTCCCTACATTCTTTCCACCTATACAACAAGGTATGGTAAAACATCCCGGATCTTTCATCTTTGGTGGGATTTTGTTGGCAATCAAGGCACTGCACTCCTTAGTCAGAGCTACTGTTTCATATTCAGTCAGTTTCTTCTTTTTGTTCAAGATGTCTTTAAGAAACTTCGCATAACTTGGCATTTGCTCAATAGCCTCAACCAAAGGTATGTTTATGTGAAGTTGTTTGAAAACATCCAGAAATTTTTTAAACTGTTGTTCTTCTTTTTGATTCCTCAACCTTTCGGGATAAGGAATATAACGACCGACTGACGCAGAAGTAGTAGTCTTTTCAGGTGCAGGTGGTGGTACAAGTGGTGAAGTAGGTAGAGTATCATACTCTACTACTTGTTGTATGACAGGTTCTTCCTCAAGGATCGTATCTAGCCTCTTTGGTGTATGATGAATCTTAGGACTGCCACCAGATTGTGACACATCACTAACAAGGGTCTTGTCTCTCTTCTGTACCTTCTTAGGTTCATCAGGGAATAACAGTGGAAGGTCTGACTTTTCATGAAGTGGTGCATGGGTTAGAGGTCTTTTGTTACTCTCTTTGGAAAACTGTGGAATATCAGTAGAAGATGATGATGCAAATGTCTTTTCAGGTTCTACCTTTTTCTTCTCGGGCTCTGTTTTTGTCTTTTCTTTTTCTTTATCTTTTTTCTCAGGTGGTGTGTGTGATTTCACCTGATTGTTTTCTATTAAAGTCTTACCACTTCTCAAGGTAATAACTTTGACTTGTTCCTTCCCAGGTCTCTGAGGGGTCTCAGTATCACTGGGCAGAGTCCCATTAGGTCTTTTCTTAATCTCCTGAGCTATCTGGCCAACCTGGTTTTCCAGATTTTTGATTGATGCCTGTGTTTGGGCCATGAACCCTTTCAGCATTGCCTCCAAGGTAGGAGGGGCATCATTTTGATTATTTTGCCTATGGTGAGAAGATGAAGGAGAAGACTGATGGTTCTGGTTTTGAAAATGAACATGTCTCTGTTGTTGGTGGTGGTTATTATTCTGACTTGGATGATTGGTCTGTCCATGGGGCTTTTGCATTGGTGAGTTGAGTGCTGGACTATGCCACCCCAAATTTGGGTGATCTCTCCACTTAGAATTGTAAGTGGGAGAGAAGGTCCCGGTGGTCTGTGTGTAATTATTATGATTAACATAGTTGACACTCTCTGGGTTTCCAGGACAGTCCTCAAATGAATGGTTCTCTTGACAGTATGAACAAGTGACAAAGCGAACTTGCTTTTTAGGTGCCCTTTCATTTCCATTAGGGTTGGACAGATTCTTCATCATTTCAACCATATTGGAAACTTGCTCAGCCAAAGCTGAGTAGGCATCTGTATCCTGAACATTAGCAGCATTTCTTTTTGGTGGGATTCCCCGTGGGTCAGCCCAATGTCCGCTGTTGTTGGATATCTTTTCTAGGATTTTGAATCCTTCATTATATGTAATCCTGTGAAAGCTCCGCCTGCCGTAGCATCTAGCATCCCTTTAGCAGTGGGGGTTAGACCATTGTAAAAGGTTTCTAGTTGTATGCAGTACGGAATGCCATGGTGAGGGCATTTTCTCAAAAGCTCTTTGTACCTTTCCCATGCATCAGGAACTGCCTCGTCATCCCATTGTTTAAAAGTGGAAATATCAAGTCGGGACTTAGCATTCCTGGTGGGTGGAAAGTACTTTTTCAAAAAAGTTTCTGCCATTTGGGTCCATGAGGTTATAGAATCTGGTTCGAGTGAATCGTACCAGGCTCTGGCTCTTTCCCTGAGTGAAAATGGAAAAAGAGATAACCTCAAGGCGCTTGAAGAGACTCCTGGTATACGGAAAGAGTCTGATATTTGCATAAAAGATTTCAGATGAGAGTGAGGATCCTCAAGTGCAGTACCACCTGGCCATTCGTTTGAAGCATAGAAAACATCAGTGGTTTAAGAGCAAAATGGGCGGCTTTGATTTTTGGTTTAAGTATTCCTGAATGGAGTTGCCTCAAAACAGGAACGGCATAATCCATAATCCCGCCATCTTTAGAGTTAGCCAGTTGGATGATATCCTGCTCTTGGTAAAGTTCCTCCTCATCACTATAATCTTCCTCATCAGAGGGAGGGTGTTCTTGGTCAGCCATTAGTATTTTTAAAAGCTCTTTTTGTACTTTTCTTTGCCAACGGAGAGTTCTTTCAATCTCTGGATCTAAATCGAGATTAGTGTAGGAGGTCTATTTTTATGTCAATAAAAAAAGACTTATGGAAGTCCAAATAATAACACCCTATAAATAATGATATGCATCTTCAAGTAAGTTACTTTAATAATTCACATCCGGGGTTAAGTTCTGGTGAGACTAAGTTGTTTTCGTGAGACCGGTGAGACTGTTAGGCAGTTTTCCTTGCCCAAGAGCAAGGAAAACAAAAACGACCGTGAACTGTGAGATTCAACTAGAAATAGAACCAGGCGCAAGTATACACCTTGAACTACTGTCGTCCCGTAACAAGTAATAATGGTAAGTAAATACCAGATATCGATCCTCAGGGAAGGTTTTGTGCAAAAGTCTTTTTAGCAGAAAGTCTAGTTCGTAAAAGATGATTTCAGATGGCGAATTCGAGGATTTTGACCGATGCTGTTTAAGCAAATGGTGAATGGTTGGTTATAAAAGCTATCAGAGCAAGAAGCACAGGGTGCAAGGATCTGATGAAACACAGGTGATCTAGCAATAATCCTACTGAAGGTCCAACTACTGGTTTGACCGGCCTCCTAAGAGTACACACAGGTCAACGTGCATTCAGAGGTGATATATTAGTCACGAATCCTAGCACAACACAGTGTTACCAATCTCACTAGATGAGTATAGCACAATTAAGTACTAAAGCTACTTTTAGCCTTCGCACGTCTATTACGGATGTTTAACACCAATCCTAACTCTAAAAGCTAGTGCACTTTCATGTACTAAGTTGGGCGTCAATCAACTAGGTACAATCTTCAATGAAGTGTCAAACACCTGCAATAAACAGTTAGATTACGACAGTAAAGCAAGCACTAGAAAGTAAACACTGGATTATGACCAGTAGAGTTGCTGTAAATTAAATTGCGAGTAATTAAATTGCTGAAATAAAATAAGCAGGTAGTTATTACACAATACGTTCTCTTCTATGAGAGAAACAGAGTGTAGATAACCCCGAGAAAATAAAAACAGGTAAATTGTTGTAATGTAAATAACTGAAAAATAAATACTGGATGTTGACCAGTAAGAGAGCAGGAAAGTAAATACTGGAAAGGTGACCAGTAGAAGTGCGGGAAAATAAATACTGGAAGAATGACCAGTAAACTGCAATAAAGTAAATAACTGAAATGTAAATTTGCAGGATAATAAACACTGGAAAATTGACCAGTTAAGTAATTGAAAGCAAGGTAAAGAACTTGATAATTATCACACAATACGTTCTCTTCGATGAGAGAAACAGAGTGGAAATAATTATAAGTTAGCAGTTATATAAATAACAGTAGTAAATAGATCAATAATAGTTCAAGAAAATAGCTTTGCTTGGAAGAAAAGTAACCAAAAGTACTAAAAGTACTTAAAAAGTACACAAAGTACCAAAGTCTAGATTTAGACTTTGTACTTTTAAAGATGGAAGCTTGTAAGGGAAGTTTACTTGCAAAGGAAGCTTTAGAAAATTAGTTACTTGCAATGCAAGTTTCGAACTAAAATCTTTGTAAAAACACGGTTTTGATGACCGGTGGAATTTCAATAATAAGAGACGTGACCAATTAGTGATTACCACACAATACGTTCTTCACTATTAGAAATAAATCTAATTTGGAAGAAACAGGGTGTAAGTAATTTCAATAAAACAATATCTAAATATTTAAAGTGACTAAAAATTAGTAACTTGTGATGAAAGTCACAAAAAGGCCAAAAAGTCTTTAAAGGTACAAAAAGTACTAAAAAGTACAATCAAAGTATAAAAAGTGCAAGTCTAGAATTAACTAGACTTTGTGGCTTGTGATGGAAGCTTTAAAACTAGTTACTTGCAAAGCAAGTTTCGAGCTAAACACTTGTAAAATGTGAACTTTGCAACCGAACGATGATTTGAAAATTAAAGTAAGCTTGTTTTGAAAACATGAAAGATTGTCAAATTTAATAAAAACGCAAGTTTTGTTGTTCAACTTCGGAAATCGTTTTGACAACGGTAAAATATCGTACTTGGTAAAATCGAGTCTTTGATACACACACTTTGGTGATCTTCGAAAATAGGAACCAAAATAAAGTAACGAGAACTTGTTGAGAAGTAATAACCGAGAGTTGGAAACACGATGTAACTAAAAATACCTCGGAAATTATATTAATTAGAAAACGTAACGAGAACAAGTAAAACGATGCTTAGGAACCGAATTGATTCTAAGCACGACTTAACTTGCCAAAGTAACAAAACACGAGACTACTAAGAACTTCTAACACAAACGAACTAGTGAAGATGAAAAGTTGGTGATTACAAACTAGATTTAACCTACTATTTATAATAACTAGTGACTTAGGGACCAAGTTTGTGATTATACATGATGTCATCAAAAGAGAAATGGGCCTTGGCCCTCAAAACGTGGTTGCTGCCTCTATCAGCCCAAAACAGTCCCTAGAAGCCCGGCCCAAATGAGTAGGAGTCCAAAAATCCGCTGTCAACAATACTGCGCACTGCTACAGCACTCCTATAGCATCCTGTAGTACTGGGCCATTTTCTGCAAAAACTGTAATTAAGCTACATAAGTACTAAAATTAAATCAAATTAAGCATATTTAACTATAAACTAGTTAGGATACTACTATATACTAATCTTGCATGAAATGGGACTCAAGTGACACAACGGGCTACCAAAACGGTGAAAAAGTGCACTAAAAGACTCAAAATAGGGGTTAGTAAATAACACCTATCAGAGACCAACACATGTTACATGAAACTTCACATCAAAACATTTGTGAAGGTAAAAAAAATTAAACATTCATTGTAAAAACATACTAAAAAACACCATCGAAGAAGAAAATCCAAAAAAGGTTTAAAAACAAAAAACAAAACCTTCATAGCATTTCCGCTGTGAATGTTTCATTTTTTTACCTTGTTTTGGATTTTTTTTTTGCATCGAAAGTGATTTTTAGGTCTCCGTATTCGAGTTTTATTTACTTTCACGGTGTCTTTTGATGAAGTTTCATACGTTAGGTATTGGTCTCACGCGGTCTCACGCGAACAACATAGTCTCTCCTGATCCTAAGTCTTCACATCCGAATAACCTCTTAACCTTCTTTTTGTTATTTTTTAAAATGATAGTTGTCTTATTATTTAAACTTTTTATTAATATATCTCTCAAATATTTAAAAAAATATAGAAATTTACTTACATATCGCCTATACATTTGAAACAAAAAAAATCAATTTACCCGATAATATATCATTAATATTGTTGAAGAATAGGTCAAGAAACTCAATTTTGACGAAAATGAGAGGGGAAGTAAGACAAAGACGGCGATCAATTTCTACCTTGTACGGCGGCGGTCGTGGCGGCTAGAAGAGCCACGCCGACTTTGTTTTTGGAAATACATTTTTTGTTTGTAAAATTGATTTCATATGTAATTAAAAAGTAAAATTTTGTATCCTTTTCCAAAAATAAAAAATGCATAATAAAATAATTTGTGGTTAACCATAAAAGTAACTAAAACACCATTTATTAAACACTTATCAACTAAGTATAGAAAATTCACTTGGAATCTTACTTGGTGAAAGTCATAATAAGACGTCTTATCCAGTAAGTAATAGATGACTCTTATTGGGTTGAAAATGCTTACCAATAATCGATTTTGATGACCAATAATATCTTTTGTTAAGATAACTGAAGGTAATATCCTTGTTAATAAAACTTACCCAATAAACGTTTATTAAAGGGCCCTTAAATAAGCAATAATTATAACTTTATGTGGTTATTATTTGTAAATTATTTTCATTAACATGCCACCTCATTTTTTAGTTCCTTCTTCACATATATTCTATGTAAGGCCATCCGCTGTGGTAGCGGGTAGGCCTTCGGGCTGCACCCAAGCCGACGGGTTCTTTGATGAACACCGCCGCATCAGTCCATCGGGTAGGAGGCATCGGTTCTCCCAAGCCGAACACCACCCCCACTTTCTCTCTCTTCTTTCTCTCTACCTCTCTCCTCTTTCTCTTTTTTTTTTTATTATTTAATAAAATAAAAAGGTTGGATTGAGTATTGGGTTGATAGTGGATGGATTGGGTAGTTTTGGGTAGTATAGTAAAAAGCTGATGTGGCGCTGATGTGGCAGCTGAAACCATTAGGTTGCAGTGGGTCGACAGTGGATGGCCTAAGAACGGGTAGGTATGAAGTATATTATCTTTATCAATTATTACATGAAGTATCATGAATAATATTACGTGATTGTTCAAACACACTTGTACTTCATGGGAATAAAACCTACACTTGTACTTTATTGGGAACAAACCTTCTAAACCTGTCTCCAAAGTAGTCAATTGGTTATAGGTGTTATACATGCATATACTAAGGCTGTGTTTGGCAAACATAAGCTAGCTTATAAGCTAGTCCATCCAAACATGTACCAGGAAGCTAGCTTATAAGCTAGCTTTTTGAAACGCTACTTTGAGTAGCTTATGAGAAACTTATTGTAGCTTTTTCCAATTATACCCTTATTAATATTAATTATTAAATTTAAATATACCCTTTTTGGTCATTTTACATACTCTTAAGCTAGTTTTTGCCAAACATAATTTGTTCAACAGCTAGCTTATCAGCTATCCGCTAGCTTATCAGCTACCAGCTAGCTTATAAGCTACACTTGCCAAACATAGCCTAAAGAAAGTTTAAGTTTAATAGGGGTAGTGTATTAGTTACAATTCTTTTGGATATCAAAGTTTTTAGAAGAAATAGGTTCTTAAGGCAACCATTCTATATATCTGATTTGTCTTTCATACTCTCTTATGGTATTAGTTACACTAATGAGCATTCCTTTATTTATTAATGTTGCAAAATGGATAAAAACAATGTCCTTGTGACAAGACAATGTGGATTGCTCGAGAATTGCCAATTAAAAACCATCTCTTTTTCGCAAACCTTTTCAAAATCACGATATACAAGTCAAGATAATCAAGGAACAAAAAAACACATTTTTTCATCGCTAACATTTCAATTTTTTTTTTTGGTCAATTCCACCCAAAAACTTGTTGCACATTGAAATGATAAATTTATCCCTTCAATCTATTATTTGTATACCAACCTATAATTTGTTTGGTAATTGGTCAAACTAAAAAAGTAACTCGGAAAATTAATAACTCAACCATAAATTTAAATAGCAAGCAAATCTAAAACCAAGTACAAATCATGACCACCTCAGTTAGGTGGCGTTTGGTTCGCTGGAATCCGGCGGAATTTGAAGGAATTGGAATGGTCAATTCCATTCACTAAATTCCATTCCTGCGTTTGGTTCATCTTTTGAATTTTCAGAAGGAATTCAAATTCCACAAATGATGGAATGTAGATTCCTTAGGTTTTAGCAAGGAATTTCAATTCCTTCCTACCGTCTTTTAAGATGGTGTTTTAGTAAGGCATGGCACCACCTTTACCGCCACCTACCCGCCACTGCCACCGCCACCATCGTTACCGCCACTGCCACCCGCCACCATCGTTACCGCCACCAGCAGCCACCACCGTTACCGCCACCCGCCACCACCATCGTTACCGCCACCCGCCACCGTTACCGCCGTTACCGCCACCGCCACCGCCGTTACCGCCACCCGTCACCGCCGTTACCGCCACCCTCCACCCCGTTACCGCCACTCCCACCGCCACCATCGTTACCGCCACTGCCACCCGCCACCATCGTTACCGCCACCCGCCACTACCACCGTTACCGCCACCGCCACCCGCCACCATCGTTACCGCCACCCGCCACCACCACCGTTACCGCCACCGCCACCCGCCACCATCGTTACCGCCACCCGCCACCACCACCGTTACAGCCACCGCCACCACCGTTACCGCCATCCGTCACCGCCACCGCTGTTACCGCCGTCGCCACCGCCGTTACCGCCACCCGCCACCGTCGTTACCGCCATCCGCCGCCGCTACACCCACCACCGCCGTTACCGCCACCACCGTTACTGCCACCGCCGTTACTGCCACCCACCACCCATCGTCGCCGTCTCCACCACCTCCTCCATCCCTCACCAATACCATATATTCAATGAACTAAACATACATTCAATTTTTTTTTTTGACAAATTCCAATTCCAATTCCTCTCAACCAAACGCATGGTCAAAGATTGTTAAATTCCATTCCAATTCCTTCAGATTCCAATTCCTTTGACAGATTCCATTCTGCGAACCAAACGCCACCTTAGTCTTCTTAAGGGCGGTAACATTTTGGGGGGATTGTGGATGGTATCCCAGTCTATCCGGGTTCGAATTCAAGGGATGACAATTTGAGGGCATGAAGAGTACCCAGTCCTTGGACCAATCCATAGACTGGGCAGCCCTCCAGCCCAGTCGAAGACTGTGGTTGGGCTAGCTCTAGGTCCAGCGTAAGCTGGGCCGGGACAGTGGCGGATTAGTAGGCTACCCTTGGATGTCTATACCAAAGGACAGTGCATGTGTGTGGTCGTGATAGTCGTTCGTTGGTTCGATGCTACTATATTTTCCAAAAGAAAAATCTAAAACCAAGTATGCATATGCGTTTTTTCTACTATCAAAACTTTTTTTTGCTCTCTTTTTTGTGAGGTACAGAATTGTAATGATGCGTATGTATATACTATATGAATCAATAATCTTTTTATAACAATAATACATTATATTCATAAAATGGATTAATCATATTATCAATAACTAATAATTTCTTCAAACACTTTGAATAGCCCACGTCCGTCTGTCACCGACAACCTAAGAGTCAAACTAAATATGCTGATAACAGATAACTTTTTTTGTTTGGTGGTGGAGGGGGTGGACCCATGGTGGCGGAAATTAAAGATGATATCAAAATATAAGTGGCGGTATGTGGCATATAATTATATCTTATGCATTATGATTTGTATGTGAAAATGTTAACATCTAAATAAAAAGAAATTGATCACTCACCATCTTAATCAATATCACAGTAAATAATCTTAAAGGATAACATTATAAGGGGCTAATCTTTTGATCTATAAATCATATAAACCAGTCTAATATGTTCCTATGCATATATATTGTTAAAAATACAAAAAAACTATGAAATCATCAACATTGTTCATCAAAGTGGAACTTATGGATTTTTTGCGGCTTTGAAATATTGCACAATTTTTTTTTACGGTTTACTTCTCCAAATGTATTAAACTCTACCAAAATTATTATTGTGTGTATCTACCTATCAAAAACGTGCTATAGTGTGTATTAAACATTGTTTTTTTTTCTTTTGTGTGTACGGTGACCTGCTCAACCGGTTACCGGTAGTTGGGACGGCAGTCGGAGGTGTTTGTGACGGGAGGGCGGTTCTGGGTTACGTAATGTCGGTTTTGGGTGATTCTACTACGGCGACGGCGGTCTTGGTGGCTCTGCGGCGATGATGGTGGTTCTGGGTGGCAACAACGGTTTTGGGTGGACGTCGACTGTGGTGGTGGTGATGAACGATGGTAGAGGTGGGCAGCGGTGGAGGTTGGCGGTGATGGTGTGAGCGATGGTGGAGGTGGGATACGGTGGAGGTCGGTGGTGGTGATATGAACGGTGGTAGAGATGGGTAGCGGTGGAGGTCGACGGTGGTGGTGTGAGCGACGGTGGAGGTGGGCTGCGATGGAGGTCGGAGGTGGTGTGAGCGATGGGGTTCTTGCCAGAGAAGATGGTCAGAGTTTACCGGCTAACTCGATTACCGGTCATTTTGAAACACAATAAACTCAAAATTAATGTTTGATACACACAAGAACATTTTTTATAAATGGATACACACAATAACATTTTGGATATAGTTTAATATATTTTGGAGAAGTAATCATTTTTTTGTAAACTAAAAGCTTTTAGCAATTTATTTTTTGGTAAACTGACGCAGTGAGAAACGTGGAGCGGATCGACAAGCGTCTAATCCCGATAACAAATCTTTCAAACGAAAGAAATAAAACAAGAGATAAACTCTCAAAACTCACAAAGAGAATAAATTATATTAATCAAAGTATGAATAACAATAAATCCTAATTAGGGGTGAGCATTGGGCCCGAACCGGCCCGGACCGGACCGAACCCGCTTTGGAACCGGAACCGGAAATAAAAATTTGAAGAACCGAAAACCGGACCGTATAGGTAATACCGGTTCCGGAGCCAGTTCCGGTTCCGGTCCCGGTTTTTCGGTCAAAAACCCGATTGGAACCGATATTCATAGTTTAATACAAAATCGTATAACATATACTATTTCTACATTTATTATTTGTGTATCATGGTTAAAATAAATGAAATTGTTGATTGTGTCTATATATATGATGAAATAAATGATTTCAACTATTTATATTATACGTTTAAAGTATATATATAATATGAGATTTCGAATCATATGTAATGAAATTAAAGATTTTAACTATCGTATATGTTTTGATTCAATGTTAACTAGAAAGATATTACGAGTTTTGTGAATTAGTATTTATATGTTCAATATATAAAATCATTTTATATTGTTTTTAAACTTTCGGGCCGGTTCCGGTTAATTACCCGAAAAATGGGCCCGAACCCGGTTTGGAACCGGAACCGGAAATGAGAGATTTGTAGAACCGAAAACCGGACCGGTTGCAGTATACCGGTGCCGGTTCCGGTCCCGGTCCCGGTTCGGTTCCGGTTCGGGCCGGTTTTTGCGATTCCATTGCTCACCCCTAATCCTAATAGTCCTATTTATAATCTAGCTAAAAGATAATTAAGGAAACTAAATAAACCTAGTTTATTTTAACTTGGAAAGCAATTAAAATAATTACCAAAGATAATCCTAAAGCTAAAGGGAAACTAAATTAAATGGTAATAATCCTAACCTAAATTAAGTAATAAAATATTTGAATAAATAAATAAAAGCAACATCTTCCAGAATGTTTCGCTGCCGAAAACAACCAGCGACCAGCTCGCGCCGCGAGCTACATATTCGCGCCGCGAGGCCGACGTTGTCTTGACGCTTGATTTTCTCTTTTTTCCGAACACATTTTCTAGGCTTTCAGAACTCTTTAAAGATTTCTAATACAGGTCAAAATCGATCTGTATCATAAACAAAACCAACGAGCCATTTAAAAAAGTCACCTTCCATTTATGTTGCATTTAAAGTCTTTAAACATTCAATCTAACATCATAAGTTAAACCAAAAAGTTATTAAAAAACTACATTTATGAGTTTTTGGTTTGGTTTCATGTCTTGTTCCAGATACCAATTATCAACCCAAAATAACAGTTGACAAATTGTTTCAATTACCAAAATCTAGTAGGCTCAACATATTTAGACTCGAAGACAAATGTTAAAAAGACTTGGGGACATGTGAGACTATATTGTTTTTGCGAGACTCGTAGGATCACGTTTTTACCCTCGAAACTTCCGAGTTAAACACTACGAAGGCAACCTTCGCAATGTTTTTGTTGTTAAGATAACATTCACGGTGTTTTACTATGAATATTTGGCTTCTTTTACATTCACAATGTTTTTTTTAATTTTAAATGTAAAAATATTTTTTTTTGGAAGAGGTATCTCAGACCACATTGGGCCCAGACTAATACTCGGCAATTTTGGGCCGAAGCCCGACTGCTAAAGCATGCAGCCTGGGGTCGAAGCCACCGTACCTCCAGAATACATCCCCCAGGGCTCGAACTCGGGTTCACCACTATGTAGTGCCCAAGCCTTACCACTAGGCTAACACTTCTTTGGTAATATGATTTTACATAAACACAACCCTATATTTAACTCTTAATTATAATAACAAAACAATGTTAATTTGTCAATAAATCACAACTAGAAGAAATATTCCAAATGAAATCATATTAATTCAACTCATTTTTTACTTGTGGCCTCGTGGGTGGTTGTGTAAAAGAGGGGCCAAGTAAACTAATACCATCCTATATAAAATTATTAGTAACCACTAAGGCTATCAGTACTCCAATTCTCCCAACCCTCTCAACTTAATATGCCACATCAGCTGACACATTAGCTTTTCTCCAACCCTCTCTTAACCCTCTGCAACCCTCTGCAACCCATACCCCAACCCTCTCACATAACACACACACACACAACATATACACTACACAGCGGTGTGGGTAACCCGCCAAGGCTTCAAGCCCGCTGAACCTTATAGAACCCCCAACCCGCCGAGCTTGTGAACCCGCCGGAAGGAGGCCGCCCAACCAATTGGTCCCGCTACGCTTAGCCTAAGAAAAGCAGAGGGGCTTGGCCCCTCCAAGCCTCTTAGACCCTCCTCCACGGTCAATGGTTGAGACTAGCCTTGTTGCCCGCCCAGTAGAAAGGGGGAGGGTTGGAGGGGTCTAAATTGGACATGTATTAACTAATACATATACACACACACATAAGGTCTGATTCAAATAAAAACTCGTGTTTCATTTTGAACGGTGAGGATAATCAAGAGCGTCACATGGATTATTCATTTTAAATAGTTATGTATCATTCAGAGTGAATAACACAGTTATTTAGAGTAATAATACAACATTTTGTATTCTGTATTATTTAACATTATTGACCATGAATGTTGTGTTATTCATCCTGAATAATATATGATTATTCAGGATGAATATGCCTCATACGTGACGCAATCTCACCAGTCCTCATGTTCGCAATCATATTTGAGTTTCCACTTGGAATTCTTTTTTCTCTCTTTCTCTATATATAGAAGAGAGAGAGAGAGAGAGAGAGAAAGGAAAGTTCAAATGAAAACTCATTTTTCATTGTGAACGTGGGGACCACTAAAATCGCGTCACGCGACAATATTCACTCTGAATATCACGCTCACAACCAAAATTGAGTTGACATTTGAACCTAACCCTATATATATACATATATAGGGGAACTATCAAGTGCAAACCAGATGATTCTTACGAACTATGAAAACCAAATCTAAACCATTCATTTTTTCAATCTACGGTCATGATTAAAGAAGTTGTTACACCAATTAATCATGATTAACTCTCCTTTAATCATGGTCGTAGATTTGAAAAATAGATGGTGTAAATTGGTCCCCATAGTTTGTAAGAATCATCCGGTTTGCACTTGATATGAACCCTACATATATATATATATATATATATACACACACAGAGAGAAAGGTTCAAATGAGAAGTGCTAAAAAATGAAAAGTAGAGAAGTGATCTCCACCACTCATCCGGTCAATAAAGGTGGCTTTGACTGGTTACGGTGGACGCAATCACGGGGTATTGACGGGATTCATGGGAGGGTAGAGATTATTAAAGGAGGGGACCCGGTCAAAGCCGCCTTTATTGACTGGATGAGTGGTGGAGATCACTTCTCTACTTCTCATTTTTTTAGCACTTCTCATTTGAACCTAATACTATATATATATATATATATATATATATATATACAAAGGAACCATTTTTGGATCACACATGATGTGGGCCCACGTGGGACCCACCCATTATTAAATCATATATGATTCTGGTGGGTCCCACCACTAAATCACATATGATTTAATTAATAGGTGGGTCCCACATAATGTGTGGCTCACATTTGGTTCATTTGTTCCTTTAAAATGAGATGTTCTTGTATGAACCTCCCTATATATATATATATATATAGAGAGAGAGAGAGAGAGAGAGAGAGAGGGAGGTTCATGCGAGAAGCATATCAATTTTAGAGAACGTGAGGAGCAATCTCAGTCATTTATATTTGGTTACGGTGGACGTGATCACGGAGGATTGACGCGATTCATGGGAAGATAGAGATTATTAAAGAGGGGAAACCGGTTAAAGCCGCCTTTATTGACCAGACGAATGGCTGAGATTGCTTCTCACGTTTTCTTAAAAAATCATGTTTCTCACATGAACCTTTCTCCCTCTCTCTCTGTATACATATTATAGGGAGAGGTCTAGTTGGACAAACGAGAATATGTCGCATGCCTGAATATTCATCATTAATTATGTAAAAAATTGATCACTCAATTTTCGTGATGAATGACGACAATTGTCACACTCTCGTGTATCATCTACTTTGCAACAAAAAAACGTGTTTGCAACTCAATTTTTGTCAATTTAAATACGTATGTAATAATCTTTGAAAATGTCAATTTGTTGTTAATCCATCAAAATCGTTAAGGACTTAATGACTGTTCTCCAAGGTTTCTAAGATTATATATGCTTAGGTATGTGCAAGCCATTCCAGAAACCATAATTGACAAAAATAAAAGTAACTTATTTAATAAATCAAAAGAGTTATATAAAAGATATAATGCTTAATTATACATAATTAATTTGGCACACTAGATTAGATTTGTGGACATATTTTGTTGTCATGAATTTATTTAATGTACAATAATTATAAGTACCAGCAACCACAAATAGACAAAGGTGGTGATGCAAGAGGAATAGACCTTAGAACTAGCTAAAACCATCCAACACATTAAAATTCATAAACAAGATAGGATCATCATCAGGTTTTATTTGAAAAAAGAAAACAACTTGAGTATATACTTTAATTAGAAACTAATGTATAAAGGTGGATCATTAAATTAAAATATAAATTGAAATTCAATAGAATGATCATATCCAACCACCCCTCTTTCTTGCAACTATTAAAAGGTAAGATAATATATATGTAAATGGGAATGTTGAATTATTATATATAGAGTCTTGATATATTAAATAATGATAATAAAGTAAACTACATATTAGCATCATGATGATGGACATATATGTGTAGAGACATTATTGTGACCTTAGAAAATTTTTCACAATGCATTTTAGAGATTAAAATATCTTTGAAAACATCTTATAATTATTGTCTATAATTTTAAAATTTTTAGGGATGTTTATTTGGTTGAAGACAGATAAAGAGAACAAATAAAAACTCAAAACATAAATCTAATTTGTTACATGCTCTTTAATATGGCATACTTCCATTTTGTCTCAGCATTAAATTGAGCATATATGTCCATCAAATATCATTCTCAAAGATCACTCATAACCTAATATAATAGTACTATACCAAACTCAACTTTAAATTTTTGATCATCTTTCTATCGGTCATCCTTTGTTGATGTGACTTGGTATGGCCGTATGGCGACTTGGGTTTATTTGGCTTGATCATAAAGACCTAGTATGCGAACTTTGACTCGCAACCCACCAGACAATCATGCAACTGGTACCTTAAATTCGTAGGAACCCTCCTTGAACACAAAGAACTCATTTTGACTTCATTAATTTACCTCTAGACTTTGTTTGGTTGTGAAATGGCAGGTTATTTTGCTATTTCCTTCGAATATCAGTCTTCACAAGGTTGCGACCCTCCAACCCCCAACAACAAGCTCATTCGTTTTAGACTGACTTTCGCTAACCTTTAGAATTTTTATGAAATGTTGGATATTTTAATAAAATTTTAGCTTTAAACACAAGGGTAATCTAGATGATGAAACTTATCCTTTGTTTTAATGCAACATTTGTAACTTATTATTCAAACCGAATACTTTTAACAACTTATCAAAAGAAGATATTATATGTCTGGATAAAACCAATCAACAAAATAAAAATCTTGCAAGTGTACATGGCTAAAATAATTCAATTATGACCAATGGTTTCCTAAAGTTAACATTGTCAATGTTGTACATCTATTGACATGTTTTTAGTAAAATTTTGCAATACATAAATCAAGACAACAAATCATTGAAGTATTTTCTACTAACCATGTTGGTGCTAACGCAATTTTCATGTCTTCTAATGTTCCATGCCGATTTTTCATTAGATGAAGTTTTTTTTTCTTTTTAAATGTGTGTAATGATGAACCCAACCCTATGAGTTCATCTCAAATAATACTTAAATTGCAACACTAAAACATTGGAAGTTCGGCTTTTAAATGAGTTCATCTCAAATAATACTTAAATTGCAACACTAAAACATTGGAAGTTCGGCTTTTAAATCATGTAAAATGATATCTATTTAAACACATACTATAACATAATTAGACGCACATGATGAAAAGTACATAAAAATTAAAATTCATTGAATTGTAACTCCAACTTACTTTTTGCAACATTTATCACCTTAGCAATAAATAATGAAAGTGATATTGCAATTTGTGATTAGAAAAAGTAGATCCTAAAAAACAAGGCAATTTTGTTAAGCAATCTTACATATATTTTCAATGAGCTCACGTTCTAAAATCTTTTTAATTAATTCTGTACTTTTGTAAGAATAAGTAAAACTCTATATTTAGGAAACCTTTACTGAACGCTTACTCACACATTTAATTTAGCATTAAATTCATATGATAAGAACTGAGAATCTTAACCAGGAAGAACAACGATATAAAGATAAAAAATCTTATCCAATGAATGGGAGTGACCACTCCTAACAGTAAGCACTTATCAGATAAATTATTACATACAATATACATTGTTTTAATGAAGCATAATCTTAAAGTAAGGGGCCGTTTACCTGGTAAGCACTTACCGGTAAAATTGAACGTTGTCTTCGACCATATCGTACAGTATTTTAGTCTCTCAAAACGGTATCGTATGCAACAATTTACCAATAAGCACTTACCGGGTAGGATTTGTGAATCTCACTTATCATCGGGTAAGACTCTCGGTTTATGTCATCGACATGTCATCGCTCTTACCGAGTAAGATTCTAATCATTGTCATGTTCATCTCATACGGTACATTGGTCCAGCAAGCACTTACCGGGTAAACATCAAATAAACGACACCTAAGTTAGAATGCCGATTTTTGCCAATAAACTTTTGAACAAAGGGACCTTTACTCTTAAAAAAACTCGTTGAGGGGAAGAAATAATAAGTATAACCCATATAAACTCCAAATTCTTATAATTCAACAACCTTCAAATTCTTAAATAGAAAACCCTAAGGCTGTGGCGTACTGTTTAAGGTCTATGAGGGAAGTGGCTAGTTAACCTTTCTATCTTAGGTTCGAATCCATGAGCTACAAGATTGTGGCCACTGGGGGGATTAACTCATGACAGCATGCTTTAGCTGTCGGTAAACCTTATCGAGATTAGTCAGGGCAAAACCTTGGATACCCTATGTAAAAGTAAAAATCTTAAATAAAAACACAAGTGAAGTAGCTATTTCTTATAAATGGGTTTCTTCTCTCTCTCTCTCTCCTAGTCATATTCTTGTTTCGATTCGATTTTTTCATTCTTCTGTCCATAAATCTTCTTTCTTTTTTCAACAAATCATTATTCATATTCATTTCCACTTTTCTCTCTTTCTCTCTCAACCTACCCTTTTCCCTTTCACTGAATTCTAGACTCTGATCCCAATTCAAAACACCCACATGAAGGTTCGATTCCTTTGATTCTTTATGTTTCTTTAATGTTTTCATGATTCTTTACTACGTTTAATGATCCTTATTTTATATGGTTTTATGATTTCTAGCTCCAATATGCTTTCTTTGAAAACAACTTCCTTTTGCAAATCTTTTTGTTTCCAGTAACTTATAATTGATATGTTTTTTGATGTTTCTTTTTCAAAGTCAGATTCTTGATGGGGTTTTGAATTTTGATTTATAAACTCTGTTTTCAGAAAAACTTTATGAACATCTTTTTGTTAACTATGTTTCCAAGATCCTTCAAAGAGTTCATCCATCTGTTTTTGTTCTTATATTCTCAATGAGTTATTGATTTCAAATTTAAAATGGAATCCCAGATCTGTTTTCAGAAGATTATGTGAACTGTATACATCTTTTTGTTTGCTCTGCTTTTTGAACTTTTGTGAGCATTTTCTTGATTTCTAAAAAAGTTTTGAACTTTATGTAAATCAGTGTTATAATTTTCATATGATTGAGTTGTTTTCTGATTTTGAATTGCAGAAGGTCATTCTGAAACTGGATGTGCATGATGATAGAGATAAGAGAAAAGCTTTAAAGACTGTGTCTACTCTTTCAGGTAACCATAGTAAAAAATTACACTGATTCTTTGAGTTTTTTGGTCCAATTTTGTTGTTTTAATCAAAACATGTCTGGCTAGTGGTAAGGTAACGTCTTGGGGTTCGCGGATGGTATGTCTGACTATCCGGGTTCAAACCCTTTGGAGAACACGTGGCGATATCTAGATCACGGGTCTACCATATAGTGGTACCCTTAATTGGGTTAGGTCGTGGTCGAACAGAGATTAGTCGGGTACTCGGGTGCCCTTGTAAGTCTGGATACCCTGAAAACGTATGTGTTTGCTTGCCATTCAAAGAAGTTTTTTATTGTTGTTTTAATCATATATTTTTCATCAATTGAAAAACGCTTTCATGTATTTTCTTCCAACAATGTCAATTTTTGTTAAAAAAATGTTCAAACACGTAACTCGTTCAAGTATCAATATCATGGAAAATAGACAGTTCTAAAATATAGGAACGAAGCCAAAACAATTTTTAAACAGTGACACCATGTAATTAAATTTTTTATTAATTTGGGGAGATTTTTTTCTTCAATTTTTGGTTCTTTTTCAAAGATTTTTTTATGGATTTGATGAACTTTTTATCTACTTATTTATTTTTGAATCGAAAGAACTTTTGGGTTTTTTGATCGATTTCAAGGGTATTTTTTGTTGATTTAAAGAGAACTTTTCGATTTTTTGATTAATTTTGAAAGAAATTTGAAGTTTTTTTTTTAGATTTCGATAGATCTTTTTGATTTTTGGTGCACCCTTTTAAGTTTTGAAAATAATACGACGGCATCCTCCGAAATAATACGGTTCCACCTTTCCAAAAATAACTTTTTTCCAACTTGTCAGACAAATGATACTATGGCACGTGCCACCGTTAGAACCAAGGGAGCTCCGTCATAAAATACCACGGTTCATGTGCAGTAGTTTTTACTAGTCATGTGACTGGTTGAGGTTTCTTGTAATTAACCCTTTTTCTCAAAAAATATATTAAACAAAAACTAATTTATTCGACAATTTGAAGGTCAAAAAACCATATGTTTTTTTTTGAGACAAGTCGACTTCATGATGAATATAATTAAATAAAAAATGAAATTCCCATGATTTTAGTTGAATTCCTTTTTCCTTACTCCACATGGAGTTGTCATCTCTTGATCTTACGTCGCATTCCCAACAACAAACAGTTGTAATCTATGCAGTACCACTAGTACCGGTACTATTGAAACATGAATTTCCATAAAAGCAAGAAAGCAAGTTAAGAGAAAACAATACTTTTTTTGTTAAAAACATTTTCTCTATACATTGATATAAGACGACAATATTTTTAGAACTCGAAAGATATCTATTTAATGATAGGTTTCATGACGAATAATCATCATATCTCCATCATGATAAATATTCATAATGAATAATTATATTTATTATTCAGGTTGTTAATTGGTGCAATGTTTTATTGTTTTTTGATGTTTACTTATTAACGATCATTATATGTGTTCAACGATTTTTGTAAACTATTTATCAAATGCTAATATTATAATTTTTTATGAAAAGAATACTTTTAATTACATATAATTGATACAACTATTCTGAGTATTAATTGAATAATTAAAATAATTCAAACAAGACAAGACAAAATAAAAGAATATTATGCTATTAAAAAACTCTACATTACTTATATATTTTTTTAGAGGGTTCCGGGCCAAAGCCCGACTAATCCCGGCAATTTTGGAGGCTAAACATGGCCTCACTTAAATGTCGCCAACACTCTCTCCAGGCTCGAACTCGTTCTGATTATGCATGCCCAAGTCTTACCACTAGGCTGGAAGGTCTTTGACTACTACTATATTATGATTATTAACATCACAATGTGCTCTTCAATGTTTTAAGAGGTTTTTGGTAGCTTTTTATAAAGCAAAAACCCGTTTAAGGTTTTTCACATAGTGTAAAGTTTTTCGAGTGAGATTTTTCGAGAGTTTTGCATCATAGCTCGTAACTGCACAATCTGCTTTTTCAAGGTTTTTCGTATTTATCTATTTTAACTTTATAAATTTTTATAAAAGTTTTGTCATCTTATTCGGTTTATTTTTTATATAAGGTTTCATATTTAAATTTTATTATACATTAATAAAAATATTAAATTAGTTATATATTTTATATATTTAAATTAAATGTCTCAAATTTAAGATTTTTATACTATTTTTTACATATAAATGAATATGTATTTGTATTAAATTAAAGTATTTATTTTTATAATTTAAAAATATAATGATATAAAGTTTAAATGGTGGGACCCTAAAAATTTTGAAAAAACTTAAATGAATTTTTCACATAGCGAAAATATGTAAGAATTTTAGGTACATATGAATGCTAGTGAAAAGCTGGTCAAAAACGGTAAGATAAAAGCTTAAAAAAGCTTGGTCAAAAACCATGCATTATGAAGCTAGTAATCATAAACATTGATTTGTTTTAAATCATTACCTAATACCGCCCATATATATTATATAATGGATGCCAGCATAAAAATAGAGATTGTTATATAAATTCTGTGAATGTAATTTGTTTTCAACAAGAATGATGTGGCCTAGTGGTCCTATTTGGCATTCTCTTTTGGCCCCTAGCTTAATGGGTAAGTTAAATTTGTTTGGTGAAAGGTGGGTGTACTACCAAAAGGGTAGATTAGACATTTTATATTTTAAGGTTTTATTTTCATGATGTAAGAATTATGTTTTTGTCTCGTCTCAGTTTTTTATTGTTTTTTCCATACGATTGTACGATTTCATTCATCATTTCCTTAAATTGAAGAGACATTTTTCGAGGTTTACCGTGATATATGATCACATATTTGACTTTTTGCATGTGCAATTTGAAACATAAAGTGGATGTCCTTGTAGTTGCTTCACGATTGAGATTTTTGAATGATTGTGTCGATTTCTAAAATAAATTATAATTCAAAAAGACAGAAAGAAAGTTGAAATTTTCAGTAAATTCTATGATTTACAAAGACTCTAATGGTTTTAAATGTGTATAATATTTCAAAAAAGTAATAGCATAAAGCATATATATTGTAAACGGTGGAACTAGGTAGAGCTAGACGTAGTTTTGTAGAGATCGATATAAATGTGTATCATCAAAGTTTTGAAAATTTCTTTTTAGATAGAGGTAGATGGTAGTTTTGTAGAATTGATGGTCGTGCATGTGTAGGGATTGATTCAATCACCATGAACATGAAGGAAGGGAAGTTGACAATTGTTGGATCTGTCGATCCAATTACTGTTGTAAGCAAACTCCGAAAGTTCTGGTCAACAGATATAATATCAGTGGGGCCAGCAAAAGAGCCAGAGAAGAAAGAGGAGCCGAAGAAGGAAGAACCAAAGAAAGAGGAGGGAAAGGAAGAGAAGAAGGAGGAACCGAAGAAAGAAGAGGCTAAGAAAGAAGACGCTCCAAAAGAAGAGACGAAGAAGAAAGAAGAGGGTAAGGAGGAAGAAAAGAAACGTGCACCACCACCACAACAACAACCAGTGTTTATGCCATATAGACCATATTACCCTCCAATGAATACCTATTACAACTACCAACCACATCACCACAGTATAGAGGAGAATCCAAATGCGTGCACTATTTGTTGAAATACTTGGTGATCAAGAATATTTTCTGAGCAACAACTTTCAAATCAAAAGCGAAAGTGCTATATGGACCTATATCTCACGCACAAAGGGTTCTATATTGCTCGGGATTCGTCATTCTGGTGAGCGATTCTCTTTATTTTTTGGGTAGTTGAGAATATGCATTATTTTGATCCGAAGTTAAGGTAAGAAACAACTAGAAAGTAAAAAAAGCTTTCTATTTTTTCTTCTGTATAAAAAGAATGGTATGATTATTGAGATTTCGATTAAGTTGTCTAGAGGATATAAAAATAAGAAATTTTGTTTGTATCTTTAATAATGTATAAAGTAAAAATGTAAATAAATATGGTTGAAACTCTAATTATTATCCTAGTTGTACTATTATATTTAGTGTTTGTTTAGATAACATAATGTTGTAGATAAGTTGAGTCTTTAATAATTTACCTTTGGCTTCCTTAATTTGGAAATCATGATATTGTGCTTTTCACTATAATCTCTTACGTGCATTAAAATACATAGGACATTACGACCTCCTTCGTCTTCAATCTCCTTTGCTTCAATCTCCTTCCCCTTTTTTATGTTTGTTGAGATTCAAATTAGGAAAGAGAGAACCTCACACCCCTTGAGGCCGGTTTAAGGATTCCAGACATTGAGTCACATACTTGGATACATACATTCACGATAGTCTGAAACAACATCAACATGTGGAATAAGGTTTTGTTTGTTTGAATTTGATTTAGATTTTTGTTTGTTTGATTTATATTTAGTGTTTTTTATTTGTAAGGTTTTTCTTATCACAAACTTGTTCAATAGATAGGTACGGGGCTTCGGCCCGGCTGCATGCTTTAGCATCGGCTTCGATCCAAATTGTCGAGGATTAGTCTGAGCCCAATGTGGTATGGGATACCTCTTCCAAAAAAAAACTTGTTCAATAGATTTGTACAAGGAAATAATGTTGTTTGAGTTTTCTCGAATGTTGTTCAAATGGTCTTATGTGGAATTAATTTTAAGTTATTGAATGTCTTTTTTGGGTTGAGTAACAACTACGTAGACAAGAAAAAAGTGGGGTTTAGTTGGTTTTCAAAAACTACAATTTTTTTAATATATTCATAGGTGCCATAATACCCAATTTCACCTACTTTACCAATTTGTTTTTAATAGAGTTACTCAAGGTGCTATATAATGCATAGCACATGGTTCACATTCATAATTATTTCATTTTTGGGAGGTAAGATGTCATTTCGTAATAATATAATTTACTTTACATTTTATATATATATATTTGTTAGTAGAACTCGTCCATCAAAATCGACATTTGTTCAACACAAATACATATGTATCTCTTTAAATAACAATTAAACATAAATAGAAACAAGAGTGAAATCTTAGGCTATCGTACCGCAGCCCACTCAACCCACATGCCCACTCTGTCACATCAGCTGCTCAGCGACACATCATTTTTACCTACAAACCCATATTAAGCCCAATCTATCAAGTACCACAACCCAATAAACCCAATATCTGTTCTTAGCCTTATGCAACCCGATTGAGCCCGTCGAAACTAATCGAGAAGCCCGCATGAGCCCAAGGGACGCTACTGATAGCCTTATCTAGTAACTTTTTTCCCAAAAAATCATTGTTTCTTGATAATAGCTTATATATCATAAGCTCAAATAACACCATTGGATGTTGCATAACAATATACAGTCAAGACAAATTCTTTTATAATATTAAAAATGGTTCTAGATTTTTTTATTTATTTATGAAAAGTTATACTTTTATAGAGTTCTTGCTTGCGTCACTAAATTCATCGAGAGGAATACTTTAGGAGTCCATGTGAGAAATAACAAAAGTGAGTTGTTTTATTTGTAGTTTTCTACTTTAATAGTAAAAGGCATGTGTCATATGGTTATAAGACAAATATTCTTATGTACAAATTGTTATTGTAATTAATTAATAATTATGAAATTGTATTAAAAGAATCTAAGAAAGCATCAAGAGTGTTATATAAAGCGTAATAAAAACTAGTTATATAAGCAAAAAGTAGGTATTTTATGATATGTATATTAAAAATATTTGTTTTAAAGGTTTACGTAGCAATTGTTTTATGGGAAATAGATTAAACACAAACTATCTTAATTTGTGTAAACCATACAATACATCGATTAATTTAATGAAATTATTTAAATTAATGAAGTTGTTTTATTATTCTTTTTGTTGTTGTTGATGAAATGGTTTCGTATATTTGTGTTTTTCATATGAAATACATGAAAAAACATAAATATATAAAACAATTCATCAATAAAAGAATTATGTGTAAGAATTTGATCGAATTAAACAATTTTATTAATTTAACCAATGAAATTGACACTTTGCAATTTGTACAAATTTTGATGGTTTGTAAATGAAAACACTTCTTTTTTATACATATAATCTAAAACGTTACATAACGATTGTATAATATTGTGGACATAAGGGCTGGGGATGGATAAAGGCGGAGGATGCACCTCTATCCCTTATCCACTCCTCTTTTATCCCCTCTACGGATGGAACCCTAGACTATTTTGACGATGAATCTTAGATATAATTTATACGCGTACAATATATGTATATGTGTGTGTTTTCTGAGAGAGTGAGAGAGAGAGAGAGATTGAGAGAACAAATCATGACCTTTTCTATGGAGTTTTTTAACATATAAAATTTTCAATTCTAGAAAAAATATTTGTACCTATACTAATTATCTTACAAGTTCAAGATAGCCGATAAAATAAATTTTACGTTGATGTTATTGAGCATGTACCTCAATACACATGTAAATCAATTGATCGAGTTCCCGTATTACCATTTCGCTAAATATTAAATATTACACATTTTAAATTTCAAATTTCATTTAGAGCCTAGACTATTCTATGCGTCATTATATCATTTGTCAAACTTGATAATATTAGTATAAATATACAAAATATCTTTTAAATCCTTATATAATAATATCCATTTTACTCAAATAAGAGATAAATATATGTACATTAACATTTATAAGAATCCAAAAAGACATTTTGCAAAGGCTAGGGACCTTTTTGGTAATCCTTAGAAAACTTGAATAAACTATTGGAATAAAATTGTAATTTAAAATGGCCCTTCAGAAAGTCCACGGACTCTTTGACACCTTCATTAAATTAAGTTATTTTAAGATGTGTTGTAAAAGAAAACTTTCTTTTTAAAGGAAAACCAGACAATTTTATAAAAACCAAACAAGAAAAGAAAACAACCAAACACCAAAGAAAACTTGTAAAAGAAAACTTGGAACCTCGGGTTTTTTTTGCAAGTTTTTGACAAACTATTCAATATCTTTTTGTTTGAAAGGTGTCTGGTCTAAAACCCGACTAATCCTCCGTAATTTATGGGACTAAGCATAGCCCCACTTAAATGTCCTTAGGTATGCACATGGAAAGACTCGAACTTGGTTAGGGCGCTATGAACCCCCCAAGCAATAACCAATCCGCACTGCACTGAAACACCTATTCAATATCTTGTTTATTTGTTATTGTTGATATATACATAAATAATAAAGATATAAACATTCTCGACCCATACCCAAATTCTAGTTAGGTCCATGATCCAACAATTACAGCTCCGGGTTAATGTCAGAAGACTAATTGGGTGAGCGCATATTGTAATTATGTCTCAGTCCTATACGTTATCCCTACATCAATTTACATAAACTTGAATAGGCTTTCACCTGTACACTACAACGGTTTTCGACTAGATGATGACCAAGCAAATCCCATTGTTTTATTTTATACCATTGATAATGCCTTTCTTGGTTATGGTTTTCTTTTCTTTCTTTTTTAATTGAATTTTGGTTTCTATCACTTTCCTTCTCTGTAACTAACCATATTTGGGAATTGGGCTCCGCGCTGTCTATTAATATGGTCATTTCACACCATAAACTATCAAATAGTTAATATAAAAAGTATGTTTGCTTAATTTATCAAATATTTAATGTATATACACATAATCTGATTGATTCTAATTTCATATATACAATGATCTAAATGAAATCTCCTCATATATTTATGTTAGTGTATAGAGGAAAATTCAAATGGAAATTCATTTTTCATTACAAACGTAAGGACAATCGAGATTGAGAGTGTGCTACGTCGCATATTCCGTTTGAATAATACAAGATTATTCACACTGAATATTATGCATTATTTAACATAAATAATACAGTATTCAGACTGAATATGAACCGAATAAGGCACGTGATATGCTCTCGATTATCACCATGTTCGTAATCAAATTAAAAATTTTCATTTAAACCTGACCCTTAGTGCGTATATATACATAATATTTACAAAATTTTGTGTGTATATATACGTAGAGAAAGGTTCAAATGAGAAGTGCTAAAAAATGAAAAGTGGAGGAGTGATCTCCAATGCTCATTCATGCAATAAACGCGGCTTTGACCGGTTACGGTGGACACGATCACAGAGGATTGATGCGATTCATGGAGGGTGGAGACAATTAAAGAAGGATGACCCGATCAAAGTCGTCTTTATTAACCGGATAAGTGGTGGAGATCACTTCTTTACTTCTCATTTTTTTTAACATTTCTCATTCGAACCAAATACTATATACATAATATTTAATGTTACAAACTTTTGACCCGTCATTTCGTTCTTTAAAGTTACTTTTTTGGGCATGCATTAAAACGCTGGGTCGTGGTGGAAGGCTAATATGTATGGTGTCTAAATTCATGTGGACCACCTTCTTGCCGACCAAGTAATCAAATTCTTTTGAGATATACATATTTTAGAATTTGTATTTTTATTATTCTTATCCAATATATTTTAGAAATTTAGGGGACAATTTCAGAAAATTAAAGCTTGAGAGGTGAAAACCTTAAGATTCGATTTAATATCAATTAATCGATCGATTTAATGCTTTTCAAACGATATTTTTTGTTTGATTTTTTTAGATAATATTATTAGATTATTTTTATCACACGACATGTCGATATTAGGAGAGTGGACTCCACTCGAGAACTCGATTGCAAAAAATCGAATAGCTAGTTAGGAATTGTGGCAAGGGTTTTTGATAAATTTATTTAAAATTTATTTAATAACTTTTAATAAATGAAAACTAAAAGTTTATAAACAAAACCTATTAAACACTAATAAACAAAAAACTAATATTATATATTTATTGTAAATTGACATATTAGCTCATCTATCCATTTGGCAATGACTAATACCAACAAAAAAGTATATATATAAAATATTAAATTGTTTTCTTTAACTTATGTCATAATCCAAATTTTTAATATGCTAATACTAATGTAAGCTAATTTGGGAGGGCATGAAAAATGTAGCCATGGACCAAGCTGATAACAGATAATATATTAAATGTCATTTTCTCCAAAAGCATATAGTAATTAATTTAATTTATTTATTGAGCTATTTATCAAATATTTTGTAATAAAATAAAACTTTTATCCTATTTAATGTTAGAATTAAAAATACTTCTTATCAATGGATAGAAAAGTAATCTTGGATTAAATATCGTTTTATAAGTGGTTTTTTTGATTTTTTTGGTGGCCGCGTTAATTTGACAACTTTTTCTTCTTATTGCATAAATTTATACACAATACTTGTTAGATTTTGTATTGATGCACACAATACTCAAGGCCGTAAACTAATACTTTTTGGTCTAGTTCATAGTTTGTTAAACGTATTGCAATTGCAAAACCTTCGGTTTTATACCTCAAATACGACATCTTAAGCAATCAGGAAGCCACATATGAGACTGAATAAAAAATGCAACATAGTTTGTTTAGATTTTTTGTTTTCTGTAACATATATAGATTTTGGTCTAAGGGTGGATTCTGGTGAGAAGTTGAGGTAAACATGAGAAGCGTGAGACATGGTTATCAACTGTTAGATGAAAAATTGATGAACATTAGAATGATATGCACCGAATCAATTCTCTTCTAATAAGAAACTCATAGAAGGACATGAGATTATCCATTGGAGTATTGTCCGATTAATGTAATTGGACGCGTATGTATAAGATCATCTCTAAGTTGCTTGCAAAGAGGCTCAAAGGAGTAATGGGGAATGCATTAGTAGCATCCAAACGGTCTTCATTGAAGGACAAAGCATTATAGATGGGCTGTTAATTGTTAACGTGACTATAAATTGGGTAAATGAGAAAAGGGGAAAAAATGCTTATATTCAAGGTGGATTTTGAGAAAGCTTTTGACACCTTAATTTAGGGATTTCTTGATGATGTGTCAGCTCAAATTGCTTATGTTGTGATGCAACAACGAGGGTTTCGGTTTTAGTCAATGGCTCCCCTACTAAAGAACTCTAGATGGAAAAGGGGGTGAGACAAGGGGACCCATTAACGTCGTTTCTCTATGACTTGGCAATGAAAGGTCTTTATATTGCAATGAAGGAAGCGACTTGCAAAGGGTTGTATACTGGAGTTCGCTTGGCTAATTTTGGAGAAGACATTTATATTCTCCAATTTGTGGGCGAAGCCATTTTCAAAGGAGAATGGTCGCGAGGTAATGCGACAAACTTAACTCGTATCCTGCAATGATACAAGGAGATTTAAAACGTTCACGAAGATTTTTAGAGATCATTGCAAAAATAAGAAAACGATCCCGAAAGAGGCCCGAGATCGTACATCATAAGACGAGAAAGTGTTGCTTACAAGACTTATCTCATGTGCATATTATGAGCTATCATGCACAGTTTACGTTTATCTCTTTCTTTTATTATTGGAGACCGAAGAATACATCCAAAAAAAAAAAAAACAGGTACCAAACGGGTTAAGTTGCATGACACCCTCCTACAACACTGTTCGGTGGTGATCCATGCGATTAACAATCTTACAAAATATGAATCCTACACTAAATCACATCCACCGTCCCATGATTGAGATCAACTTCCATTATTATTTACTTTTTGTTATTATATTTTATTTATTTATCTTATGTACTTCTTAATTTTAATTAGTTTAGGATTTACCTAAATATTTCTTGTTTCTCAAGTTCTAGTTATGTTAGGATGGTTTCTTTTCCATATTTATAGCTTCTAGGTTTAGTATTATAAATAGGGATAATAGGTTTCAATTGTAATCAAGTTCTAAGTTATTATTCAATAAAAGTTTGTTTTTTTTAGATATTTTCTACGTTTCATAATTCTCGTTTATCAAAAAGGTTTAGACGTTTGTCGATCCTTCCGCATTTATGCTGCGTCATGAAATGTTTTCAAGTTTGTTCAAGCCTCAAAATCCGACTTGGAGAAAAGCAAAGTGATCGGAGTAAATGTTAATAGCGAAGAGATCAAAAGAATGACAAATTTAAAAATACATTTGAAAATACATATGTTAAACTATATGAATAATCTCTGTAACGTCGGTTCATATATGCATCAAAATCTCGATTTGTGTGTGTCATCCTTGCATAGGGGTCATGCTAATCTTCTCTGTATCGTTCCAATTTTATCGGATGTCCCCGAAAGAACATATATGCATCAAAATCACATATGATAAAAATAAGATAACTCATGCAAGGACGACCAAATCCTATGATTTTCAAATTTTGCAGTGAACTGAAATCTCATAGCAATTAGGGAGCACAATCAACAAGTGGGCGGACAGGCAACTTAGCATGCGATCTAGTCATAACCAATGTTGCACCCAATCACGTAAAATCTTAAATGTGAGGTTAGTGTAAAATCACATCTAATTTAATTATTCTTATATTCTTTTATTTGATTATTGTTAAACTCCTCTTCCACTAACCCATAATTGTTTTCACTTTGTTTGATCTTATCCATAACTAAAAGTTGAACTAATTAATCATATTAGAGTATACAACTACTTAAGTCTTATCGCACATGTGACTATTAATATATCAACAAAAAATTTGTTATAAAATGGCCTATACAAAACCAGTTCATAACAACGTGGACAAAGTTGTTAATATAATTCTTTTTGTTTTAAGATGGAAAGATAGCATATGTAAACAAGTAACTTGAAATGGAGAATGATTATAAAGAACCAAGGGTTAGATTTCGATAAAAAGTTAGGGTTAACATGAGAGGCATGAGAAATTGTTATAAACCGTTAGATGAGAAATAAATGCATATTAGGATGAGATACACTCAGGGGCGGCCCTGGGGGTGTGCCGGTGGTGCCGCCGCACGGGGCCTCCGATTTTGAAGGGCCTCTGGTATTTATATTCATTATATATATAGTATATATATTAATAGTTGCAATAGATAAAACAAATGTTTTATGCAGCCTAATGGTAAGGTGCATCTCTTTTGCCCAGAATACCTGGGTTCGCATATTTTTTTTAACTTAAACTATTTCAAATTATTTAATATTTAAATGTTCTGATTTCCTAAATAATTTTTTTAATATAAACTGTTTTATATTATTTATATTTAAATGTTCTGATTTCTTAAATTTCCTTAATAATTTAGGCATAGCATTCAAAATAAAAAATTTCGAGATTATGATTAGAATGACTAATATATAGATTTATTATTTAATTTCCTTAAATAAAATGGGAAATTAGGTTTTTAATGTTAATTCCAATTGGTTTGTTATCTTCATTATTTTTCTACGGCCGTCGTCTCTACACACTACACTTTTATAGCAATTCAACAAGTTTAATCTTCTTCAAATTTTTAGTTCTTCCATTCAATTTTCAAGGTATCATATCAAAATCTTGTACTTTATATTTAATGTTTGTTAGTTTTTTTTTATCTTTTTATTGGTTATCTTCTATAAAGTTATTATTTGAATATTTATATGTGTTTTGAAGGTTTTAAATTTTTAATCTAATTGATTTTTTAGTAAAGATAAAATGATAAATGTGTTGATATATGTTTTTATATACCCGAATGATGATTGACCAATTTTATATAATATAGGATGTCTCCAACTAAAAATTTTGAATCAGGTTATTCTAAACGTCAAAAAAGAGAAAAGATGAACAATTTGTTCAAAGTCAAAATGAAGTCATCGATCGATTTATTATTAAACAGACATCAGAATGCCCAAGTAACGGAAAGTCACAAGTAGAGCAAAATATGTTTGAAAGCAATACTCTTAATAATGTTTGAAACCATACGTTAAGGATTTATTTTTTGAATTTAGTACTAAAAAATTGAATATACAATACAACAAAGAAAATTAGGGCCATATTTAAGTTTTGGCACGGGGCCTCCAAAATGTCAGGGCCGGCCCTGGATACACTAAGATGAACCATATCGATTTCTTTCTCAAACATTCATAAAAGAACATGATATTAAAAGTGATCAACGATTCAAATTCACTTCTCACATTAAACTCATCTTTTTATACTAGAAAAAATAAGTAACCTATTATGAAAATCAATAAGAACTAAACAAGATGCCTAGGATATTCCATACATGGGCTTTGGGTATAAATGAATGAAAAAGAAATGTTATTATAACACAAAAAGTTTTACAAATATTATGAAAATAAAGTTTTACAAATGTTATGAAAAAAATTGTTATTTTAAACACAAGAATAAAGTTGGTTGTCTTTAAGTTTTGGGCTTACCTTAGTTAGGAGGTGGTGGCCCCCCATGCATGGGTTTAGTTTTTTTAAGTTTCATTCATTCAGAAATTAGAATGTCTCAACTTGTCGATTAAAACTATTAACAATAAACAAATAAACATAACTTGTTTTAAATAAGCAATTTCGAACGCTCTTTCACTGTGATACAAACTGATATGTAGAGGTAAATAAAGTTATATAAACATAGGTAAATACGAGTGGATGGAAGTTAAAAATCATAAATATGTCAATACATGTGTATACAACATATGAGGAAAGTTTAAATGTGAACTCAATTTTGGTTGTGATCATGAGGACGAATCTCAATCACTCATCCGGTCAATAAAATGAGTTTTCACCGGGTCCCCTCCTTTAATAATCTCCACCCTCCCATGAATCACGTCAATCCTCCATGATCACCGTAACCGAAGATGTGTGGCTGAGATTCGTCCTCACGTTCACAACCAAAATTGAGTTTGCATTTGAACATAACCCCACAAATACATGTTAGATGTATCTTCATTTGAGAATGTGTACGTCTACCGATATAATTAATTACGGAATAAATAATAAATAGTATAATATTATTTAATATGATCTTCATGATACATCATACATTTCTATTAACTGAATTCGGTGCTAAAATACAAAATTGTAAAAATATGTTGAAAGATATCATAAAGGAAATACTACATGTTCTTCTAATATCAAACACTTGTTTGTAAATTGATATTAGAATGTTAACTCTCTATCATTGTTAGAACTAATAAGGAGGGGTTGTTTGTGACCTTTTCTTTTTTAGCAAGACGTGTTTGAATTAAGTTATCTGTCTCGTAAAATCATCTTTTTTATAAGTATCAACTACCATTTGTTTTATGTACTAAAAATGAGTCAGCTAAAAAAATATCAATCATTTTACCATTCTCATTAGCAAGAAACTATCATTTTCATTAAAAAAAAAGCACCAACAAAAGTGCTCCATTTGAACCTATGATGGAACATATAGTAAACAAAACAAGATATAAGCTTCTATTGTAGAATTTTAAAAAACCTACTTGCAATTACCATCTTTGAATCAAAATATAGATCGTAAAAATAATCGAATCTCCATTCTAAACCTAATAACTTGAAAAACCCATCCAATAGTTACACATCGCAACAGTTGTAAGTCTTTTAAAAACTACCAAACAAATCAAGAAAGTCGTTGAAAAAAACGGAACAAGGTAAAAGCAAAATTAAGAAAATTAAACATACGTGTTACTTCTCAAAATCACACAAATCTACTAGAAGTAGAGAGATAGCTCTGATCTAAAGAAAAGAGACAATAAGGTAGAATAGAAAATTTCTAACTAAATCCATTCCATGCCATCCATAGATTATAGGTAATAAGGTGGGAGACCTTAGATTTGATGACTTCAATTCCCACCCACCAATCAACCTCTTATATATTGTCACCTATTGTCTTTTACTTTTTATTCTTCCTCCATGTGGGATTATTCCCACCAGATTTTTACAACCATGTCTTGTTTCAACCCTAAAAACCTAAGATTCCATCCCACATCGGATGGCAACGAAAAAAGCTAATCCTTGGGAGCGTTTGGTTCGCGGAATGAAATTCGATAGAATTGGAATTCTTTAAAGAATTTGACTTTGAAGGAATTTGATCATGCATTTTGGCCGTGTTTGATTGAATGGAATTGGAATGAAATTGTAAAAGGTACGGTGAGGAAAAACCAAACCCAAACTGAAACCGAAAAAAACGAGAAACTAAATCCGAAAAACCGAACCGAAAAACGAAAATGGTTCGGGTTCGGTTTCCATCTCGACCGGAGATAACCTAAACCAAACTGAACATAATCGCTTTCTCCAAAGACCGAACCAAACCGAACCGCTTTAAGTTATATTATTTTTATTATATTAATTATATATATATAGAGACAGAGACAGAGACAGAGACAGAGACAGAGAGGAAAGTTCAAATGTGAACCACTTTTTGGTTGTGAACGTGAGGACAACCGAGAGCGCGACACGTGGCGGAGACTAGTCAATAAAGGCGGCTTTGAGTGTGGTCCCCCCCTTTAATTCAATGCCCTCCCATGAATCGCGCCTAGTCATCCGCCGTGGACCTGACGTGGCGCCTAGTCATCCGCCACGTGTCGCGCTCTCGGCTGTCTTCACGTTCACAACCAAAAAGTGGTTCACATGGAAACTTGCACGTTAAGAAACGGTTTAATTATACAGAATTTGTAAATATTAAAAAATACAATTTATAACTTGACCTTTCAAATACTAGATGCATGCCATGAGATGTAAATTTTACCCAATATATAGCATCCACGTGGTTTTCTTCAAAAGTAAAACCAAGTTAATATAAAACTTAGGGAAAAGTACAAAAAAACCCAACGAACTATTCAGTTTTGAATGGTTAAGTCCTTAAACTATTTTTTTTAATGAAAAAACCATTAAACTTTTACATTTTGTATGATTAAGTCATTGAACTATTTTTTTGAATGAAAAAACTATTAAACTTTTTCATTTCAAATGATTAAGTCCCTGAATATTTTTTTCAATAAAATAAATTATCGATTTTTTAGAAATTGACTAGTTATATTCGTTTAACTTAATCTAATATATTTGTATTTTTAGTTTAAAACATTTTTAGTTGGTTACCGGTAATTTTTTTATTTTTGTTAAGAGGATATAAGTAACCAATTTTTGAAAGTTTGATGGTTTATTTATTCAAAAAAAATTGTTTAGGGGTTTAATCATTCGAATTGAAAAGGTTTAATGGTTTTTTTATTCAAAATGATAGTTCAGTGACTTAATCAATCAAAATATGAAAGTTTAATGGTTTTTTCATTCAAAAAAATAGTTTAGGGACTTAACCATTCAAAACTGGATAGTTTGTTGGGCTTTTTTGTACTTTTCCCTAAAACTTATTGTAACTAAAAAGAGAATGAAGAAAATGTCTGAAAACATAAACAAAATACTAATGTTACCTGGGAAAAAAAAGCGTTACAATACCTACTTTCGATACCGTGTAGGCCGATTATGACCAACTACATGGTTGTATCACCGAAAGTGTGCTCGAAACTATGACAACTATAAGTAAATCGTTTTTTAATCAACTAATCGAAAACGAAAGTGACTAAAAAAAGGGAGACCCGACTAAAAACGTCCCTAAGACTATTTAGTTATTATAGTTACGGGCTTACAGCCTGTAAACTATAAAAACATTAAAGTAGTCTTTAGGCTAATAGTAATTAAAAACAACCCTACAAAAATCGAGTCTTCAAAATGGTTGGTCCATTAGCAATCCATTCAGCCCATCTTCATCAACACTAAAAATCAGCCCATCCTGCTAGGCCCAAAAAGTCCTCCTATGAATGGGCCAGAATGGCTATGATTCCTACAGTAATATATAGCAAAGTGTCAAAAACTTAAGAATTGGCTGAATTAAAGCATAGAATCCATACTCAGTCTATATTGTAGCTAAAACTCTGTAAGTGGCAAAAAAGAAATAACAAGACTTAAGTGGAAATGCGAATTTATGCTAAAAACTTAAGAAATGTGATAAAAATACGGTTAAATTATTAACCCTATCAATAATATCGACTTAGGGTGTGGTTTGATCGTAGAAATCAGAATTGAATTGGATTTTGGGATGAAAATCGATGTTGTGCTGTTACTTAGAAAAGGTTGTGCAAACAGACTCTTGTGTGACTTAGCAGGTGACCTAGGTCGCGATGCAAGTCATGTAACCTACTATTTCGTCATGGTCTTTTTTCTTGAAGGGTATCCGGGTCAAACCCCGACTAATCCCCAACAATTTTAAGGGAAAAACTTAAATGTCTCAGGCATGCGCACGGAAAGGCTCGAACTTGGTTAGGGCGCTATGAACCCCTCGAGTGTTAACCAATCTGCCACAGCACTGTTAGGAATTGTTGTTTGTTTAGTTATTTGACGCCCAACTAATTGTTAATTGTCAAAGTTTGATGCGTAATCGTTAAATGTTAGAGTTTGTTAACTGAGAAAACCTGTTTAGTTGCTTTATTTCGAATATTATATAATTGTTAGAGTTTAATACATAATTGTTAATCCTTTTCTGCTAATTGTATGATGTTTAGATTCCAATTTCTCATTATGTTTAATTATGAATTGTACTGTGGCTAATTGTTAATTTTTACTATTTCACTAAAAAAATAGAAAGATTTCTTGAAAAGAAAATTAGTGACATTCAAAACTGGTAATTATAGTAATAACTATTGTATATTGCCCGACCTATATTATGTTACTCGAATTTCAGAAAGTTTGAGCCCTGTACACAAAATTTCTAAATTCGTCAATGACAACTGTTATGACCATAAATTTTTATAATTAATTTGTCAAGATTAATTCGGATATAATTTAGGATACCCTTCTACAAAAAGAATGTCTTCAAAAATTATGTGAAATCACTAAGAAATATGCATTCTATATAAAACACGACGCTTTAATCAAGATAGTAAGTTTCTCACGTGGAATTAAACAGTATTTCTGCTATTATCCAAATAACACTTTCACTACATTAAATAACATGTTGACCATGTTTCATTTACTTAAATAATACATTGGTCAAACAATTTATATTTCGGTGAACATTGAGCATAAAAATCGTATATCAGTTTTTCCACATAAATGTTTGACCAAAAAACAATTAACTATTCATGATATATGCACAATAAATTCATATGTTTTCTTTTCAAATAAACATGTTTTTATATGAGGTCATATGTACTTTAGTTTGAATAGACACATGAACATACTTAAACGTGCATGACAAAGAAATATATCTTATTGGTCATATTTTAGTTTTCTTCAAAGTTATAGCTAAAATTTGCTATGAGTTATAGTGGGTCGGTTGAATTAAGTAAATAATTCTACTTGTTTTTGTCTCCTTTCAAGTCCATTTGATTTGATTGAACATTGTTTTACAGATTTAGATTTAGTAAGAAGGTTTTGAATTGAGAAGATAAAGAAGTAGATTAGTTGTGTTAGGTTTGTAGGGCCTCAATTTAAATTGAATTCTAATTTTTGTAAATAATTTATAAGAACAAATTTAATTACTCCTTTAATTAATTCTTTTAAATGTATAATATATATATATATATGATAAAATACATATATACGTTTTCTACTTTGAATGTAGATTTCCACAACCCTAATATACCTTGCACATCTGATGCACAACGTTCCCCTTCACATATCTAAAATCACACATGTGCAGATACATGCATTTGAAGGTTTGTCGATGTGCAGGGAAGAAGTCACCAATGTGCAAAAAAGAAGTCGGATGTGCTGATGTGCATTTTCTTCCACCGATGTGTTGTAGTTGCCGATGTGCAGAGAAGAAGTTGGAATCGAGAAATTATTCAGTCGATATACATGATTAATTTAGATGTAATGAATAAATTAAAATACAACAAGATTTTAGGAACTATATATCCTTGAACTCTTTAAAATCTATTGGAAAAAGAAAACGCATCTATGTCATTGTGTAACTCCCCCAAACTAAAGCTTATAGGTTTGTAACAACTGAAAATCAAGGTTGAAACTTTTGATAACTCATAACTTCAGGCTTATAGGGAACTCACATATTTTACTTTCTATCAATGTGGGATGAAACAAACTCCGCCACTTAAACTCATGATGTCTTTCGTCAAGCCTACCCAAATCATCTCATTCATAGACGATATGGTATTTGCCTATATGTTAAAAACATAATGATCATCAGCAATCTGAGATTCACCTAATATGTTATAAACATAACCCCTCAATGACTAATCATACCTGATAAAATTTGTCTACCATCCCGATGGTAAAAGATTGATTCTGATTACATTGGTAATAGCCCAAAATCCAAAACAATAAGCTGCTTCAATAACTTCGAATCCAACTTAAAAATATGTTGTAAATTATTGTTAACCCACAACTTAAAACTTACAAAAAAGTTACCTATTCTGCTTTTTATCCATATCAGATGAGCTGTTACTGATTAACTCTTTTGAAACCCCACAAATTGTTCCGCCGTTAACTCAATCTGTTTATGCCGATTTTTGACATCATATTCAAAATCGAAATACATCTTAAATTTCCAAAACTACAATTAATTAATTACAAACAAATTAATTAACACGCACGTACACATGCTCCTTATAATTAGTTGAAAAGGGTTGTTCTTTAATCTTTATAAGTGATGGTTGACTTCAAATCTATTGTTTTTTTATTGGTTGTTGACTATAGTAGGAGTGCTCTTTAATCTATTCACAGATTTTTCATTTGATTAAATTTTCACGTTCGTTTACTTTGAAGATATTGATGATATTTTATGATTAGTGTTTATCTTTTAAATAATATATACTTTGACTTGTATGGCGGAGCAAAAAGTAATTTGTTTTTGTTATTTTTTAATTCGGCTGGTCAAGAAATAATAGTTATAATTATGCTTTATATAGTTTATTTCAAATAATATATATGCAAGGTGCGGTTTCATTTATATAGTTTATTTCCACTCTATTTTTTTCTTCTCCATATTTTCATGCACATTACTTGATTGTGGGGGTTTGTGGATTTATTATAATAGAGTAACCATTAATTTATTATAAATTCGCAAGGTAAATAAATAAATACTACAAAGGTGAAAACTTATGTGATAAAATTGAAAACTAATAAATAGTATAATCGACGCTTTGAAAAAAATATTGCAAACGGTGCTAACAAAAAATAAATATTACAAATGTGTTTCCAAAGCACTTCATGTAATTTGAATTAATTGACGCTAACAAACTTTTATAAATAAAGAAGTGGCTTTTATTTAACAAATAGCAGGTACAAAACCAGCCACGATGGATACTCGACGGTTAACGGTTTAGAAAAAAGAGAACAGTAACCATTCCCAATTAGTTATGTACTTTAGCAACTGGAACCAAAACCCATTACATCAACCAATGGTTCCAGCTACAAAGACAGGTATTTGTTTTCGATATTTGACTCCTATATTATAAAATGACCAAATATTGTTTTAAACATGTGCAATAAATTCTCTAAACATAACTCAAAATAGACAATTAAATTTTAAAATCTTCAACAAATTTAGATAAACTTCAAATTCGTAATTTTAATACACAAAACTTGATTTTATATTTAAAATACAACATTATAATTCTCTTTGATGCATGGTAGAGATTTTTTTTTAACATTTCTTTAAATTTGAATAACTTCACATTTATTTACACTTTCTCCAATCCATTGCGTAGAAAGTTTTGTACAATATGTTTTTCTTTACACTTTCTTCGATCCTAGTGTTTTTTTTTTCTTTTTTTTCTTTTAAAAAAAGTAATTGTTGGAGTTTGATGTAGTTTTTTTTAGAACAACAATTTTATAAAAATAAAACTAGCGAGAAGCTAGAGACAGACAAAAGAACAAGCGACTCGGATTACGACACCAATCAACCCATCTAAGGCTTCTATCGATGCTCGTCCGATCACTAATCCAATGAAAAGCAGTAGATTGAATGAACACATGGCTTTCCACCATGCGTTCAACACTCTCGTAACCTTGAAAGCCATACGACAGTCTAAGAACATATGTTTCACCATCTTCGACCATTAGTTGCAGAAAACACTACAACAGTGCAACCATGGGGATGTAAAATTTTAAGGATTTTAATGTTTGATACTTTATTAGTGTATTTTAACAAAAAAATTTAGCATATTTATTGGAGATGCTCTTATAAATCATCGAATTGGTCTCCTAGCCATTAATTTTTCTTCCTATTTTTCTCAAATGTCATTATATCCGTAAAAATCAGGTTCGTGATTTACAGATGTAGTGACATTTGAGTAAAATTATCGACCTGATTATTATAGTTTGATAGATGTAATAATATTTTAGTATAAGGCCTTCCGTAGCGCCCTCGGGTGAACCCTGTGAACTCGAATATCATATAAACGTCACATCATCTTTTCTCTGTCATACCCTTCTTACTCGTATCGTTTACCATAACTACCCTAATTTTAAAATTTTATAAAAATTAAGAGAGAGAGAGAGAGAGAGAGAGAGAGAGAGAGAGAGAGAGAGAGAGAGAGAGAGAGAGAGAGGAAGAGAGAGAAGACTGTCGAGCGGGTTTGGAAACCCAGGAGCTAGAACCTGCGCCAGGCACATCTGCTACCCACGTATAACTACTATTTGAGTCAATTCTCACGTATTTATTTATTTATTTATGTTAGTCAACCAAAGACTTTGAGTGTAAACTCTGACAACAGTGGAAAACTAAAGGATTGCGAATATTTGTTAAAGTCATGCAAAGGTTTTCTTGATCTTCAAGACACGTACATCACTTGAAATGTAAATTTTAGTCGACAACTCGACATTAATACAAAAAGTCAATTTCTTGGATTCTTTATGTTGGAATATAGATACACTCTTATGATTCGTGCCATATTTCTTTTCGTAAACGGTTTAAGTGTTTTTTTTTTTGTTAGATTAAACAACGAAATTTCGAAACAATATACCGTTGTTAAACAAACAAGTAATTAAGCATATTAGCATAACATTTTGCAATGAAACTGATGTATCATGATCTATGCTGCATCAAAATTTCAAGAATTAACAAGATCTTGTATAGATTAATGGTAGAAAAATAAGCCTTGTAAATTAAGCAGCAACGTTACACACTACCGGGGTACTGAATAATGATCAAGGGCCGTTTATTTTTAGTATTTAATTGTCTTTTCAAATCACGTAGTTAATTTAGGATTAGTTTTAAGTAAGGTTCTAAATAACGTGAGACGTGGCGTGACGGCGAGGTCAAGCCTTGAGCCTTGGAAACCATGGCGATGATATGGCGTTTTCCAATGCGTGAATTATAGCGGCAATCTCTATATTATATATAATATTATATACATAAACATACGATTTATTACCATTACTCAATGAATCAATGATAATAAACAACTTAAATTAAATTATGTGTTAAAAACTATAAAACAAGACACTAAAAAGACATGTTAAATCAAATATCATGTTACAAAAACTGCTAATTACACCTTGGCGCGTCTCAGGCATAACATGGCGTGATACACAAGCCTTGAGACACACCACACCATGGCGGTTGTTGCGGCGAACTTTTACGAACATTGGTTTTAAGTCGTTGTTTAATAAAAATAAGTTAGCTTAGAAGAGCATCCATAATATGACTTATGATTAATACGAACTTCAGATTAAGTTTTTCTATTCTATTTTCTTATGCCTGTAACAATTTTAACTTCTTCTAGTTTTATTAATAGAAATTTATTTTTAATTATAATATGAAAAATTTACAATTGATTGTTTTTTTTTTTCAAAATGTCATTTTTAATTATTTTATATGCTTATTAACTAGGTTTTATCAAACATAATTTGTTAATTAGCTAGTATACTAAATAGCTTTCTTCTTGAAGGGATGATGACGATACCAAGTTTTTTCCTAGAATATTTTTTGCCATTAAGAAAAATGGCTCCCTTGAAGATAGAGTGCTTATCATGGCTTGTTCTCCACGATTTTCTAGCCTCCGAATAAAATCATTTGTCTATTAAAGCTTTGAAAATAAGCGCTAAGGTTTTACAAAAATATATATCCATCATGGAACAAATATTTGAATAAGAACTAGGTTCTTGGCTACGTTACAAATATTTTATTGTTTCTTATTTTGTCTCAATATAAATAACAAATTAAGCTAAAGTTGATACAAAAGTATATATGTTATAAAATATATTTATTTATTTTGTTTTACTTTTTGTATTTTGGATTATTTTTAACATAAGTTTGTGCTCTTTTTGTTTTTTATAAGCTTAACTTTTAATTATCTCGTTATAGTTTATACCATTATACATGCATAATTTTGTATAGTATTGTTGAACATAAATGTGATCTGGTGATCAATTGAATTTTTTTGAACAACAATATATTAAAGAAAACTAGCAAGATGCTAGAATTACAATGAAAAAACAATAAAGAATAATCACGAAAACCCAAACAGATACCTCGGAAAAGCCAACACAAGGACGAACCCACCATGAACCATGAACCAAAACTCCTGAAAACTATACGACACCTTTTATCACACCGACAGAACCTTGAACGGAACCCATTCCACCCACGACCTCAGCCTTCTTGAGAGTCGATCTACGATCAGAAAACTCGATTGACGGCATTGTGAACCCTGACCCATGACCTCCATCCACCGCCTGAAAACTCGAATGGACACTAACGACTTTGAAAGGCATCCCAAAACTCAAACGAAACTTCAAAAGCGAAAAGGAAAGGAGAAAGAAGGTGCTCCGGACCACAGGCCTTCACCGGGGGCCGGAGTAAGGGCGACCCTGTTGAGGAACTAGGGTTTTTTGGTGATCAATCGAATTGATGAAGAAGTAGATAATTCGATACTAATATTTCGATGTTCCCCAAATTAATTCCAAGAAAATCTTCAAAAGATTATGAAATATGTTAAAATGAAATTCATTGTTAACTCCATTCCAACTTCGTTGAACATATTTGGTCGAATCAAGATTACAAGTGATCTATATTACTATTTATTATTTACCGTTACATTTTAGTAAGATAAATATTTATCTAGTGTTACTTCTTTTGTAGTATAAACATATATTTATGTTTTAATTCTTTCAAATATGGTAATAAAATGTATAAATCAACAAAATAAAATTAACACAAAAAGTATATATTAAATTTAAATAATTAATGTCAATAAATAAACTTACCTTTTATAATAAAAAATGAAAAGCGGAGATTTTTATAGAAAACCTCTCTTTATGTGAAATTTTATTGATTGTAATAATGTCGCAAGAAAAACCATAAAAAGTGAGATTTTGAAATATCTATTATGGATACTCTAAGATTTTTACTAGATCATCAAATCCCTAGATTAATCTAGTTTTTCAAGTAAATCTACTTAAGTTTATGCTAATAAGTAGAGACGGATTCAGAGAAATTTTCAAACAGTGGCATATATTTTTTTACAAAGTTAATATTGGTTTAGTGGTTTGGTTCCTTACTTTCTAAATGAAAGGTCTAAAACATGACTGACAAGATTTGAACCCAAGACATCACCTTTAAAAAGTGACGAACTAACCAACTAAACCAAGGAAACCTTATGTTTTTATTCCAGCTTCAAAATATATATGGTGGCACCAGCAAATTAATACAGTAGTATTTTTCAGGACCCTATATTTGTATACACTGTGTTGGAGGAACGATACGATAACACGTGCCACCATGGACACTTAATTACACCCGTCCCTGATAAACACTATCATATTATTTCTTTTTAACAAGTACACATACATTAAATTGATCAAATAAACACAAAATCTTTCATAAAAATTATGTACAATTGATCTTATAATCAACAAATCACAAGGCAATCTCTTTGTTACTTAAAAACTAATAAATAAAGCAATAGAAAGGATTTGATTCTTACTCGATCCTAAGTCCTTATTTAACACCTTTTACCAACCTCAAATCTTTCAAATTTGGGTGCTTAAACTATTATTGTTGGTTTTGACTTCTTAAAAGGTAAAATGATACCAATGAATGTCTAGCCCAGCGGTGGTAGGTAACATCCTTGCGCTTGCCTTGAAAGATAGGTTGGTGCGGGTTCGAGCCCCGCTCGGTACAAAAAAGGCCAAAGGCCTTATAGACCTCTTCTGCGGTATCCAGCTCTTGACCGGCCTTCGGGTCGGTTCAGTGGCGAGTCTCTGGGTTGGCCTTCGGGTCGGCTCATGAACGCGGGGGATTAGTCGGTGCCCGTATGGATCCGAATACCTCTGGAACGGGTGTATAAGTTTAAATGCCGTTCAAAAAAAAGGTAAAATGATATTTTGAAAAAAAATTACGATGAGAAAAACATAAATCGTTTATGAATATAATGTTGTCTTTTAACGAGTATATATAAAGTTTTCTATATATAAGAAATAGCGTAAAATCATACACCCTGGTGACAAGTAATGAATACATTCAGTGGCATTGGGGGAGAGGCTTGACATCAATAAAATAATAATTAGTAAAATAACGGAGTAATTGGTATTAAAAAAAATTACTTAAAAAATCCCAAAAGTCCACCCTCTAAACACAAACTAGCTTATAAGTTATAAGGCTACACGTACTCAACCCAATCAATCCACTCAACCCACTCACTTTTTGAATGCCACATCAGCTTCCACATCAGCTTTTGATCAACCCTCTCTTTACCCTCCCATAACCCTCTACAACACACACCCAACCCTCCCAACCCTCTCACTTTTCAATTTATTTTATTTATTTCATTTTTTTAATTAAATAATATAATTAAATAAATAATATTGTTAAAAATAAGTTAAAAATTCTAATATTAATAAAAGTTACATAATTAACTAAACTAAAATTAAGTAAACTAAAAAAATTACGAAAAAAATAAACTAAATTGAAAAGTGTTTCGCTTGAATCGGAACCACCGCCACCTCTCGAACATCTTCCTCGTGAACCACCTCGCGAACCACCGGCACCACGTGAACCTCTTCCTCGTACCGACGTGTTTGGATTCATGGTTGTTTTGTAAGAAACTTGGTTGGAGGATGAAGAAATTTGTGTAATTTGGAGGATGATTGAATTTGTGTAATTTGGAGGATGAAGAAATTTGGTTGGGTATGTATATATGTTGTGTATGGAGGGTATATATATATAGAAGGTATTAAATGAAAAAGAAAAAAAATAAAAAAAATAAAAAAATAAATATATACGTTGGAGAGCCGTTTGACAACGGCTCTCCCAACCCGCTGCCACTCCCAACCCGCCGGTTTCCATGTCTTCGCACCCAAACCGATTGAAGCCGCTGGGCTCGGCGGCTAAGCCCGCTGCCAACCCAGCCTTGCGGTGCGTGTAGCCTAAGCTAGCTAATTTTTTGTATACATGTTTGAATGGATAAAAAGTAGGTTATAAACTAGCTTTTTGAAAAACTAGTTAGAGGTAGCATTTTAAAGCGTTTTGTAGTCTTTTCCAATTATACTCTTATTAATATTAATTATTATATCCTCAAAAACCTTTTTTGGTCATTTTATACACCCATTAGTTAGTTTTCGTCAAACATAATTTGTTTCTAAACTAGTTTATCAGTTGGTCTGCCAAACATAGCCTTAATACATTTTAGTTATAATTAATGAAAAAATAATAAGTTATTAGTACTAGGTTTCTTTAGCCAATACAAAAATCTATAAAAATATACCTACTTTAAGTTTAGTTAACTAATTAATTTAATACTTTGTATTTAAGTAAAATACTTATAATTAAATAACGTAAAAGTGAAAATTGCTTGAATTTAAATAACTATTAGATATAAAGCTTTCGAGGTGTAGCTCACTTGATAAAAAAACATGCCCGTTTTTAATACCGCTGTTAGTCGTTGAATGAGCCAAAAAAGCTCCTTGTATAGGTACTTTTAAGGCTAATTCTATGTACTAGTTGAGATTCCAAGTAATTAACTTAATTTTAACTAAAATAACCATTAAATATGGATAAACATTCAACAAAAAGATATTCTAAGAAAATCTTACCAACTACTAAACCACTAATGTTTTTACATTTATTTAGTTCCCTCTATGTCATTTTTAATTGCCTCTGCCGCTGAATACGTTAGGTGTAATTGATACGGATCTTATATAATTAAATCATCATATAAAAAGAAACTAAAAAACTAATTTTATGTTACAACCAAACTTTAAAATATAGTCGTTGAGATTGCTTTTGATTCATTTATTCATACTTATAAAAGCAAAGAAAAAAATAGTTTGTTTAATTATTTTCAGAAAGATTTCTAATTTCTAATTTCATCAAAACATTGATGGATCAATTTTAATTCAAAATCATTTATTGATCATAGTATAGGTTTAAGATAACACACGTATGTATATCAACAAATGGTGATGGTATTAGTAATTTCCCCCATTATTGTAGTGAAAATATTCAAACTTAATGGGTACGATATCTACGTCCCAAAAGCAAAAATGTTTTCTACTAAAATGACCGACCAATTGCAATAAGCACATGAAAATAGAAAAGAAAAGGACAATAATGAAGATCGAGCACATGATGCAACTGATTGTTGACTGATGGTCTCAATCGTTAACTCACTCTTCTAAGTTTCCTTGCATAATTCTCATAGCCGAAATTTCTTTTGTGTGTATTATATATTGACTTGTGTTCAGACATATAAAAGATAGAATTAAAGTGAAATGGGAGGAAGCTATAAAAGGAAAGGTCGGTTTTGATGCATACAACAACTCTAATTAGGGAATCAACCGCATGCCTAGCTTCTAGTTATCTTTCATTTTCTGGTTTATTGATGATCCTTGTTACTTTAATTTCAAGTTAGGTTTTCATTTTCAAATATCCCGGTCGCGTCAACATCAGCATTATTATATGCCAATGATTGACCTATGTACCAACATATGACGTGTTTACAATATAGCTTGAAACAGAAAAAACGAGCGAAATTTTGTGTATAATATTCATGCAATTTGTCTCCAACAAACATGGTTGCACGCGTTAGATTTATTGTATCATCTCCGTCCAAGGTTAATTATAATGCCTTTCTTCCCCTATGAAATTAAATCACAACATTCTCATGGAACTTTTAATATTAAAGTTACAAAAATATTTGCTCCATTGCCAATCTTATAAATAAATTACCGATGGCATATTCCGCTGAAAGAATATTCATTATTTTCTTAACTCTTATTCTTATAATCTCTTTATTTCTACTTCTTTATTATTATTATTGTTGTTGATGTTTATATATTAAAGCTCAATAAAACTTATTCCAACCACCAAGACCTTCACCAATAAAAGTATAAAACCATTAAAGCTCTTAGTAACAACCCAAAACAAAATTAGTAATAACAGAAAATATCGTCAAATTATATTAGCCTAAAGATTTAAATACATCCAAGGTTCATAGCTGTAAACACATCCACATGTGAGATCTATAATGAGTCTAAAGGTCAGACAATAAAAAAGAATTAGTTCATGCTGCTTCTAACGACATCACACGATCTTTTTCTCATTGGATGAACTTTCAACACACTTTTACTTGAAAACGACGATGGCAAGTGTCTCAAATAACCGTGACACATGTTTTGCTACATAATTAGACGCCAAATTACATTGGAAGTGTCTCCTTACATTTAATAGTTTGCGGATAAATAGGGTAATGAAACATTTGTGTGCACCCAATATTATGAATATCTCCAACTTTTGTAGTCCAATTCAATCACCACCACACTTATAACCATGATTGGTCTCCTCTAAGAACCAAAAGGATAGACCAGTATGATTTAACAATTAATATGAGTAGTTACAATTCATATAACTGATCATCGATTAGACCTCCGTTAAAGAGAAAATTAATTGAAAATTCTTAACTAAAACCATATACAAAAATCAAAGAATGCTAGACATGGTTTCATCAAAAGGATCAAATCTTTGTGTGCATGCATGTAAATGGACATGCATAGAAATTAAAAGAAAGGAGAATATTTCATTCTTTTTGGGTTATTCTTGATGCCTTGTCTCTTCTAAACTATTGATACCATTAATCCTCTTTTATCATATGGAAATCTTTACCTTTTCTTTTTTAGGTTTTGGCTATTAGATATTTTAACCCTTTATTCTTTTGGTATAAAGAAATAATAAACAATTAAACAATATGATCAATCTTATATATAGCTTAAAGTTATAAAGATTTTTCATTGACTTCTGACGTATTTACTGTGTGGTCTATGCCTCTATGGAGGCATAAAAAGGAAACATACCTAACCAATAAGGCATCAAGGACCAGCTGAATTGAAGCAGCCCACATGCCAACACTTGTACAACAAAGACAATTCTAAGTCTTAAAGCACAACCCACGAACCATCCTTCACACTTCCCACTCGTTTACGAACAAACACCTTTTCAACCTCCCATAAATTCTTTTATTTTATAAAATTCTACGGTATCTATTTTTTTCGGACCAGTAAGTTTTATAAAAGAGACGAACTAGCTAGCTTGAAGTTAGGGGTATATCAAAATGTAATAAGCGCTGCAACGATCGCTACACCAAACATTCCAATCTAAACTGATCCCCTTTTCAATTTGTTAACGTCATCTATATTTATTACCAAGTTCATTATACAGGGTTATACAAAACATACATTTTTAAATTCTATAATTCAATATCCATTTTGTTATCTATACTATCTATTAAAATAAGGGCTTTGCTGACATCATCAATACTTAAATTTAGCCATTTTATTGGTCAATAAAAAATATATAAATTGATGATTTCATGGTGTATTATTTTTTTATATCATATTAATACTATATAAATATCATATTTGGAACTAACAAATATTGAAAAAGTATCTTACAGAATTCACCTACCTCAATTTCTCACTAATTTAATGATTTCAATTTTATAATTTATATTTTGTATCCTTAGAATTACTTGATTAAATTACTTTTTATCCCTTAGATTTTCATTTTTCACTTTACATATTTATCATATTAACATAAATAATATATATGAATTAGCATGTATTAAAAATTTTGTTTTCTTTTTTCAATAAATTACACAATTATAATTATCTCGACAATACTTTCAAAATGAGTCTAATATATATTGAATATTTTTTAATTTAATTATATTATTTTTAATTTGAAGATATTATTTTTCTAATATTGAGATTAAAAAATTCCATCTTTTTAATTGTCTAATATTTTTTGCAAATATTTCAAGAATTCCTGAAACATTTTTTTCACAAATAATATCATTATAATCATCAAATCAAAACCTTCAAAATGAGTTGAAATGATATAAGTTTGAAGACCCACTTTCAAGCGAATCCTTTTCAGTTTTTTTTATCAGTTGACCTTGAATTTTATGTATAATATTTTTCAGTTTTTCGCGCGTTGCAGGTACCTAGTTTGTTATTATGTATGGAGATTGCCACAATTTGATTGTAGAGAATAAATAAAGATGGATTGTTAATTAATCAAATTAATGTTTTAACTTTCATAGAGTAACAATAAACTTAAGATAAGGTAGTTTTGTAAATCCAAATTAATTAGTGATTAAAAGCAAAAATGTGAGTCGTATGAATCAAAATTACCAATTAGTAAATAAGTAGAATCTAATCATAACTTTACCAAAAAATATTTAATTTGTCAAAAATTAAAAAAGTTAAGGATGGAGATGGGAATGTTAACTTTAAATAAAATATTAAAGAAAAGAAAGATTTGTGGTATTAATTTTGATTAGTTGCCAAATTGCGTCATACGTGGTTGGTGTACGCAAGCAATGAAGCAATTGGGATTGACTCCATTTCAAAAGTTGAATTATTTTTTCTCTATATTCCGGCAACACTAAAAGACACGTATTCAGACAAAAATTAAGACACACATTCCTATCTATAAATACCCCCTATGATCACTTATTCTTTCTTCATTATCTTGTGACAAAGCCCAAGGAGTTTCTTGAAACATTTCCACAGAAAACACTCAATATATATAGATATATATATATATCTTGAAGATAAAAACACACACAAATACACACAGTATGGTGATCTTGAGAGAAAAGAAAACCCTTTTGTCAAAGATTGCAACAAGTGATCAACATGGAGAGAATTCACCTTACTTTGATGGATGGAAAGCTTATGATCTAGATCCATTTCATCCTACTGAAAATCCTAATGGTGTTATCCAAATGGGCTTGGCAGAGAACCAGGTAAGGATATTATGACAAAATCTTTGTTTGTATTTATTTTCCATGCATGCATGAAAAAAAATAAAGATGGATTCAGAATCCCCAACTTAGAGTTAAAAACTAATTGGTTAATTTGTTCTTGCAGCTTTCACTTGATTTAATCGAGAAATGGATCGCAAAGAACCCTAAATCATCAATTTGTACCGTTGATGGAGTCGACCAATTTAAGGATATTGCAAATTTTCAAGACTATCATGGCTTATACGAGTTTCGAAAGGTATTTAGTCTTGAAATGCATAAAGATTAACTATGTGTGATAAGATTGTTAATGTAATGAAAAAAGTTATAATATATTTTTCGGGAACGATAATTCATTAAAAAAAACTAGCTAGAGCCTAGAGGCTAGCAAAAGGAATTACAAGAGACTGAAATGTAATAAAAATATATAATTGCCTTGAAACTTATAAAAACTTGTTTGCTTTTTTAGGCAATAGCAAATTTTATGGGAAAAGCAAGAGGAAATAGGGTTACATTTGATCCCGAACGCATAGTGATGGGTGGCGGAGCCACCGGAGCCAGTGAATCGTTAATCTTTTGCTTGGCAGATCCTGGTGACGCGTTTCTTGTTCCCACTCCATATTACGCTGCGTAAGTATATACTTCTCGAGTTTTGCAGCTTTAATATATATTCATTTCAAGATATTATTTCTTTGAAACAACAACTAGAAATCTCATACGCCAAAAATTATATATAATCGAGTATCTTCATACGCCAAAAATTATAATTTTGGGATCTTTTAATTACATTTTCTATAAGATGATCATGACGCATTAAGTTTTTCTGATGCTTTTAACTTTGTGAAAACCATATTAAAAACAAAATCATATTCCATATACAAACTTTAAAATGAAACACTTCCATTTATTATGGTATGTATACAGTATCATATAATTGACTTGTATATACGTCACATATATATACGTATACATATAATCTTATATGAAAATGAGGTTTAGATACGTACACATCATGATAACAATCCATGTCATGTGGATAAAACATTGCTACTTTTATCAAAATCTTATTAAGATGTCAATTTAGGTTACCATTTTAGATTAGACCAACCTGCAGTCGACCTTACCTAACATAGTCAACCTCAATTTTAAGAAATGTAAAACAAACTAAATAGTCAAAGGATTGATTTAATAAGGAAATGACATGTCAAAGTCTCCTATTTTACCAATAAATCAAACCTGAAAAACAAGTCAAAAGCTATTCTTTGACTGTTCCAAATATTCTTAAGTTGACACATATATACAAGATACAACATACATACTTTTGGACTTTTAGAGGGTTGACTTATATTGATCATACTATATATTATATTAAGTAATTATTTGAATAAAATATAATGTTTGATCTTACAATTATTTTGACATACATACATACAAACATATAAATAGAAACTCAAATTTGATTACTCACGTAAAGATTGTTGAGATCGAGCCATGTAGTGTTATTCAGATTGAATAACACAACATTCAGTGTTATTCGGTGTGAATAATGTTGAATAATACATAATGATATATTATTCACTTGGAATAACATTGAATGTTGTGTTATTCACTTGAATATTTATACATGATTATTCATAGTGAATATGTCGTGTGGTGACGTTCGTAATTAAAAATGAGTTTTCATTTAAACACGCCCCTGTATATATGTATGTATTTATATGTTGCATTAATTCTCCAATTCTCCATTTATCAATCTCCTAAAACAAAACAAAAAATATATATGCCATCGTTATGAAATTTGTGTGTGTGTATATATATATCTTATATTGTGCTGAATTTGCTAAAAAATCTTTGGGTTCCTTTTTCAGATTTGATAGAGATCTAAGATGGAGAACTGGGGTGCAACTAGTTCCAATAACATGCAAGAGTTCAAACAATTTCCAGATCACTCAAGAAGCACTTGAGTCTGCCTATGAAAATGCAATTGCATCCAACATAAAAGTCAAAGGGTTGATCATTGCAAATCCTTCAAATCCTCTTGGCACAACCGTGGATAGAGAAACTCTCAAAACCCTCATGAGATTCATCAATGACAAGAACATTCATCTTGTTTGTGACGAAATTTATGCCGCGACGATCTTTAACACACCCGCTTTCGTCTCCATCTCTGAAGTCTTACAAGAAATGGAGCACGACCCGATCAACCCGGTGAACCCTGACCTAGTTCACATCATATATAGTTTGTCAAAGGACATGGGACTCCCGGGTTTTCGTGTTGGCATCCTGTATTCGTACAACGATGGTGTTGTGAGCTCGGCTAGAAAAATGTCGAGTTTCGGGTTGATCTCGTCACAAACCCAATATCTTCTAGCTTCAATCCTTTCGGATGAAGAGTTTGTTACTAACTTTCTAAGTGAAAATTCAAGGAGATTGGCTAAGCGACACAAGGTTTTCACTCAAGGGCTTGAAGACGAAAACATTACTTGCTTACCAAGTAACGCGGGGCTCTTTGTTTGGATGGATTTACGTAGGCTTCTAAAGGAGCCTACTTTTGAAGAAGAAATGGTGCTATGGAGGTTAATTATCAAAGATGTTAAACTCAATGTCTCCCCCGGTTCTTCTTTCCACTGCGACGAACCGGGGTGGTTTAGGGTTTGCTTTGCCAACATGGACGATCAAACGGTTGAGATTGCGCTAGATCGAATCCATGCATTTGTTGGAAGGAGAAGGGGAACGAGGTCGCGACAAGGAAGAACAAGAGACGTAAATCGTTTCAGAAGAATCTTCGACTTAGTTTTTCATCGCGATTATACGATGAAAAACCATTGATGTCACCTCGTATTATGTCTCCTCATTCGCCGTTGGTTCAGGCAAGGACTTAATTAGGTATTTTACCGATCGAATGCCTCATATGAAGGCTAATAGTTTGGGGGTTTAATTAATTTGCTGCCGATAGATCTTGTTCGGTTCGCAGATGATAGTATTAATTTCTCTTGTGAATTGTTATTAACGTGGAGTTGTGTGTGTGTCCAAGAACTACGTATAACATGTTTGTTAATCAATTTGTATGTAACATCAGAAAGTTTTATTCTAGTTTGGCATGGTGCAAACTAGTGGTTTAATTATCAAACGTAAGTTTGTTTTCATTGTTTTTAATTCTAAATCTTTGAAAGATTAATTATAAGATTTCATTTGGTTTATGGGATTGGATTGGATTTGAAGGGATGGAGAATTGAATTCTATTCCAAACCCATATTTGCTTTGAAGGATTTCAATTCCTGGATTTGAAATCTTGTTGGGCGTTTGTTTCACGGAATTTGATGGAATTCGATGGAACTAGAATGATCAATTTCATTGACCAAATTCCATGGTCGTGTTTGGTTCACAAAATGTTAACTAAGAAATCCTCCAAATTCCTTCAACCATGAATATCATCGTTCCATAGGATATCTCATGGAATTCATTGGAATCTTTTCTCTCATCTCTCATTTTCTCCATCTATGGCTTTTTCATCTTAATCTATCGCTCTCTCGTTCAAAATCCTTTTGTGGTTTGGTTTAGTCTCGGTTTTCGGTTTTTTTATTTTTTAAATAATCTATATATATAAATCAAATCATCAAATTATATATATAATAAAAATAATGTAATTTATAGCGGTTCGGTTTTGGGGAAACCGAGTATGTTTGGTTCGGTTTTTCCCGGTCGAGATGGAAACCAAAACCGAAATCAAACCGTTTGTGGTGTTCGGCTCGGTTCGGATTTTTCTGGTCGAGATAGAAATTAACCAAAACCGAAATCAAACTGATTTTGGTTTTCGGCTCGTTCAGTTTTTCCGGTCGAGATAGAAATTAACCAAAACCGAAATCAAACTGATTTTGGTTTTCGGCTCGTTCAGTTTTTCCGGTCGAGATGGAAACCAAAAATGATATAGAACCGATTTCGGTTACGACTTGGTTCGGGTTTTTTCACGTTGATTTTCAATTCGGTTTTTCGGTTATAGTTTTGTTTTTTTTTTCTTTGGTTTCGGATCGGTTTGGTTTTTGCTCACCTTACCTTTTACAATTTCATTCCAGTTCCAATTCCATCCTACCAAACACAACCAAAATGTGCGGTCAAATTCCAATTCCTTCGAATTCCATTCCATGACCCAAACACCCCCTAGGATTTCGCTGAAATCCACCAAACATAGGAATTTTTAACAAAAGAAACTCTACCAACGAAATGAACTTCAAGGAGTTTAACAGTTTCAAGGTTATTTATGAACTTCAGTGAAACTATATAGGTATCTCGGTGTCTTTTCTCTAAGGCACTTTTGGTAGCGTTTTCTCTAAGAACGTTTGCGAACAATACATTTTCTCTTTCATTTAGTCTCTAGTTCAACTTATCTTCGGTAGCAAAAGGAACTTTCCTATCTTTCGGCCCTTTGGTATATGGTTTGAATTTCTCTAGAGTAAAAAAAAAAGTTTGGACTTGCCTATCCAAATCTTTCTCAAACTCCTCTAAAAAGCTAGAACGTTCGTCAATTTGATGAAACGAACAAAACCAAGTTTTTTGTTCTATTTGGTCCTTTTTTTGTAGAAGGTTCATGGTTTTACCTAGACACACCTTGGTGGTTTTCTATTTGGAGGAAAACGTTCACCACTGGGTCTTCAAGAGAAGAGGTTCCAAAAATCTTTCTCGATCGAGTAAAAGTTGGAGAATATGGAGGTTGTTGCAATTCTTCCAACTTCCAATATCCTTTAGTTGCTTCCTTTGGGTCGTGTCTAATAGGTCTCTTGAGCTAGTCGTTGGCTCTTCTATCTACAAAGTCACGATCTCCTCTCCTGTCTTCAAAGTCACGATCACTCCAATCTCCGACAACTTTCTTCTTACTCTCCGTTTTTTTTCTTTTTGGATGTTTTTTATTTTGTACAAGGGGGATTTAGGGTGTGTTTAGTTGTGGAAAATTTTTTCGGTTTTCTAGAAAAAAATTTCATGGAAAATGAAAATTTAGAAAACTTGTTTAGTTGATTCAGAAAACTTTTTCCAAGAAAACAAAATTTTCATTTTTAAAATTTACGCTTTAATTAGGAAACTACTTTTTTATAGTTTTCCAATTCTCATTTTCATTTTCCATTTCCATTTTCAATTGCCGTCCCTTTCTTGTCTCCGGCCACCACCACCACCACCGCCGCGCCTGCCGCCGCCGCCGGCCACCGCCGCTACCGCCGCTACCACCAGCCACCGCCATCGCCGCTCGCCGCCACCACCGTCGTCCCCTTCACGTCGCCGCCATCGCCACCTCAACCACCGTTGCCGCCGCCCCACCGCCGTGACCACCGCCCCACCACCATCGCCGCCACCGTCGTCGCCGTCGAGGCCACCACCACCATCGCCATCGCTGCCGAGGCCTCCAAGGCCACCGCCGTCGCCGCTGAGGCCACCGCCACCACCGTCGAGGCCACCGCCACCATCGCCAACGCCGCCAAGGCCACCGCCACCGCCATCGCCGCCGAGGCCCCCGAGACCTCCAAGGCCACTACCATCGCCGCCGACGCCACCGCCACCACCGCCGAGGCCACTGCCATCGCAGCCGAGGCCACCGCCACCACCGCCGAGGCCACCGCCGCCAAGCCCCGCCTCCGCTACCGTTGCCGCTGTGACCACCGTCACCACCGCCGTTGCAATGTTTGAAAAAATGGAAAATGGAAAATGAAAAATGAAAGTAATGAAAAATGCACAACTAAACGAGTTTTCTAATTTTCTAAAAATGGAAAATGAAAACTCCATGATTTCTAGTAAACAAGTTTTCTAAAATTTTCCTAGAAAACTGAAAATGAAAAATCAACTCCATTTTTTGTTTTCATTTTTTTGAAAAAGAGAAACAGTTTTCTACAACTAAAGACAACCTTAATTCTTCATACTCGAATCAGGATGGAGACAGGATCGTGAAACTTGCCTCATCCATGTCCCTGTTTCAATCCTTACACCTTATTAAATAAGCTCACCGTTGCATTTGATTTTCTAAGACATGTTAATTTTGTTCACACTTCAATACGTGCTCACTACAAATTTCAAAATGTATTCGTAAGATCTTAGGCCATCCGTAGTGGAAGCCGGGTAACCTTCGGGTTACCTTCGGCAACCACCAACCCGTCGGCTTCATCACACAACACCGCCGCGCCCCTATTTCGGGTTCCACATTTCGGTTTCTCCAAACCGTTGCGAGATGACCGTTTAACCCACCCCCCCCCCAACGGTAAAAAAAACGGATAGTTTTTAATTTTTTTTTCTTTTTTCCTTTTTCAAATTTCAATATATTTACTACACTATATATACTACACTATACACACAACTCTCTACACACAACTCACTACACATCCAAATGAATTCGCAAAACACTCCGAAACAAAGAAGAACCCGACAAACCCAAAGCCAACCGATACCGACAAACCCAAACCAACCGATGCCGACAAACCCAAACCAAACTTTGAGTTCCGCCGGTTCGTATATACCACAAATGCCGCGTCCCACATATCTCGCCCGCAATACCGATTGGGTCATCCCGCCATCCGCCGCCGTATACGATCCGAATTTTTTTAACACCAACGTTCCGCACTACGGAATGAGCCATGGTAATCTTTTACCGATGATGGCTCAATCCTTTACGGGAATGCTCACTCAATCGAGTCCCATGGCGTGTCAATCAACTCCTACTCCAACTCCGACAACGATGCCAAATATAAACGAGCCCCGAGATAGAGTAGATAGCTCGCCCGAATATGATGAGGTACCCGAAACGCAACCAACGCCGCCATCCCCACCACCACCATCGGGCACGGGCAAAAAAGGCAAAAAAGGAAAAGGCAATGCCAATTCCCCGAAAGACGGGAAAAGAAAATTCCCCGACCGGGAGCCGCCGAAAAAGTGGACACCCGATGAGGAGGTTGCGTTGGCGATGTCATGGGTGGCGACTTCGGAGGATTCCGTAGTAGGTAACAATCGTAGGCAAGGTATTTTATATATGGATTGTGTGATTTTGTCAATATAACGCAACTTACGAACTTTTTTATTTTTTTGATGTAGATGATTTTTGGGATACGGTTCGACTATCTTTCGAACATCGCACGGGATGCCCACCAAAATACCGCTCCGTGCATCAAATAAGGAGCAAATGTGTAGGGTTGGGCAAAGTTGTCCAACAATTTACCAACATCTACAACAACGTAAAATCGCAACGTAAAAGCGGCGAGGGTGACAACGATTGGTTAACGAAGGCTCGCTTCCGCTACAAAGAAGAGTACAAGAAGGCTTTTCAACACGAACATGTTTGGGATGTGCTCAAGGGGTCCGAGAAATACATACGCACACCTCTCATAGGTGCCACCTCTCGTCCCAAACGATCAAAGACTTCCGAATCCGCGACGCCCACCACCGACGCTTCCGACGCACACGGTCCTTTCGATGTCGATGTCGATGAGGAGGACGAAAACGAAGAAGAAGAGGAGCGTCCACGACCCATCGGAAGAAACGCGGCGAGAGCTTCGGCATCGGCTTCTACGGGAGCCGCCTCGAGCGAATACGTCTCCGGGTTGTTTCGCGAGTTAACGACGCTCAACACGACATCTCACGAAATACTCGCTCAAAAACAAAGGGATTTGGACTTGCGCGAAAGAGATTTGATGTTTCGTCAATCGGAGGCGGAGGAAAAGAAGCAACGGCGAGACTATAGGTTTTACATATCGCCGCATTCGCATCTTTCGGGCGGTGCGTTACATACAACGTTGCAAATGAAAGAGGAGCTACGAAAAAAATACGGATGGCCGCCTCTCGAATGATTATTAGTTTTTAAATTTTTAGATTTAACGCAATTTTAAGTTTTTAATTTTAAGTATCGCAATTTTAATTTTAATTTTATTGTAGCGTTTTTATTTTTAATGTTAGTATTATTTTTATTTTCAATTTTAATTTTAATGTAATTTTTTAATTTTTATTATTAATATTTTAAAATTAATTAAAATGAATTTTGATGGAGGGGGTTGCAGTGGGTCGACAGTGGATGAAATGGGTAGTTTTGGGTAGTTTTGTGGAAAGCTGATGTGGCAGCTGAAACCATTGAAGTGCAGTGGGTCGACAGTGGATGGCCTTATAAAGTTTTGTTTATAAAAGACTCTAATAGAATGTATATTTATTTATTTTAGATGTATTATAAGCTTTAACTTTTTTTGAACGGCATTTTAACTCACACACACGTTCCGGGGGTATCCGGATCCATACGGGCACTGACTAATCTCCCGCGCCCATGAGCTGACCCAAAGGCCAACCCATGGAGTACTCTCCCCTGAACCGACCCGAAGGCTGGTCAAGAGCTGGATACCGCAAAAGAGGTCTATAAGGCCTTTGGCCTTTTTTTGTATCGAGCGGGGCTCGAACCTGCACCAACCTATCTTTCAAGACAAGCACAAAGATGTTACCTACCACCGTTGGGCTAGACATTCATTGGTATTATAAGCTTAACTTTATTATAACGATAACAATGTAATAAGATAAACATCTTGAAAATGATAAAAACATGCTTCAATGGAGCATAATTAATATGTACTATATAAACAAAATATAAGAAAATTGCATAATATGTATGAAACAAAAGCAACCCTATATTTAATTTTTCAATATAAAAGATTTTGAAATGTCCACTATATATTATGTGTATGTAAACTATATTAAACGACCGTAAAGTAATTAAAGCAACTTTAATTGTTTAATTTATATAAAACCAGTCAAGATATCACTATATAAACTATAAATTAAGTGATCTTGTGATTTCAAAATAATAAACTATTTTGACAAGGCTCTCCATTAACTCATAAAAGATATAATAAATGAAAAGTTATATAAAACAAATTTATCGGTCAATATATAATATAACAAATTCATCATTCAACGAAAATGAGTTGTTTAAAACAAATTAAAATGCTAATGAGGTCGTTGACAAAAGGATTTGGCGGCATAACGGCATAAGCATGCTTATTGTATTATAAATAAATAATATATACATGCAACAAATACATCACATATTTTTCATGTTTAATCTCTTTTGAAAATTAATTATAATCATAGGTGATCAACTTTGTTTTAAAGAAGATTCCACTTTTCTATATTGAAATTTAAATTCATTTTCATATATACATAATTGCAGGTCAAGTTTATCTTATTACAGAGTATTTAATTATTAATTAAAACTTGTTAAATTATATGATAAATTAAACATGGGTGTTAGGATAAATAATATAACACTAATTCAAAAATTGAATATCATTACTAGAAAAATGAGCATAAACAACGACTTTTAGCGACGAAAAGATTGCACCGCTGATTAGCAACGGAATTGTTACAAAAATAAATAAAAAAAGAAATTTCACATGTCCGTCACTAATTAGCGACATAATTGTTTTACAAAAATGAAAAAGAAATTTCACGTGTGTGCTAATTATTAGCAACGGACACATGGAATCAGTCACTAATCATCGACAAATTTGTATTTGGTATTTCTGTATGAATTTGGATTGTTATGGTATTCCTGGTAGATAATTTATATATAGAAAATACGGTATTTATGTTTATTTTGTTTATTTTTTTTTATTAAATTTAGCAACAGGTTAGCAACGGATTCCGCTGCTAAGTTTGGTTAAAAGTAATAAAAAGATTAAATAAAATAACTATCCGTGGCTAATGCCATCCGTTACTAATTATAATCCATCAGTAATCTGTTGTTGATACCAATTTGTCACTGGATTTGTCACTGAGCATATTGAGACATTAATTTCAAACAACTCTATTAATAATTCAAAGTTATACTCTAGGAAAATGGATAAAAAGTTTAGTCTAAACAAGAATTTAATCCCATCTATCGGTTCTAGATAATTAGGTTCTTGCTTGAACCAATGGTGAGTGAGCAAATGGAGAATGGGGAGACATGATACGAGGAGACATCATCGTAGTTTCATCGTACAACCGTGATGAAAAACTAAGTCGAAGATCCTTTGACCATGGTCTGCTTCTCTTATTCTTTGTTGTCGTTGTCTCGTTCTCTTTACCCTTCTTAACAAATATGTGAATCCTATTTAGCGCAATTTGGACCGTTTGTTCATCCATATTTGCAAAGCAAACCCGAAACCACCCTGGTTCCACACAATGGAATGAAGAACCAGGGGAGACATTCAGTTTAACTTCGTTGATTATCAATCTCCATAGCCTCATTTCCTCATCAAATGTAGGCTTCTTTAGAAGCCTTCGTAAATCCATCCAAACATAGAGCGCCGCATTACTTGCTAAACAAGTAATGCCATCTTCTTCAAGCCCTTGTGTGAACACCTTATGCCGCTTAGCTAGCCTCCTTGAATTTTCGATTAGAAAACTCTCAACAAACACTTCATCCGAAAGAATTGAAGCTAGAAAATGTTGAGTTTGTGTGGAGATTAGCCCAAAACTTGACATCTTTCGCGCAGAACTCACAACACCGTCATTATATGAATATAGAATGCCAACACGAAACCCTGGGAGCCCCATGTCTTTTGACAAACTATAAATTATGTGAACCAACTCGGGATTTATCCGGTTCATTGGATCTTGCTCCATTTCTTGCAAGACTTCTGAGATAGAGATGAAGTCGGGCGTGTTGAAGACGGTGGCTGCATAAATTTCATCACAGACTAGATGAATGTCTTTGTCATTGATGAATTTAATTAGTGTTTTTAGAGTTTCTCTGTCCATGGTTGTGCCAAGAGGATTTGAAGGATTTGCAATGATCAATCCTTTGATTTTTATGTTGGATTTAATTGCATTATCATAGGCAGACTCAAGTGCTTGTTTGGTGATCTTGAAATCATTTGAACTCTTACATACTATTGGAATTAGTTGAATTCCAGTTCTCCATCTTAGGTCTCTATCAAATCTGGAAAGGAGAAGTAAATTTAATTAGTAGAGGTATGATTAATAGTATATATGAAAAATAAAATATAATTAAAAAGTCAAAGAAATGACAAGAAGCTTTGGTTTCCTTCTTGTGTTTTCCTCTTTCAGTTATATATTTTGTCAATATGGTCCTTCAATCTTCTTTTCTAAAATGTTCTCTTATTTGACTTATTTTGTAGAAATGTGTTCATTTGAAAGTCTTAAACTTGAGGTTAACCAAATCATCTGGCAACTAGCTAAGACTGACTTGTTGGTCTCATCTTAAAAAATGGTAAACTAAATTGATGTCTGGAAATAAAGAGCAACGCTTGGTCCAAATTCTTGCACGTGCATATGATTTGAATTATAACTTTCGATGTGTACATATATCTCAATCTTTATTTTCATAGATATATATATATATATATATATATATGACGAACATATGATCCCAACCTGTAGTTTTTGTGAAACCGGTGAAATTATATAAAAACCTATAAAATTCTATGAAACATTTCCATAATCGTTGATTTTTCATATATTTCATATTTCTATAATGATTGATTTTCCATATATTTCACATTAAATATGAAAACATTTTATAAAATTTTGTAGGATTTTATAGGGTTCTATTAGTTTCATGTTTACAAATGGGTTGTAAATGATTACGACTCTATGAGCGTATATATCTAATGCATAAAATTTTAATTTTTATAACGTATCTTTTAGAAAAATGAAGTCCACTATACGATGATGATAGAAATAACGTGATAAATATGAAAAAAAAAACAGCGTATAATGCAAGAATCCAAAATATATAAAGCACATAAAGTAAGTTTTATATCACCTGCTTGTAAGATTTAAACCATTATTTGATGATTCTCGACTAACTTCATATTTCACATAATTTTTTTATTTTTTTATTTTTCAGATGTATAGATCAATATAGTAACAAACCGCATATATAAGCTGTTCTATGGAAGCTTAATTTCTGTGAAAATTATCAAGTAATACAGTAACATGAACATAGTGCTCCATAATATAAGTTTTATTGCAAAATTCAATTTAAAAAATAAAGAGAGAATAAATTTAGCCCGTATATATATAATTAATATATAATATATTGAATGAGGTATCTAAAACTGAAAAAAAATATATATATATATATATACTTACGCAGGATAATATGGAGTGGGAACTAAAAATCCATCACCAGGATCTGCCAAGCAAAACATCAAAGATTCACTAGCTCCGGTGGCTCCACCGCCCATCACTATGCGATCTGGATCAAATCTAACTCTGTCTCCCCTTGCTTTCCCCATAAATTTTGCTATTGCCTGAATTGAAAACACATACATATACATATATAAAATGAATTTAAGAACAATGTATATAGTAATTTTTGCATGAGTAATTAATCTTCATGTATTTGGTAGTTTATTACCTCTCGAAACTCAGGCATGCCATGATAATCTTGAAAGTTCGCGATATCTTTAAATAGATCAACTCCGACATCGGTGCAAATTGACGATTTCGGGTTCTCCACGATCCATCTCTCGATTAAATCGTGCGAAAGCTGCAAAATAAGGTAAGTTAGTTATTTTTTAACGTCTAACCGGGCATCATAAATTTTCTTAACTTTTTTCATGTATATATATATATATGCATGCATGGAAAAGAAATTTTAACCAAATTACAGAGTGTCAAAGGGCTTGTAGCTCAGCAGCATTTGGTGTTCGATAAGGTGCCCCTCTCCCTTGTGGTTGTGGGTTCGAGTCTCATCATGAACATTGGTGTATATTTAGGAATACGTTTAGTGGGTGCGTGTGTGTGCTGCTACAAAAAAAACAAATTACAAAGCATTTAATTAACCTGGTTTTCTGCCAAGCCCATTTGGATAACACCATGAGGGTTTTGAGTAGGATGAAATGGATCTTGATCATAAGCCTTCCATCCATCAAAGTAAGGTGAATTCTCTCCATGTTGATCACTTGTTGCAATCTTTGACAAAAGGCTTTTCTTTTCTCTCAAGATCACCATACTGTGTGTGTTTGTGTGTGTGTGTGTGTGTATTTATCTTCAAGATATAGTGTTTTTTTAATATCTCACAAGGCAATGAAGAAAGGCATAGGAGATGGTGGTATATATAGGCATGCATGCATATATAGAGGTTGAAAAAGAGAGAGAGAGATTCAACTTTCAGAATGAAGTCAATTTCTATTTTGCTTATGTGAGCCAACCACGTATATAGTAAATAAGAAAATTAAACTTAATATATATGACTATTCCATTTCATGTGTTTTCTTTAATTAAATATTCTTTTAATCTGTCATATTAAAATTGTGCCTAAAAATAAATATGATAATATATTAAACATTGTCAGGATTTTTTTTTTTGGACGGCAAGAAAGAACTTTATTAAAAACAAGCGAGGGGCTAGGGAGATACAAAGGGAAACCGCTTTAAGCGGATTACAACACCAGTTCTCCCAATTAAGGAGATTACCATTCTTAAACCTACACCTGATCCAATCAAACGCGGTGAATTAAATTTCATCGCTAATCTCCTTATCTTTTTTCATTGTTCCCTTACCTTGTTGTTCGTTTGTGTCCAGAGGACCTAAAAAAAACGCAGCAACAATCAATCTTCTAATTTTTGCACTGATTATGCACTGATTTCAATCAATAAAAACTTATACATGTTAATTAAGTCTTCGTTGAGCTTTATTTTGTGAACATAAAACAAATGAAAAACACATAAATTAATGTAAAATTTTGCAAATAAAAAATAAAATGTTGCATTGATACTGTTAACTCCGACCGTTCCACAATCGTCTGTCAATATGGCATACTTGGCTCACTCAACGGCTATCATTATGAGAGCGTATCGGGCTCGAGACCATTCGATTTTAAACAAACACTACCCATAGTCATTACCAAATGAGCTTTTGTTACGAGTATATCACCATATCCAAATAAATATATCACAAATTCTGAATTTATGCTAATTAAAAACTAAAGCTTAACATATATACATATATTACACATTAGTTAATGTGACAAGTAGTTAAATTAAGCATAAACATTGTTGTTTATGCGACACTCTTATCTTGCGCGCCTATAATAATTACTATCAAAAGGTATATATTAACGATATTTATTAATAATATTATTCCAGATATTTTTACGTGATTTTTGATAATTATAAGGAAAGGAGGGTGGATGCTTCATAGGTTGTAATTTAAGACTTAGAATAGTCATGGAGTTTTGCTGGAGCGCACAAGTGTAGGCATTTCGGCGCCTGCTTAATTCCCTAAATATTTGATTAATAATTAAATGTTTAAAATGTAATTTAAATAGTTAAAATTAATAAACAATGGAAATGATGGCCAGTTTAGTTGGTCTGATGTATGGGTTATAGTTTTTATATGATGAAGGTTAGGAGTTTGACTCCTACTGGAGTCCATTGTGGGGGGATCTTTCCTGAACCGGTGTTGGATTCGAATATCAGCTGATGCCTTGAAGCCATTTAAATGAAAACTGGATGGTTAAGTTGGCGTTGGTTATTTTTCTTGGAAAGGTTTCAAACTCCGGTCATTGTGACTTTGTGCCATGGTTGCACGATGATACTCTTTGCACCAACATGTCATTCAAAAAAAAGTTCAATGAATAGAAATTAATAGCGTCAATATTAAACCATAGAAAAAAAGGTAACCAAAGCATTAATAACGATTATATTATTGAACGCATGAAATATAAAAAATGGAAATGTAAAAATATTCATCATTTTGGTACGTATTTTAATTAATTGAATGAGTTGATATTGAGAGTTTATTAATGGATAAGAAATACAATGAAAGAAATTTCATGGAATGTTCATTATTTCATTTATTTGTTAATATCTAACAAACATACTGCAATTAAATCTCATTAACCAAATATTTTGACTTTTGTTATGGATTCGTTTTGACTCTTCAATTTAGTGAATCATTTTTTGACTTTTTTTTCTAATTAGTGTTTTTTATATTTTAAATTAATCAAAAATATTTAATGATTATTTAAAAGTTGAAACATCCTAATACTTTATCAAAATATTATAGTTTAAGTTTAATCTAAAACAATAGGGATTGATATCATTGAAAATTGTAATTAATGACCAAAGGGAATTGGAAAATCTATTTTGATTCAAAATTTTGAGTTATTTTGATACCATAGGGATTTAATTCATTTGTATTTTGTTGGTCATGGAACCTGTTTATGTACAAACGTTGAAATGCTAGTAATGGAACTTGTTTTGCTATTTTGCTAGTTATCAAACATGTTTATGTACAAACATTGAAATGCATAGTAATGGAACTTGTTTTGCTATTTTGCTAATTATCGAACATGTTTAATTAGTGCTTTCTTGTTTTATGAAACTTGTTTATGTACAATCCTATTTATATAGAAACATGTTTATGGAAAATGGCATGCCGAAAGTTTATGGAACCTGTTTATGCATACACAAACTCATTAACCACAAGACACTAACCAAAAAGTACCAAAATTTGTTAACCAAAACACCAAAAAGTATCCTGTTCACATTTACCAAAATACAATAATCAAAAAGTATCTTGTTCACATTAACCAAAATACTAAAATATTTATATAAAAAAAAACAAACAAACCACATTATGCCTTGTCCTTTGCAAATCCTTGAATTATGCCTTAAAGTTTTGAATTATCACATGTCACAGTGTTCCCAACCTAGGAAATTTACCTATGTTCCGACCCACTTCTCTAACTTGACTCTTCATTTGTCTTCTTTCTCTTTTTCTTTAGCGTACTTATCTATTTGCGATGTTTTGGTGGAACCAAAGTTGTCAGGCAATCGAATGAATGCCACAGCATACTTCTACCAACAGGCCCTATCTTGAAGTTGTACATTTTCTTTCATGTGCTAAGCCGCTATACAAGATGCACCCATTGTTCAAGTAACTCAACACATGCTCAATGTTAGGTTGCAGTTAGTTGCCACAATATATTTGCAATGATTCATGTTAACTCCACCTCCTATAAGAACATATTCTTTAGCTAGCATTAACTATACATTGATCATTCCAAGGCCCAAATACCTTGCACCTATCTCCGTCGTTCCAAATCACATGGTATTTGGATGTTTTATTCTTGATTGTGTCCATCATCTTTATTGTTTTTGAGGTGAATGGTCCAGTGCAAGTATCTATTATTATAAGAACATTTGCAATCCTTTTCATAAGGTATACTTTAACGTACTCCAAACAAGAATATATTGGTTTATCCCTAACATCAATAATTTGCCGCTTGAATACCTCATACATGTAATTTAGAAGCACATCAAAGTGACATCTACATGTGATTGTATAAGTTGTGGTATGTAAGCTATAGACCAAGTTTAAAACCAATAGAACACATTTATTAATAAAAAAACATAACATGTATCATACCTATGAAATGGGATCTAGTCCAATGTTGGGGGATCTTGTTCAACCATTCGTAGCAAACTACATTGATGTATTTCTTTTTTGAAAGTTGTCCATTGCCTTTTAAAATTAGGGGACGTTGGTAGATGTTGCAGGCTTCCATAAAGTATCTTTGTATGATTTCCTCTTCCATCGTAGTTTCATATTCCCATAGATGTCATATGCAGTATATATGTTCATCCGAAGGAAACAACTTTGCAATGGCTGGAATAATACCATGTATGCAAAATTGAAGAAAATAAAGTCAAAAACAAAAAAAAATTGCCAAGGTAAAGTAAAAAAAATCAAAACATACATATTATATGTCACTTATGAAGGTAAAATTGGAATTTGAATGAAGTTCAAGATTATCTTTATTACAAAGATAATTGAGCAACCATTATCTTAAACCGTATTTAAGTTACAAATATCAAATTACAGTTATTTGCTTTATGAATTTAGTTATGTTAGAAAGAAAATTCATAATTTTCATACAAAATAGCAATACCAACAAGAATACATGTAACGTTTTCCAATTCAAATATATTAACTATATAATATTATGAAATTGTTAGGTGAAACTATTATATTTCAGAAGTTTAACATCTATAACATAATAAAAATTTATAATTTTACAGTGATATAAAATAGAAAAAAATATACAAAATAATTGATCATTATTTTTTGGTTATGTGGGCGATTTTACTAATTAAATATTATGAAAATTAAGCTAAACATTATTTTTTTTTGCTAGGGAGAGACATTTCAAACATAAGAATAAGAATTTTAAAGTAGATATAGAAACTTTCCACAAGTGGTTCAAAGTTGTGTTCTACTTCATAACTTCCAACTAGAGATGGCCAAAAAGGATCGGACCGGACCGGACCGGCCGGTTAACCGGGGACTTAACCGAGCCGTAACCGGTTAGGACCGGACCGATTAAGGACTGGTCCGCCAACCGGTCCACACCATTGGTTACGATTTTTGGCGTTTTTCACAGGACCGGTTAGGACCGGACCGGGACCGGTTAAGGACCGAACCGAGACCGGTTAAGGACCGAACCGATGCATTCAAAAAATATTACCGTTAATATAGGCATTAATATAGACGTTGGCTTCGATTTTCAGCATAGATGACCGTTTTTTGGCTCCTTTTGACCCCATTTGCCATATAAATAAGTGGTGTGGGGTTTGGGATGAATACCAACTTACGAAAAAAGCAAAAAACGCAAAGTTCTCGTTATAATTCGTATTCGTTTTTGCAAGTTCTACTCTCTCAACTCTCTCTCGTTAAACGATGTATTTTATTTTATATATAATTAATGTACTTAGCTTATATTTTCGAAGAATAATAAAACGTATTCTTAAAGTAACGAACGTGACCTTTCTTTTGCAAGTTTATATAGTTGTAAAAAAAAACCGGTCCTGATCCATAACTGGTCCCTTAACCGGTTCTAACCGGTTAAGGTTAACCGGTTATTTGAAGTAGCCTAACCAGTCCTCACCTTTGAATCATAGGACCGGACCGAACCGTAACCGGTTACTCCTTAACCGGTCCCGGTGTGTTACTGTTTAGGACCGGACCGATTAAGGACCGGTTAGGACCGGTCCGGGACCGGTATTTGGCCATCTCTACTTCCAACAATGGAAAATGGGTACCCTGAAACTTCAAAAACAAAAAACCTTGATTATAGCACAAGAATTCTATATTTATGTGGAAAGTCAACATTAATTAGTCATGGTAAGAGAATGGAAAAATTAAGGGACTCCAAGGCATGTCAAGAACAAGGACCAAAGACTTCAAAGATGACAAAGCTTGATAACGACAACTAAAGAAGACATTCAAAATGGTACAAGTAATCGAGATAATGTTTAGAATTTCATGTCTGGAAGACAAATAACTATGGGTTATTTTCTTGATTAGACGGTCTATAAAGAAATATGTGTCTATAGGGGACATTAAAATAGTAAAAGGTACCAATTGTTGAAGTTAATGTTTTAAATTTTGCAATAGGGATATAAATAATGCTATGTCGTTTTTTGATTAGACGTTTGTAAAGACTTTTTTCTCGGGAGGGGGGCATGAGAACAATATGCATGTGAGTATGATAGGAATAGGATGTTAGGTCATGCCTTAGGAGTGTGGAATTGTGGATGTGAGCAGAGGACGTGTCGGGAGTTTGTATATAGTAATACAAAAAATTGTAAATAAAAGAGACACATTCTTTTATTATCTAAAAGAACCTTAAAGAGAATTTTATATTATATGAAAGACCAATACATGTATTAATTGATTACATTCGCAATATATATATATATATATTATATATATATAGAAAAACTAATTGGTCATTCATTTTATACAAAACCACTTGATTAGAAAACCTTTATATATTTAGTAGTTTTTTTTAAAGGCTTTATATATTTAGTAGTAAATCAGTTTTATAGGACTCCTAAAATGTCTAACCTCCATAATAAAATACTTTATGCTAGCAAACCAAAAAACTTCCCCTTGGTGAGGACATTTTATTTTAAAAATAGTTGATAAAACATTTTATTTTAAAAACATCTTAAAAAGTTTGTTAAACACCCGGCAACATCCTATAACCCTATTGGAACACTATTAGATAGGGTGTTCTGTAATTTGATTTTTAAACTAATATTCATAAAATATTATCTTAAAATGCTTAGACATTCTAAACATATCTTATAAAGTCATTTTTTGTAGTGAATGTTAATCATCTAAAACGTAAATATTGTGACTTCAGATGATGTCAATCTATGTATTAAAGCGTATATTATACGAATTTTAACAGTAAAACTAATTGACAATATTATGAGAAACTAATATGATAGATAATAAGTAATTAGTTGATATTTTGTCCAAGAATACTAGAAGAATGAATTTATATGAATTACTAGTATATCTCTAATTTAAGAGTATGTTATTATAATATTTTTTATGGTAGTCTTCCAGTGCTGTGGCGGATTGGTTATCGATTGAGGGGTTCATAGCGCCCTAACCGAGTTCGAGCCTTCCTGTGCGCATGCCTAGGGACATCTAAGTGCGGATTAGTCGGGCTTTTGCCCGATCACCCTTCCAAAAAAAAAGAATTTTTGATGGTAAAGATGAAATATTAAAAGATTTTTTAAACTTAGTAAGGGTCCGTTTTTTACATCTCGAACACTATAAAATATCCTGAAGTAGTTATCAGTGGGCTTAAAGCGAAAGAGTAGGACTAGTTATAAGTTGGACCAGACAACAAGGCCATGTTACAAGGGCTCGATCCAACTATTCAGGGCCCAATTAGTATCAGGACCAAATTTCTGCAAGTATAAATGGGTGTTTTAAGTATAAATGTTTTAATTATTCAAGAAAAAATATAGCTTTAATTCTATGTAATATATATAAGGGTGGCAATTCGCGGGTTGAAGGGTTGGTGGGTCACGGGTTGGCGGGTTGGAGGGTCAGAAAACCTCAACCCAACCCAACCCATTTACCTAATCGTGTCGAGTTCTTCAACCCAACCCACGAAGGGTCGTGTCGTGGGTCGTGTCACGGGTTGGCGGGTTAACGGGTTAACGGGTCAAAGCTCATATTTCATATAATTCAAATAAAAACAAGTAAACAACATCCAAAAGCAACCAAAATACCAAATACAACCAAGTTTCAAAGCAAATACAACCAAACAAATACAACCAAGTTCAAAAGCAACCAAAATACCAAATACATCCAAGTTTCAAGTTCAAATGAACAAGTTTAAAGTTCACTTATTTGGCCGTTTTCATAATTGATAATTTCATTTGTAATTTGTTAAGTTTTTTCACTTTTTTTATTACATAATCAAAACTAAAATAAAAATATAAAATAATTATTTAAATATAAAATGGGTTTGGGGTCAACCGCCAACCCGTGGGTCAACACACGAAATTTGTGGTTGGCGGGTTGGAGGGTCAAAAATCTCAACCCAAACCCATTTATCTTTGTGTCGTTCGGATTGGTGGGTCGTTCGGAAAATTGCCAGCCCTAAACATATATAAATATTGTACAGATTGTTATATTTGGTTTTTTGATAAGGTACACATATTAAATAATATAATAACATTTCAAAATAGTTGATGTAATAATTAAATTTAATTAATATTTGTTAATTATTATAAAATAATATTTAATTACTTAAAGATAGAGGTGTAAAGATATCATAGGAACATTATGAATATCAACACTTCAAGTCCAATTTGATTATTGTCGCAACACTAAACCCTCGTTCCAATAAATAGGGGTGTTCATCGAGTCGAATTTCAGGTTTTTTGAAATCATCGGATCGGGTTGTTCGGGTTTGAAATTTATTTAAGTAAATTCGAAACTCGATTCGAATTCGAAATGAACATGCAAAACCGACTTGATTCGAATTCGAAATGAACATGCAAAACGACTTGATTCGAATTCGAAATGAAACGTTTATGTTATTTATAAATAGTATAATTAAGTTTACTGGCTTATTGTGTTGGTTTATTTTTTTAATCGATGTTTGGTTTACCCAAAAAAAAAAATTGTAGGTGTCATTTATATCGTCCATTTTTTATCTATAAAGGAACAAAAGAAAAGAAGTGAAGAGTTAAGAATCAAATGATAAAAATTCCTTACGAGAACCTAACTTACTTTGTTAACCATGCAAAAAAATTTTGATAATGTTTATGATTGTCGAAATTAGTTGTTTTTCTTTTAACAGATTCTCTATAAAAAAAAATAAAAACGAAGAAAACAACAAAGATGCAAAAATCTTTAAATTTGGATAACTCTTCAAAATTAATTAACATACAAGAGAAATGACTTTTCTCTTATGTTCGGCAATAAGAAAATGAAATGTTTAAGAAAAGAAATAATATTGTATTAGATAGATCGATCTAATATTTTAATAACATAAGTAATAATGTTATCTTCAATATATAAAACTTGTTAGAGTTGAATGAATCTTTTATAGAGAATTTTTTAGACTTTGATTCTTACTTTACCAGACTTTTAAAGAATCAACCATAAACGTGGTGACATACCGGCAAAAACCCTAAGGGATGTGGTGGAATATCCATTTACCAGGTTGGGTCCAGACGTTAGTATTTGTGGCCAAATTAGTCTCAGCCAATTATATCTTAATCTTTAAAATGCCAAAGAATGTCGTCTAGACTCTAGACAAAGCCTAATAGCCTATATATGAATCTTTTTCCGAAAAAGAAATTTTAAATTTAAAAAATCTGCTAGAAACACTCTAATGATTTGATTAATACCATTATAAGTATTAGAGGCACACATAGCACCCTATAGATAGGCCCATTAAACAAGTCCACCACCATTGGCAGACTAATTAATTAAGCCCATTCATAAATGAATTAATTTGTGATTTTGCTTTGGGCATATAAAAGATGACTAGAGGCATACAGTGGTCAGTGAAATAAAGGGGAGGATTTCCTAAGCTTGAGGTATATTCTACTATATTGATGCCCTAAATAAATAGTGTGCTTGAGATCTCCATGTTCTTATATGTTGATCAAAGTATATATGTTTATCATGATTGAATGTTTTTTTATCGAACATTACATAACCAAAAATTTAAAACTAATCTTACTTATTATTTGGTTCAATGTGTTATTGGCTTAAAATAATTTCAAATAGTGTAATTGATTTGATGATTTCTTGATCTTTGTATGTTAGTTTTTTTAAGATTATTATTCTTCATTCAATAAGACATTCAAACCCTTTAATTTAAATGGTAAAATACTACTTATATTATGGAATTTTAACATTTATAATGTTTCAAACAATCTATCGACAACCAATTGATTACTTGTTTGGTTGTATAATTTTTAATGTTATATAGTCCTTTTATAATCATGATGATGGGAATGTGGCAATTATTGTCTAAATATAGTCATAAAAAGCATTGTAGTTTAACCTTATTTTATAAATTACTAGAGTTGAATTTCTATAGCGTACTTGAATAGAAGGATGTTGTTATCTCTATCTCCTATACTTACAAACGCTTATTTATACGTCCTCCTTTAAACCTTCTATACGACTCGTATGCACCTACTTATACCCCCTCTAGGAGGGAGTATGGTTAGAAAACCCATAAACAAAATATCAAGGCAACAAAAAAGAATAAGAAAGACTATATGACAAACGTGATAAAAGTTTATAGTATATGAATTTAATTGTCAAGAAAATGAACCTACAAATGCACCAACAAAGGTGTCAGTTTTGTAGCATTTTAAACCAACCAGCTTTCTTATTAACTGTATCAATTTAATTTGTTAGTAATACCCTACTAATCATCTAAATTTAGATGAAATGTGGTCCTAGCGTATCACTATAATATCATATCATATCAACTTACTTTTTGTTATTATTTATTACTTAAATTTTAACATGATGAAATATCTTTTGATTTAATTTGTGAATCATTTTATTTTAAATTCTGCTAAAGTGTAATACAAATGAATATATATAAAAACATCATTGAATTCATTTGTCTAATTCTAACAATTTAATAGCATCTTCAATAACTTTTTCTAAAATAGAGATTTTGTTGCTTCAAGAGATATCTAAAACCTTCTTTAAAATGGAAGAAAGTTTAAGAATGATAGTAACTCCAACAATCACAAAAACAAAGATCTTTCATAAACAGAGTAAACAAAACCTTTTTTTGTAAAGAAAATCAACAACCCAACTCATTTTTATAACAAATAACAATACTTGACAAGAAGAGCAACACTATAAGATTCAACTCATCATTTGCAGTTTATCGCCCCTGTGAATACATACACAAACACATTTCCAAGGATGGAAGCTATGGAAAACACATAGGCACCATCACCCCTCCAACGAACATCTCATTGTGACCCATTATCTTTGGCCGTTAACCCGTCATCACTGTAACGTATCACTAGTATGACCCACCATTTTCATGTTTCATTCTCTATGTCCCCCCCCCCCTATGGTTCACCCCTTTGAACCATCACCATCGTGACCTATCGAAAAAGGCAAGGACACCGGTACAACATCATCGTCCTTATGGGTTTGAACGATGGTATTGATGGTGGTATGGTGTTGGCGATGGATACTGACCGTGTATGTTACATATAACATAGCATATATAATAGTTATTTACGTAAGAGGTTCCTAAATTTTTATGGTTTTAAAGAAACAATAAAAAACAAAGAAAAAGTGTAAAAAAGACAATAAAATGGTTGAGGACAAAAATACTCCAGTTCTAACAGGGCTATTAACGTAGTTAGTGATTAGAAACTATTTTTAAAACAAAATAGAAACCTGAAGAACCAAATGTGGACCTATTAAAACTTAGATACCGTTTTCAAATAAAACCATAAACCCAAGGGACCAAAAGTAACGTTTATTCAAAAAAACAACCAACTAGAAAGATCCAAAATTGCACGTCACGCGCTTAAAAAGGTACAGTACAACATACGCTTCAAAGACGAGGTGCCCATTTTGTCTTATTTTAATTATTTTTATATTTTGTCGGCAAGTACCAAACTATGAAATTACTAAAATAGTCATGGCTCACGCATCACACAGCGGCAAGAAGCAAGATAGTGAAAGTAACAAGGGACCCTTTTGACTTTTTCATTGTTTTTTCTTTATTAAATACCCCCCTTTGACATTATAAAAGTCAATCAATATATACAAATTGTAAAAGAAAAGATACTCAAGGCTCAAAACATAAAAGAATTTCTTTTTGCAGTTTGGTGCATGATATTTAGATTTTTACAGTTTTAGCATGAGTTTTAAAAACACATTTGCATTTTCTTATTCTATTAATCCATATTTCTGGTTAAAATGGTAAGGTTTGATGAGTGTTTGAGAAATATGATTTTTAGTTTTGAAGAATAAAATATTTCTTGATATGGGTACATAGTTTTTTTTTCTTGATATTAGATATGTATATAGATTTTTTCTACAATCAGTCGGTAGGAGTAAAAAGGATCATACGAGAGTAGTACATAATTAAAATAACACAACAACCCACAAAATCATATATGATTAATGATTCATAATTTCATATATATTTAATTCACATGACTTTGCAAGTTGTAGCCAAATCCATCCGTGTTGCAAAGTCGCCCGTGTAACTCTTTCAAAACTTAATGAAAAATCATATATGATTTTATTGGTTTTCGTGTTTTTTTTAGATAGCTATTGTTCTTCTTTGAACCTAACTTTCTTCCCCTCTCTCTAGAGAAAAGAAAATCCACAGTGTGAAAATTATTACATAGATTAACCTCTGTAACCATACACCCTCATATGGCGTTTTGCTTCCTTAATTGTCTCTTAACTGCATTTTTTAAGGGAGAAGAACATGATTGACATGAACCAATAGGAGTGTAATGCCAATGTTGTGATGATACATGACCATGATTGACATGTCATCATCTCCAAATGAATGCTATTAGGCTGCTCGCACCGCCTGTGGCTTCACAGCGGGTAGGAAGGAAGGAGAGCCGGCGGGCTCTTTGGGTTGGGTGCATGAACCATTCAAGCCGGCGGTTTGGGGCTTGGTTGGCTTCTCCAACCCGCTGGACTTTTGTGTGTGTTGTGTTTATTTTTTTTTTTACTTTTTTTTTCCAATTTTTACTCCTATAATTAAATACTCATTTACCCCAAATTCTTTTTTCACACAAACAACCTTCAATTCTTCAACTCTTTTTTCACACAAACAACTTCCAATTCTTCAAACCTCCCACTCTTCAAACGATGAATCCAAACGATCGAAACCTCGCATCACGGCGCGCGAAATGTAAACGTCGGGCGGAACCCGAGACCCCTTCGAAGCCCTCTTTCAAAGTCGACGTTACGCATACCGGGTTCCCTCCAGAATATCCACCCGATTACAATCTCGACATTTCGCCGAAAGGTTTTTCTATCACAATTACTAATTTCACCAACGACCCAACAAGAGGAAGACATTAAGTTTTTGACCACCTCACACGACCATCTCCGGGGTAAAAAGCTCTTCGATACTATGAAACGAAAAGAGGAGATCAAAGCCAAATATGGCTTGTAATTTTTAGTTTATTTAATGTTTTAGTTTATTTTATTTAATTATGTAATGTTTAATTTTAATTTTTAGTTAATTAAAAATGTAATTTTAATTTTTAGTTAATTAATTATTAATCTTATTATTAACTAATTAAAAAATAAATAAAATAAATTGAAAAGTGAGTGGGTTGGGAGGGTTGGTGTGTGTTTGTAGAGGGTTATGGGAGGGTAAAGAGAGGGTTGACCAAAAGCTGATGTGGAAGCTGACGTGGCATTCAAAAAGTGAGTGGGTTGAGAGGGTTAGAGAGTATGGGTGCGTGTAGCCTTAGCATGAGCTATGGCTATTTAATTGTTCAAAGCTTTAATTAATGGAAGGTTATTAGTGGTATATAAAGTGAGATGATAAATGTAATTAATAAAGTAAATCTTAAAAACTGAAAAAGTGTGAAAGTTTTTATAAACATTTGAAAAACTAGAATAGTGTGAAATATGTTGGATAAACAAATCACAATAATTTAGTACACTTTCATATTATCTTTCTATACATTAAGTGTCATATAAAGAATTAACACAATGATTTAATTAATAGAAGTTGAAGAATTTGCCATATAAATTGTTAGATTGCTTGTTTTAACTTATCTGTTTATTGTAACTTAACATCTTCAAATAAGTAAAATATACTATTGTTTCATAGATTTGAAAGTCGTATTAGGTACTATTTTATATTGATTATGTACAACCAATGAATCACCAATTTTGTGGTGGTGACATCAATTTAACTGATATACCGTATAGAAATAGCAAACTTTAACAACTTCTAAAATGATTTAGTGAAGCACTTTTCTTCCTATAGTAAATACATTTAATATAAAATGTCATACATTGCATTTGATTTTATTATAAATTAACTGAATCAAACTAACAAAATAAATCTTACCAAAATAAAGTTTGGAAGATGCTAAGATATACACATTTCTAGCATCTATCCTTAAATTGTAAAGAGTAGAGGAAGTGTTTTTGTTAAGACTTAAAACTAAAAAAAATGTAAACTTTATAAACGTTGTGTGTCAATTTGAAAGAAAATGTAAAATATCGTGGTAACTTGGGACAAGTATTAAAACTTTTGGACCACAATGCTATTTAAACAAAAGATAAAATAAAGCAAAAAGAAATCTAAACCCTAATTTGTCCAGAATCCTTGTGAAGGCCAGCTGCCACACTCTCCCATTCACACGCTTTTTTGTTCTTTATTAAAATTAAAATAATCATATAATCCATTTTAAAGAATATATTAAAAAAAATGCAACGGCAAACTAACACACATGTTCTTAAATAAAAGGGGATAGTTCTCCAAAATGTATCAAAGTATACATAAAATGTTATTGTGTGTATTCACCTATCAAAAATGTTTTTTGATGTATCAAACTTCATTTTTTCTTCTAATGTATGTATCAGATGACTTGTAACCTGTTGAGCAGGTCACCCTCCAACCGTCGTGGCCGCCGCCCAGCCGCAACCCACCGTCGCCTTCGGGAACCGCCGCAACACCACCCCACGACCCACCTCCACCAACCCCATGCCACCCACCTCCACCATCACCCCTACGCACCTCCACCATCCCACGCAACACCCACCTCCACCATCACCCTCTACCACCCACCTCCACCACACCCACCATCCACCGTGACCTCCATTATCCCACCGCCACCCATATCCACCATCACCCACCGTCATCCACCTCCACCATCACCACGCCACCCACCTCCACCACTGCCACCACGAGAGGTTCACACCTCCGCCGTCGCTATCACCACCATCATCACCGTCGCCACCGCCATCACCATCGAACCATCACCGCCACCACCATCGAACCGCCGCCACCCCCATTGACCGCCACCATCACCTTCGACCCACAGCCACCCAGAACCACCATCCCCACCGCCAACAACCTCCCGCCGTCGTCACTAACTGCCGGTAACCGGCTGGTGACCGGTTGTGCAGGTCACAATACACACAATAACAAAAAAAGTAAAGTTTGATACATCAAAAAGCATTTTTGATTGGTGGATACACACAATAACATTTTGGGTATAGTTTGATACATTTTGGAGAACTATCCCCTAAATAAAAACATTAGTAGCTTAATAGTCGATAATATCTTTATAAGGGACAGTGGATAGCATCCTTGTTTACCCAAGTTTGATTCATGGGGTGAGCATATAATGATACCCTGATCATGGGTCGGGTTCGGGTCGGTCCATGGTCGCCGATGATTAGTCGGGTGTCCGTATGGATCCCGAATACCTCGCCGACTTCGTGTCCAAACGTGTGTGTGGGTTATCTGCCGTAAAAAAAAAACCACACAGATGTTCTTAAGGTACTTGGAATTTAATGGCATCCGATTAATCCGATCAATTACGACCTAGCCCAATTAAAGATATCGTTAAATGCTCTTTACAGAAGCATTAACTTGATTTTGGATATTGTTAAATGCTCTTTATAGAATTTAAACCCACGTAGTCAGGGATACCATCTACTAATCATACAAAGTGTTATCTTACTCGGTTAGACATACTTTGATAAAAATAATTATATTAAATTATACAAACCATTAATTACAAACATTTAAAAAAAGACAAAAAGAAATTATAAAAAAATACGTCCTTTGGAGAAAGTAATATTCTAAATTAATAAATACATATTTTAAATGTAACACTTTTCCATTTCACACACAATATATCATCTCACATGCACCATTAGTTTTCTCTCTCTATATATCAAAAGTCAGCGCCTTCCTTTGTTTTCATTCTCCTCCTCCTTCCATGGATTCTGATTGGGACCTTCAAGCGGTGGTCAGAGGCTGCTCCTCCGCCACCACCACCAGCGCCACCGCCACCACCACCACCGCCACCACCACCACAACCACCACCACCACTCCAACTTGGTCTCTAGATGCTTATAATAGTACACAAAACTCTAATCTTTATGGAGAAAATTTCATGGGTTTTTCTTTTTTCCCAGATCTATTTCAATTTCAACCAAGAAGTGAGAACAGTATAGAGCAGTTTTTGAATGATATTTACAGTTACAACCCTGTATATTTACAGAAACCACCCCCTTCTCCTCAAAGCTTGCCAATCTCACCCCTTTCTGTTCTTGGTGGACTTCAAGATCCACCTTCCTACCACCACCACCACAGGAAACAGTTTCAGGGAAAGCAGCAATCTTTAAGCAACTCTAGATGTACAACTTCTCATGCACAGAGTACAACAAAGTTCAAGAAAAGGTAAAAAAGTTTGTCTTTTTATTTTTTAACCACCCTCTATTGATTTTCATTGGATTGATTAGTGGGTTTTGTTAGTTTTTACATTTATGAAATACCCTTGAAGCAAATTGAGTTTCAAGATTCATTTATTTTTTCTGAAAAGTATATACCTTTTTCATTTTTCTTTTTTCTTTTTAGAGGTTGTGAATGAAGAATTTGAAATTTGGGAGATACCCACATGCAGTAAATTGATTTATGTAATTTCCAAAAATAGTTTTCAGGAAAATATAACAAGATATCTTTTCATTTAAAGAAAATGTATAATTTGTTGCTGTTCTTGATATATTTTTTTTAATTAATGTTGGCAGGAAAAATCAGATTAAAAAGGTTTCCCAAGTGCCAGCAGAAGGATCATCTTCTGACTTATGGTCTTGGAGAAAATATGGTCAAAAACCTATCAAAGGCTCTCCATACCCAAGGTTTGTATCTTTCTTTTTTTCTTCACTTTTAGCTCTTTTATTATAAAAATATTCATTAACATAACTTTAATTAATTTTTTTGTAACAACCTCTTTTATTTCAGTTTTTGAAAATGCAAGTTTTAACAAAACCAAGTATTATTCAGAAAACTCTACAATATTTGTGTTCCATCTTAAAGATAAACATAATGATTATAAATGTGGTTTTGGAATTAAAAATGATGATAACTATATACATTATTGAAAAATAATTTTTATAATAGTGTTTTAAGTTGAACCGCATAAAATGGCGATCATTTCATAATTATTTTATTTTTCTTGATTTAAGATAGATCTAGCAAAGTGGTTGTAAATTATTTGGTAGCTCGTAAGCTAGCTTATAAATAAATTATGTTCGATAAAAAATGGTTTATGTATATGTAAAATGATCAAAATAAGTATCTTTGGGTATAATAATAATTATCATATAATAGAAGTGTATAATTGTAAAAAAACTACAAAAAACTTATAAATTGATATTCCACACAGCTATCTAATAAACTAGCTTATGTTCAAACATCTACTAGCTTATAATTAATTACTAAAAATTTCATTTGTTTTTGGTTCTAAACAGGGGATATTATAAGTGTAGCACTTCAAAGGGTTGTTTGGCCCGAAAACAAGTGGAGCGTAATAGATCCGATCCGGGTATGTTAATCATCACGTATACCGGTGAACACAACCACCCGGTTCCGACCCAACGGAACTCTTTAGCCGGAAGCTCCCGCAACAAATCCACCACCTCCAGCGACATCGATCACAAAACAAACAAACCGATGTCGGTTTCTCCGACAGCCAGTTTATCTCCGGCTTCAGAAAAGATGGACGAAACCGACGACGACGAAGCCAACTTCGACGTCTCCGGTGTCGTCATAGACGAAGACATCTTCGATGGGTTGGACGAGATCGTCGGTACGGTCTCCACATCAAAGACGCCTTCGCCATTTCGGTGGTTATCGAACGACGACGTAACCACCGCCGCGGCCGATGCCGGCCGGAGTTGACTTTTTCAAAATTGACTTTTAAGATGATGACGTCATCATGATGAGATTATGTGCCTATACTCGCTGACTTTTTCAAAATCAATTTCCCAGAGCATATACTACTAAATCCAAGGCATGTATGTTTTAACAACTTGTACTCTAGGCAGTTTTATGTTGCACCTTACTCTGGATTTGGTAATTTTTGCCTTGGAATAGTGGGTATCATTTTTTTGTGGTTTTTTTAGAAAAGTGAAATCGGCTTTTTGTGTAGGTGATGATGTTTAAAGTATTGGTTAACGGTACAATTGTGCATTATTTGTTGTACATTATGCATCATGTATTGTACCTATTATTGGGATGTGCGTATTACTTTTTAGGCAAAAGGTAAATGGGAATGTATTCTTTTTGTGGCTCGAAAAATATTTTTTTATTATGATTTGATTTTTACGTTTATAAAAAGACTTATTGGTTACATATTTAGGCATTGTTTGGTAAAAATAAGTTAACTTATAAGTTAGCTTATAAGTCACCTTATAAGTCAAGTACATGTTTGGATGACCATAAGTCACCTTATAAGTTAACTTATAAGTTAGCTTTTTGAAAAGCTACTCCACTAACCTTTTGGTGACTTATGTGACTTTTTGTATTTTTATTCCAAATATACCCTTGCTAAGTTTTATATTACTAATTTTAAACATGTCTTTTTAGTCATTTACAGTTATAAGCTACCTTATCAGCTAGTTTTTTGCCAAACGCAACTTTTTATCAGCTAGCTTATCAGTCACTAGCTATCTTATCAGTCACCAGCTACCTTATCAGTCATAAGTTACCTTATCAGTCATAAGTTACCTTATCACTAGTTTGCCAAACATAGCCTTAAACTTTAATTGTTACACTAAGTTAAAAGTTTAAATTGACAACAATGGATGTAAAATGACGTGAGTTAATGGAGAAACAATGGAAGTACAGAAGTAACTTTTTTTTTTTTACCGTAGTAACCGGTAAACTAATATTGTTGAAAAACTAAGGTGAAAAAAGTAGTACTTGATAGTTGATACAGTAATGTTTGGTAAATGTTTATTACCACTTTAGAATTTAGATGATAATTTAAAATGAAATACAATAAAAGAAAATTATAGCATACAATTATCAAAAGTGTGTAGCAAATAAAATTATAGTAGACAATTATAAAAAATGTAAGCTACATAGTTAATGAGAATATATTAATTTTTTATTTAAAAACTAATTTGTAAAAGCATCTCCAAAATAATGATAATGAAGATTTTAAGAATTTTATGCATATTTTTTGTTTCAACAAATTTTTCAAAAGTTCTATTCAAAATAAAAGAAGTGTCAAAGACAATGGAAAATTCTTTAAGTTTATAAAAATTGACTACAGTGGGGAATAAATATATTTTTAAAACTATCAATGGCATGGTTTGAACAATTTAAATTATTAGAAAAATAAATAATATATTATTAGATTAACAGAATATTTTAATAATCTCTAACATTAAATATCTTGTTAAAATTGATTGTTACTTTATTTTGTTTTGTAGTTTTATTATTTTAAAATTTTAAGACTATTTTTGGAGATGCTCCTACTCCCCAAATGAATATATTTCGATAAGCATAATTAATTAACTCGATTCGTGGTTCTAAAATTTTCCATGTTTGAAGAAGAAAAGATAAACACAAATCATGTCTACCTAGGGCTATGGATAGGATTTTTGTCTACCCGTGTTCGATCCCAAACAAAGTAAATTTGAGGACATGAGGAATACCCAGTCTTTAGGCTGATCTAGTCATAGAGTGTTCTACCGTCCAACCCAGTCAAAGAATGTGGTTGGCCTCTAGGTCTAGCGTATCTGGGCCGGGACAACGCGGATTAATGAGTTGCATGTGATGTCTGATACCGACGGGAAGGTGTGCGTGCGTGTGTGTGTATGTTCGTGATAGTCGTTTGCGGTTCGATACCGCTATGCGTTCTAAAAAAATATTTAAAGAAAAAAATAGAAGGAATAAAATAAATAAATATATAAATATTTTCTACAATATACAAGCAACGAAATTATATATAGTAAAATTCTTTTAGGCTCTAATTTTATTATTATGATTTGCTAATTATTGCTATATAATATAATCAAACGAATTTCCATTTGAAAGAGTGGAAGTTGCTATAGCCTTAAATGTAACCAACATTAATTTCTTGGTGTATTATCGAAAAAAATGTAAGATCTAAACTCAAACTTTAGTATTGTAAACTCAAAAGCAAAATAAAAGGAACAAATGAAGAAAAAGAAGTATCTAAAGAATATTAGTTATCAATTAACAATTTCTTAATTAATTGATAATTAGATTTCTAGACGAAAGTTCGGCTGAAAATTGTATTATTTAGATGCATTATTCACGATAAATAATATAACATTTAGTCCGAACAATGCATTAACATTCAGTTGGAATACTATTATATCACTGTTGTAAAAAAACTCGCCTTACAGTAGCCATGGCGTGGCTTATGTCTCACGCCACGTTAATCCCATGGCACGTCATGGCCTACTGCGCAGTTCTTCTCATGCGAAAATTGATTTTTTTTACATATTAAGGTTTTATTTGCTAGTTTTTAGTATATATAACTCAATTCGAACTTGTTTATTCCTATTAACTTATTGAATGACTGCACAAAATATATAATCTTATATATAATAGTTTATATGAACTACAAATTTCACGCCATAAGTCACGCTTGAGGCTTGACCTCGCCGCCACGCTACGCCTCATGCCATTTAGAACCTTGTATTGTATTATTCAAACTGAACGCGACATGTGAGATGCTCTCAGCTATACTCACATATGCAATTAAAGATAAGTTTTCACGAGAGCATCCACAATGGAGCTTCTTCTTGAGATTCTTTTTGAGGTCTTTACAAGAACCTCCACTGTGGGACAGAGGTTTTTGCCCAGTCACAAGTTCTTATTAGTATCCACGTGCTTGAGCAAGAACCCAGGTTCTTGTAATACTTTATTTTTCTGTTATATACTAATTTACATAAATAAAAATAATATTATAAATAAGAAAATTGAGGTGTGGTTTTCGTAAGAACCTCCATTGTAGAGTTTAAGGAGGTTCTTCCTTTATTGATGATGTGACAACGATTTGGCAGGAAAAAAATTGGCAAATGAGATTTTTAGAGGTTCCACCAGTGTGAATTCTCTTAGAACCCGATTCTAACTTTCTATTTAAAAATTAGGCTATCAAATGTTAACCAATTATAACTTGCTACACATAGCCTAAATAGTTGTTTTAACCTTTTGTTTTCAAGTAGAATATGATTGAATATAAACATAAATACACAATGACTTATCTAATTCAATTTTTTCTAACTAGTACTTAGAGCTTGAACAAAAAACTATTAAACTTGTTAAGACAAAAATAAACAAATTAATATATTGATGTTGATTAAATTAAGTCAAACTAAATGCTACCTGGCCTTGATAATTACCTCTCAAGTGTTTGCATGTGTTTTCACTTGATGTGGTGGTTGTGTTGTACCATAAACTATAATCTTTTCTTTTTTGTCTAAAAGCTATATAATATGCAACATGTTTTAGTTGATATGCTATAAATAAAAACAATCTATTAATAGTTGAAAAATAAGATATATGCTTATTGTAATAAAACAGAAGATCTGTGCATAAAGAATTAAGTACTGTTACGAAGATCTTTTAATCATTGACAAATATATTAGCGGTGACAACTGTGTCGTATTCAGGTTAGTGGGTTAGAAAGGCACAATCCGGATCCAATCCGTTTAACCAATCATGTCAACATATTCAACCGCAACTTGCGACCCGTATAACCCGTTTAACTATACGGGTTGGCGGGTCATAATTGAGTTGTCGGGTCATAAATGGGTCAAATACAACCTAGTTTAAAACTTCAAATACAACAAAAATGAAATTCTATTTGTTAATTTTAGGTGTTGATTTGAAATTGAAAAGGTGAAACTCAGAAGTCGAAATAAAGTTTTGTTATATAAAAAATATTAAAAAGATAAATGGGTTAACGGGTTGACCCACAAACCCATATACCAATCCAAACACGACTGGCGAAATAAAGGGTTTGCGGGTCAAAAAAAGTCAACCCAAACCTGTTTATCTTTGTGTCTGATTTTGTCGTATCAAAAATTGTCACCCCTAAAATAAATGAAAAAGAAAACTCTTAAAGGGTACGTCAGGACAAGACAAGATAGGATAGGACATGACAGGAAAAAAAACAGGAACAACGTTTGGTAAGACAATATATGACTAAATAAAACAAGTTCAAATGACCAATTTACCCCTAACGAACTATTTTGTATTTTTATAAAAATAATCAATCTAAGTATTGTATATCATCTGAAATCAAAATATTACTAGATTTCATTGGACCATTTATGCTTTAGACTAGCGGAGGAGGTTGTTGTGGGAGAGGAAATGGTGGAGTTGGCTAACTGTGGTGGTGAGGGGGAGTGGCGATGGACGGTGGTTGTCCGAGTGTCTATGAACGGTGGTGCTCGAAGGTTGTAAATGTAGTGGAAGAGATTATTGTGGTAGAGGATATGGTGGAGGTGGCGGTGCCAGCGACGGTCGGGGAGGTGGAGATGGACGGTGGTGGTCTATTGTAAAACCAAAAAAAAAAAAAAATTAGAAAGGAATATATATATATATATATATATTGGAAAGTTCAAATGAAAACTCATTTTTTATTGTAAACGTGAGGACCACTAAAAATGCATCATGTGGCAATATTCACTCTGAATATCATGCATTATTCAGAGTGGATAAAGGCGCTTAAGCGTTATTCACATTGTCCGATCTCTTAACTGGTTATGAATTGGTCCAGCTATAACTGGTTGAGCGGTTATCGGTTAACCACCTGGACTGGTTATATATAACCAGTTACTGATGGCCATCTGTGGTTCCAATAGGTGACAACTATTTTTTTAGACCATTTTTCTTTATAATACGGTTAGGCCCTCTTCTTTCTTTTATGTAAACTAGTGTGTACCACCGCGCGTTGCGCGGTGACGATAACTTTTTTAGAAAAAAATGAAAGTTAAGTGACACGATTCTTTCTGAGTAAGATATTAAACTACATATTTTCTTTTGTTAGGAAATATATAACCGAATCTAAATGAAATGTAATTCTTAACTAATAACTAATAAAATACAATATTATTTTGGTTCAACGTGAAACCAAATTAAGATAAAAATATTAGGGGTTTTATGATATAAGTGTGTTATGTAATAATTGTATTGGTGTGCTATATAAAACTATAGGCTATATATAGAAGTAAACTTTCATATGGTCATGATTAAACATTTGAATATCTATCTATATATTCACAACAAATTTAATAAATTATGATATAAGTGTGTTGTGTAATAATTTATTGTTTAATGGTCATGATTTCCTTTAATGATTTTAATTTTTATTGTTTCTCTTAACAAAGAAATTTTATACATATTTTTTGTATTTATAAGAGTAATAATTATCCCATAGGGAATTTAATATTTAAGAAATGATTAATCTCAAGGGTAAATAATATTTTAGTCATCAAAGTTTTAGTTCATTTTCGGTTTAACCATCAATGTTTTTTTTTTTTTTTTTTTTTTTCGGTTTAACCTTAAAGTTTTGAATTTGTTATGTTTTAACCATCAAAGTTGTTTTTATTTGATTTTACCATAAAGTTTTAAATTTACTATAATTTAAACCTCAAAGTTTTCTTTTCAAATGGTTTAAGCCTTAAAGTTTTGTTAATAAAACTAATTAATCTATTAAGTTTTTTATGGATTTTGATTTTACTCTCTTTACTTTATTATACATGTTATTTTTAATAGAAACTTAACAAAACTTAAGGGGTTAAACCACTTTTTAACAAAACTTAAGGGTTAGATCATTTGTAAAAAAACTTTAATGTTTAAACTAAGAAAAAGGTGCAACTTTGATGGTTAAATCATAATAAAGTCAAAACTTTATGGTCAAATTGAAAAAAAAAACTTCAATATATCCTAGTATCAAAACTTTGATCTATGTAAGCAAAATTGAACCAAAACTTTGAGGGTTAAACCATTATTTACCCTAATCGCAAATGTATCCTAGTATCAAACATTATGATCTATGTAAGCAAAAATGATATTCTTAATTTAGCTCATGAACCTATTTTTACAAATGAATACATTAAAATCATTTTGTAAGAAGTACTTTTATTATGCACACAGACTTCAAAGAACATGTAGAGATGACTAAGAACTAAAGGTTTACTCCAATATGGTACCGGATGTGATGAGTCAGCCTCTCGTGAACAATTCAATTTCTCTAGAAAAATCTGTAGCATCAATGGGATTCACTTCTACATGTGCATTAACAAATGCATGAAATCAATTGTGCAATTTTGGTCAAAGAATAAAAGGCTCTGAAAAAAAAAATGCATTGCATAATAATTTTTAAAACAGAATGTAAATCATGACAACAACATACATAAAATCATATTGTCATCAAATCACAAAACCAAATTGCATAAAATTACAATGTAGTCAAAATCATAAAACAAACATATATAAAAATTATAATGCTATCTAAATCGTGAAATGAATATACATAAGTTGATTACCTTTGACTAAAATTATGAAAAATATGTAGATAATATTCTTACTTTGCATCGTAAGAAGTGATCATAAAAATATATCATACCTTATATTTTAACCACGAAATCCCAAAAACGAAGACCTAAATTGAATAATTTATGTTGAAATAACCTAAAAAAATTTATAAAAAAAACTATCAATAATAAATTAGTATATATAATTGAAGAAAAACCCGAGGAAGAAATTTATGAAAGTTACATACATAATATCCCTACTTAGATCATAAGAAGAAAGGTAATCATAAAAAACACATACCTTTATAACCATAAAATCCCATAAACAAAAACTTCACAGTTCTAAATAGAATGATTTATGTTGGAATAATGTAGAAAAAGTTCCTACAAAAATAAAATCAAAACTATCAATAACATATTAATATGTATAAATGAAGAAAACCAAAGCAAGAAATTGAGAATGAACAGAGATTTTGAAACTGAGGGTTAAATAAGGAGGTATAGGGGGTGAGAAGATGGAGAGGTTAGAGATAACCCCTTAATATTAAAGATATTAGTAATAAGTGGACAAAAAATAATTATGAATTAATAAATTTGACTTAATAAGAAGATAACCGAAAAGGCTTGAGAATATGAAATGGTGAAGTAACACTTCACTATTAAAGATGTTGGTAAAATTACCAAAAAGACCCTCACATACAATAGAGCATATATTTTCATACATTGATAAAAAAGTAATTAGCAAAAAAGTTAATTAATAAAATCAAAAAACCGAGAAAATTTCTAAGAAGTATTCTATGCTTGAGAATGTGCCACGTCATCTTGTGAGGTTGTTGTTTTAATATATATAACTAGTGTCAGAACCGCGCGTTGCGCGGTAGCGCAACTAACTTTTTAATAATATGTAGATTGTAATCGTCGTTCGTTGCATTTGCTCAAAACCATTGTTACAAAATCGAAATGTTTTCATATAATATTGGTTTATATAAAACGAAAAAACTAAAATGTTTAAAAATTGCATGAAATATTTCTTTAAATAAATAAAACTTCCTATCCAACCCAAATGTTTAAGATGCATACAGAACTGCTATAGTATCGTATTTTTTTAATAACTAACATTCTCATTTTTCCTCAATCCAATCCAATCAAGATCAACTTTCCTCCCTTCAAAAAATAGACAGAACAAAAGTCATGAAATTAGATGGTTATATATAAATATGATATAAAAAAGTAATTAAAATTAACATCATATACCATTTATTATCTAGCAAAGGTTTCGGCTTTGACTTTGTAATTTGGATTGGTTTAATTTTTCACATGTTCACGAAAGATAAAATATACGAAGACACTATAATCATAAATAACGATAGCTACCTTAGTATGACAACAACAACAACAACTCAATTTTAGTAATTCTACAACTTTTTTAACCACATAACAGGAAACATTTCTATGTATAAAAAACTCAAATAATTAAGCCAATAATTGATAAAAAAAATATTTGATAAAAAACTCAAACAATTCTATGTATAGGAAACAACTCAATTTTACCTCTTCCATGTCTATTCCTCAAGTACCCTCTTTTAATAAGGTTTTGGAGGAATGAGCAAATAAATAGTCAGGTTAAACCCATAAATGAAATTACAAAAAAAAAAAAAAAAAAAACTCACTCTTATATATCTTTCTTTTAGAGGTGCATAAGTCATTTACATATTAAACCTTTTAGAAGATCAAAATTTTGAGAAAATTCATACTCAAAGTTTTTAATACACTATAGTACACATTATTGGATGTGGTTGTTCCTCTCAATATATATATATACAGATATATATATATATATATGTGTGTGTATATATAATAGATAAAAAATATATTAATATGTATTCTTAAAAAATTGAGGAAAACACAAATAACTCATCTACTGAACAGGTCATATAAAGCATACTCAAAATTTGATTGTCGTAATCAATAAACAATTATTTTAAGAAACTATAATATTATAAGCAAAATGTAGTCGAACATAAGAAAAAAAATATTAGAGACATAATAAACAATACAAAAAAACTTTATAATCTCAACAAAAGGTAAAAAAGATGCATACCTAAATTAATTTTTCCAAAGTTTTCTTGAAACAATACCTCAATCCATCATCAAAAAAAACAAAGAAGAAAAATATTAGAGACATAATAAACAAAAAAAACGTTATAATTACAACAAAAGGTAAAAAAGATGCATACTTGAATTAGTTTTTCCAATCTTTTCTTGAAAAATGATAAAATGATAACCATGAAGAAAGAACATTGTGAATTGGTGATATTTATAGTGTGAGATGATTAGAAGGTGAAAAGTAGGTAGAGAAAATGAATAGATGGTTTTAAATACAAACATAAATAGCAATTAATTAATATTGATGAATAATTAGTGCTTGAAATTAAATTAGTGTTTGATTTAAAAAAATGAAAAAAAGAGAGAATGAATGAGAAGAAAAAAAAAGATAAATATGTTTTTTATTCTATGCTTGAGAATGTACCACGTCATCTTGTGAGGTTGTTGTTTTAATATATATAAATGATTAACCCACTTATTTGGGCTTTGTAAACTAAATATATGTGTTAGAAAGATGTTGGGTTTGATATTTATTAAATGTTGGGCTTAGCAAAGTCCACTTTGGTTAGCTCATGCCTCATGCTAAAATAATCAGCTTATTTCAAGATAATTAAATTCAATAACTATGATATTAATTAATTTCTAATCTCATTAGTACTAGTGTACTACATTAGAATAAATCCATTATTCACTTAATATGTTAATTTATTTAAGAAATTATTTTTTGTATTAATCGTTATTCTTTTTTTAAAACCTTTAGATCTATTTATTAATTTATATATTAATTTAGACCATTGTTTAATTCATTGATTGGATTCTTATTCTCTAATTCTGTTAATTAAACGATTTAATCGTAAATTGTTTAATGACATTTTGGGTTAAATTGTCATTTTGGGTTAGAATTTAATAGGTGTTTTAGTTTGAAGAGATATGTAGTTGTTAAGAATATTTACATAATAAATGGTAATCGTATTTAAGGCGTCGTTTTACGGTTTATAAATAGATGACTAGATGAGGCATTTTAAGTCGGAGCGGACGGTTTTTATAATTATAATTCGACGTAAGTAACAATATTAAGCATAGTTGACTATAAGTTGACTTTTGGAAAAGTTAATCATTAATGGACTATTTGACTTCTTTATTGTAGGTTAAGGCTTTTGAGGAAAGTGACTAGTTAATCCTTTTTACCACAGGTTCGAATCCAGACGCTTCCAGATTGTGGCCACTGAGGATTAACCCAGGGCAGCATGCTTTAGCTGTCGGTAAATATTGTCGGGATTATCACTAACTAGCTTATTAGTCAACAACTAGCTTATTAGCTAGTTTGCGAAACATAGCCTAGTATTTTCAGCTATTTTGGTATAATATTCAACATCTCTTTTTATTGTTTTTTGTAATGGCGAACACTCTCTCTCTCTCTCTCTAAATTAACCTACTCCTAAATCTACTCCAACATTCGTAATGGAACTGGAACTCACAACCACGAGGAAGGAGGCACCACTCAAATATTCAACATCTATTTTTACTGTTTTTGATAACTATATTTAATTTCATTTGGAAAATATTTTGATTATATTTGGTGTACATTTTGTACTAATTAGTAATAATAACACGTTTAATCCTTTGAATAATAAGACCATGCATTATGCCTTTGTTGAAGGGTTTGGGTAGCCTTGTTCGGCAAAGCTCGGTAAACCCATTTCGGCTTGTTCGGCAAACCCCCACCCCCTTCAGCCTTCGGCTTCTCCATGTCGATGGGCAACCCCCACCCATCCCCCCTCTCTCTCTTTTCTCTCTCTCTCTCTCTCTCTTCTTTCTCTCTCTTATTTTCTTATTTTATTTTATTTATTAATTATATAAACTAAAAGCGTGGATAAGATTTGTTTGGGTATAACTTATGTTTTGGATAGTTTTGGGTAAGCAATGGAAAGTTGATGTGGCATTAAGTAGCATTGGCTATAACTCATGGTCTAAGTAAGAATATACAAAAGAATTAAAGAAACCCAAAAATAATTCCTTTTTTTAGAAACAAAATAGTAACTACCTTTCATACTAGAGTAGAGATGGCCAAATGGGTTCGATGCGGTTCGGAGCCAGGACGACTTGGGACAAGTCCTCATAACCTGACCTATAAAGCTTAACCGCTCCTTCGTAATTGGGTCGGACCGAGAGCAGGACCAGTTATACTGGGACCAGCTATGAGAATACTATTTAGGAGCGGACCAATTTTTGACCACCTTTAGACTGTCCTTAACACTTTGATCCTAACTAATTAGGTTTTCGTATAAAATTTAAAAACAATACATAATACTCCATGCGAATTATATAAGTAGGGGTCTGGGATCACTCTTTAGGATCATGACTGTGCCATTGAAAGAATATGACAAGGGATGTATCTACAAACATATCAATATAAATATATATTACGATTGATATAAGTGTCAACTCATTAACGTATTCTTGTTTATAAAACTTACCATTATAAGAAACTATGCAATTTTCTATAATCCTTTTTGTGCTTCTACATTTTTAAAATTTTGAAGGTCGTTTTTTTTAATCGTGTTTCGAAATATCTTGTTGGAGTTTTCAGAATTCCACAAATGGGTTTTGGTGAACACCTTGATATTGTTGCACCAATTCCTTCAAGCAACTCCCCATCAGACAAGCTTCGACCTTTGACCGCCATTATTAAAAGTTGTAGTTGTGTATAAAATATGTGAAGATGGTTTTTGTAAAGTAACTTTTCAAACAAAATATTATGATAATTGTTTTGTTAAGTTCACAGAAATATCATAACCTTTGAAATACAATGAACCAACCATCTCACCAATAAAAATTTTGTGAAAATTATCTTTTTATAATGGTGTCTCCGTCTAAAAACAGTTCAAGCTTCGTCCCTGTCAGTGCCGTGCCTGCAGGGGGCGGGCCGGGCGTACGCCCAGGGCCCATAAAAAGTAGGGGCCCAAAATTATATATATATATATATACATATAGTAGTAATAAAAAAATTGTAAATAAAAGTGACACAAATGTTTTAGTATCTAATAGGACATTTTTTTTGGGATTATATTAAGACCCAAAACATAATTAATTACATTGTCAAACAAAATATGCAAAAAAAATTAATTGGTCCCTCACTTTATAGTATTCGTTATTGTTTTTCTAAGTTTTTTTAGGCCAAAATCTAAAACTACTTAATTGATTATTCTTTGATATATTTAGTATTAAATTGGTTTTATAAGGCACCTAAAATGTCTAAGCTTCGTAATAAAATACTTTATACTTTATAAGACTATATAAATATATCATATTTTGTTTTTTATGGTGGAACTAATGGTGATGCTATATAAAAATGATATAGTGGATAATATTGATTTAAAAATAGTTAATGATTGATTATTAGTCTCAAAATACTTGGAGAATGGTTTTATATAAACTATTATATTTAAAATTCAAGAGTATGTTACTTTTTAATTATAAAAACGATATATTAAAGTTCTTTTTTGCACTTAGCGAGGGCCCTTTTTAACATATCGCCCAGGGCAAAAATGACAGGAACGACACTGGTCCCTATGTCTAGTCATAGACTGGGTTGCCCCCCCAGCCCAGTCAAAGATTATGGTTGGACTCTAGGTCCAGTGTAAGTTGGGCCGGGACAACGACGGATTAGTGTCGTGAATGCCTGATACCGCCGAGGAGGTGTGCGTACGTGTATTCATGATAATCGTTCGTTGGTTCGATACTGCTATGCCTTCCATTTTTTTTATTGTTTTATATAAGGTAGAAGGTGTGAATACCATGAAATGAATGTAGGTGGAATGAAACAGATAGAAAATAAATAAAGATTAGGGACATTTTTGTTCATAATTAAGAAACAAAAACCGAAAGTTACTATAATCTAATATATAAAAAATGTAAATGCAGTGGTTTTTTGTTGAAACCTCTCTCTTGTTGATCATGATAAGTTTAAAAAGTGATAACATTCCGAAATTCTCAAAATAAACCGAATCTCGACGATAAATGGCTACCAATTCGATAATTATATGTGTGTATATATATATCTATATATTATATGATTTTGTGTATTTGTGTGTGTGCTTTTGTGTATTTGTGTGTGTGGGTTTATGTACCTCACATGGCAATGAAATGCAAACCGGTACCCCATTCTCAAGACCATCTCCCCTCCCAATATATTTACATCTATACATACACACATTTATATCTATCTATCTATCTATACATATATCAACATTTAATACCATCTTCATTCTTCACCATCAAAACCTCTTTACCTTCTTCTTTAACACTATGTCATTTCTAGTCCTCTTACTACTATTACTACTACCACTTCTGCCTCCGGTTGCCGTCGGCAGCCACGGCTGTCCGCCGGAAAAATGCGGCACCTTTGGCTCCATTCCGTACCCGTTCCGGCTCACCAACGGTTCCGATTGCGGTGACTTGCTCTCGGATGTCTTCCATCTCTCTTGCCACAATTCGACCGCTCTTTTCCTCACCATCGGATCGTACCGATATCGGGTTCTCGATTTCTTTCCGGACGGCGGTGGCGTGTTGGTGGATTTTCCGAACGACACCGTTCGTTACTCTTCATCCTGCCGGACGTACTATGACTTGAGGTCGTTTCCGTTTCCCGGGAACCGGTATTTCGGGATATCGTTAGATAATGTGGTTGGTTTATATGGGTGTGGGGATTCGTCGTTGTGCAGGGCGGATTGTGGCGGATGTCGTGATGAGAACGCCACTACCACGTTCAGGGGTAGTGGGTGTTGTTACCCGCTTTCCGATGACGGTGGCGGTGTTTGGAGCGTGGGCGATGGTTTCTCGGTGTTTCGGCAGTTTGGGTGCAAGGGGTTTTCTTGTTGGGTTGGTCAGGGTTCGAAAGATGGTGGTGATGTGAAACGTGGGATCAAGTTGGAATGGGCGATTCCGGTCGATGTGATCACTGGAGTCTGCGATTCCAATGCCCGAACGTTGAACGTGAGCTCGGTGATCTCCGGTGTGAGGTGCCGATGTGTTGATGGATTCGTGGGGACGGATTCGCTAAGGGAATCGGTTGCTTGAAATGTGAGTTACTTTCGATCGATATTTTTTGTGGTCCATGTTTGACAACTATAAATTAACTTATATTTCAAAGTTTATTGCGAAATCTGTTTTATCACCTAATTTTTTAAAAACTATTTTAAGTAGCGTTTTTTCACGAAGGGGTTTTCACACTTTTTTTAATACCAATTATACCCTTTTAACACCTAAATTTTTGAAAAACTACTTTAATTAACGTTTTTTTACAAGGATTTTCACACTTTTTTTAATACCAAGTACGCCCTTTTAACATTTATCATATTATAATTATTATCAAGTAGGATTAGATTATTAGCCAATAGTTGGTGTAATTCAGCCAATAGCTAACTTATCAGTTAATTTATCAAGCGTTTACTTGTATTTATCGTAATATTATTGACCTTGATATATAGCTTGCATCAAGGACGGAGCCGAAGTTTATGGCAACGACTGCGACGTTAAGCGACGTGGCCGGAGCAAACTCGTGCTCGGAGGTACGTTCCACATCCGCCATTGAAACTCAAGGTGTTAGAACATTGATTGATGACCTGTGACTTGTTTTTACGTACAGGAAGTCTTGCTTTAGGCCTCTCGATCACCACATTGGCCGCACTCTTTTGTTTGTTAAAACGCCAAGCGAAGCCAGGTACCGTCGATCCCGTTCAGGCTCGCAGCCAAACCAGCGTTTCGAATCACAAAGGGCGTAGGACCCGTTTATTTACTCATAGCGAGCTTGAACATGCCACCAAGGGGTTCAGAGACGATCAAAAGCTCATGAGCTTTGGTGACGGTGGGACGCTTTATGCCGGAGTCCTTTCGGATGGAGTCGAGGTGGCTGTGCACAAAGTGCAATGCCCGACCGAAAGTGACCTCGTCCGAGTTCTATCACGAGTCAAGATCCTATCGGAAGTTTCCCACACGAACATGGCTCGAATCCTCGGATGCTCCATCGACTCCGGGTACACCCCTTTGGTCGTGTTCGAATATCCGGGGAACGGTACCCTCGAACAGCATCTAAGTCAAACGGGAAATGATCAAAAAACGTGTCTTGAATGGCACAACAGGTTAACGATTGCGGCGGAACTCTCGACCGTACTTGCCTTCCTCCAGTGTGAGATCTATCCTCCGGTGTTGCACCGTGGTCTCCGATTGGGCTGTGTCCTGCTGGACTCGAACCTGTCCGTAAAACTCGTTGGGTTCGAGCTGTTGGGGGACGGCGAAGACGGGTGCGGGTCAGATGGTGCGTTCTCTACCAAAAACGACGTTTATGGTCTGGGTGTGGTGCTTTTGGAGATCATAGCGGGCGGCCGATCTGCGGACCTAGCTACGGTGGCTTTGCGGAAAATCAGAAAAGGGAAGTTGGAAGAGGTGGTGGATCCGAGGCTGTACTACCACGAACAACCAGGGTACCGGAAAGAGCAAATGGAGGTGGTGGCAGACGTTGCGACACGGTGTTGTTGTTCGCCGGTGATGGAAGATTGGGAATGAACGACGTCGCAAAAGAGCTTCTTCACGTGACGAAAGAAAGCATTGATCACGTCGGAAGTAGACGGGGCCAGCCGGCCTCGAAGAGACCTTCTCGAATTCAAGTCTTCTGCAAATGGTATCGTTATCGCCAGACTCCATTTACGTACCTAGATCAATAATCTATCGATGAACATCAAGTGTTCGATTCAAAGAACAGAATTTCTGGTTTTATGGTTACATTATTGTTGGATTTGCCTACAAAATTGGCATTCTAACTCAAAACTCATCTTCATCAATTCAGACCCAATAAGATCTACATCGATTTGAATAAGATTTGCAGTTTCGATCTTTCTTACTCGAATTTCTCGGCAGCCTCTGCGGCGGCGGCTGCCGCCTTATCCAAACCCATCTTCTGCAACTCCTTCATGAAGCCATCGACCTCGGTTGTATTGATTTTGTAAGGGCTGTGCGGCACCCCTGGAAACGAACGTTTTCGACTTGTTCTTTATAATCTGATAAAGCTTTGTTAATCACTTCACCTACTTGAGCAAACTGTTTACAGAACTTCGGTGTAACCTGTAAAAATGGTGTTTAACATCAGCTTTTTTAGCAACGGCGTTGTGCCCAATCATAATTACAACACTCAAACTAACGAAATGCTTAAATATGTTGTTTTTAGCTTAAATTTTGGTTTTTCTTAATACACCTCTTGGTTTTAAAAGTACATCGATCGAAAGAGTCTTTCATATAGGACAAGAAACCAACCAACAAATCTATACTAAATTTGTAAAAAAAATAGATATTGCTTTATAGTCAAATTGTACCCACTTACGAAAAAAATTATGGGTCCGATCCTAAGAGGAAGATTGGACAATATTGATAAATTACTAAACTACCCATGTCCGATAAAACCTCAAAACTTTTCACAATTATTTCACCTGCCTATCTCATTGTCACTGGTTCAGTCATGTCTAGTCCCATCCATGTACCAAACAGATAGGACAAGGCGTAAAAGTCATGAAAAACTCAAGTTGTATGATACGAACCTTTGCGTGATGCGGATGCTGCATCATTCCCAAGAGATCATGGTAAACGAGAACCTACATCAACAATAAGAGAAAGACATTTAGGTGGTGTTTTTTTTTGACAAGACTAAGACCATTTCACAAGTCAGGGGTCTTCAGTGAAATTATCGCTCTACCCTTTGAGGTAAGGTATAAACCTATTTCAAATAGACATACCGAGTTTGTTTTGCTTGGTTTATTTTGAAGTTTTATAACCAAATAATTTATAGAAAAGCTTGATATCAAACCTGCCGCTGCAAAAAGGGCCAGCCCCGAATGCCAATGGTGGGTATACGAAGAACAGCAGTTGCAGCTGCAGCCACAGGTGCAGGCACGCACTCGAGAACAACAGAAAAACACCCAGCTTCCTGCAATGCTAGTGCTGTCTCCACAACCTACAAGTTGATATGGATTAATCATCACCAATAGTTCACGAGTATAAGAAGGTAGAGTTTGACTTTGAAAGTCAAACATGGACTGTTTCAACGTCAAATTGATATGTACTCTTTAAAGTTCAAGAAAGTCTTCGACAAGTTATCTCAACAAGTTAACAAGTTCTACGAGTTGGAGATTTTGGTTGCAATATGCAAAAACAACCATATCAAATTTGAAATTTGAAAAGCCAGATGTTTGACTCCAAAAGTCAAACTCTTACCCTCTTTCTAAACAATCCAAGTTGAAGCGAATCACAAATATATTTAACACCACTCCGAATGGTAAGTTTTTTGTTTGAGCTTTCTCCCCAAAAAGCGGACTCAAAAGCATTCAATTCAGAAAAATTTATGTAGGGATTAAATTTCCTTCAAGAACCAAATAAAGTTGGTACAGTTCGACTTTTGAGGTCAAACTGTACAAGTGTTGGTTTGACCTCAAAAGTCGAACTATATTATGTTTGTAGTACATTTTTTTTTGGAAGAAAACAAAAAGAAGGATTGGTTTGCGGACCTTGACGGCACTGAGAACGTTCCTCCCTTGAGGTCTAAATCCACCAAGAACGCTAATGGCTTGAGGGGTGAGTCCTACATGGCCCATAACCGCAATCCCGGCTTCAACGATGTTTTTAGCAGCTGAAATCCTTGATGGTGCACCACCTTCCAACTTGATTGCATCCATTCCTCCTTCTTTCAATACCCTCACTGCTGTATCAACAGCCTGCTCATAACCAAATCTTAGTAATCTACATCAAATACGAACCAATATCGCAACAATCCAATTTAAACCAAACTATCCCAGTATATCTATTGTTGCTCTTATAGAATTCAAGAAAGAACGCTATAACTTGTGAAGAAACAATTACGGATAAATTGTTGAAATATAAATGCGTGAAAAAACCATGACTTTCTGGTTCAATTTTTATTTTTTTGAAAACCAACCTTACAGACATGATTATTAAAGATCATATCAACAATTAGTATTTGACCATCTGGAAGAAAGGTTCTTGCAAGGTCACCCATGAGTCATTGTTTCACATTCTTGGTCAAAGGATGAATCCATTTTCTTATCATCGTAATTGTAGTTTTGTTGCAAACTAACCATCAATGTATGACATTAGCTAAAATGCAAAAACAAAGAAACAAAAAAAAACACATTTAAGGAGTTATTTATTAACCACTTATTACACACTTACAGACCGTTTACCAAATGCTTACCGGGTAAGCACTTATCAACAGGAGTCTCCACCCTCATTTACCTAATGAGTTAACATTCCATGCAATTGGATCCATGGTAAGCATTTATAACTCTCAACCTTCCTAGAGATCCGGTCTTTCTATAAAAAATCTATCATGACAAGTAAATTAGAATGGTGACTCTTACCCGTTAAGGGTTCTCGTAAAAAATGACCCTTTTTAATGTTAAACCAAATACAACTGGAATGTGTAAATGGACGGTCGAAAAGCCAATTATTACAAGCTAGTTAGGCATCGTTTGGTAAAAATAAGGTAGCTTATAAGCTAGCTTATAAGCTAGTTTTTGAAAAGCTACTCTCACCGTCGTTTTGGTGACTTTTGGGACTTATTACCTTTTTATTCCAAATATACCCTTGCTACTTTTTACGCTACCAATTTTTAAACATGTATTTTTTTTGTCATTTTCCAGTCATAAGCTACCTTGTCAGCTAATTTTTGTCAAACCCAACTTATTCATCAATTAGCATATCAGTCATAAGCAAACTAGCCTTAATGTAGACAACGGATAACCACAAAGTTAGCTAATAGTTGATAAGCAAGTTCTAGCTATATAACAATCTAAAATGATCTAATGGTTACAATACTCACATGCCTAAAAATGTCACAACTTTTAATTTAAATTAAACAAAAGATTTTAAAAGAATAAGAGGTGAGAAGGTACCCACCTGTTGAGGGCTAGATTCATAGGTACCAAAAGCAAGATCCCCCACAAGCAACGGCCTTTTAGCTCCTCTAGCCACCGATCGGCAATGCACCAACATCTCGTCCAACGTGATCGGCAACGTCGTGTCGTGACCGTGAACCACCATAGACGCCGAGTCTCCAACGAGCGCAATATCGATTCCGGCCGTGTCTAAGTGGACGGCCGACGGGTAATCATAGGCAGTGACCATTGTAATCGCCTCCCCTTTCCTGTGCTTTGTGCGCAGAGTCGTCAGAGTGACTCTTTGGTCAGGGTTTTGAGGCTTTGGGCCGCCGTAGACGGTGTTTTCCGGCACGTTGCTCATATACCTTATGAGTTTGAAATTGGGGTTTCTGATGGTGGTGGTGGAACATGTTTTTGAGAATCTATTGAAGAATGCAGCAGCCATGGTTGATGATGATGGATTGAAGGAAATTAAGGCATAAAAAGTTGTTGAATTTTGAAACGGGTAGATTAGGTTTTGAGATTGAAAATTCAAATGGAGGAAGAAATGAGTAAAGAGGGTGGGGGGGAGTATGGTGGGGTGGCTGACTGGTGATTGAGTAGAAAAGCTGTTGGGCGGCGGCGCCACCCTTGGCGAATGACATATCTAATCCTGCCACTACAAAGATATTACTAATCTTAAAAATATAGATGGGGTTATATTTAAAAATCAGTAAAATAAATTTTAAAAACCAAATAATAATATTTATATTAAAAAAATTGGCAAGTTGGAAATTAAATTATGGTCTAAGCTTGCCCATGAGATCCTAGCATCTAACTCAAATCTGAAATAGATGATATATTTCACTACATACCCATAAAACTTTTATTGGTGTGTAGGGAATAGGGAAGAGGGAAGAGCATTGGGTTCGAACTTGAACCGAAACTGAAAATGTTGCAAATAACGACCACACCATACTCGATCCAACCCAGATAAACTGAGATTGAGACCGAGTAGAAACTTAGTGGAGATTAAGTGCGTCTCTAGAACTATTCTTTTATCCTCACAAAATATTGTGTTCAAGGCACAGTTGGTTACCATTCTATATCGTTGCGTATGATAAGGTGTTCTTTAACCTTTTCACAAGTGATATTCGCAAGCTTCCTCCACTATTATCTTGTCTCAAGAAGAGTGGCTTTCTTTTTCACCACCGCTTACTTTCCCTGATTGTATGGTTGTTGCAATTTCTCTGGAAAATAAAGTTTTCTTCCACCGTGTAGGTAGAGAACCATTTTGGCATGAAGCTTCATTGAACTATGGTGGTGACGATTAGGGGCGGACCTACCCTTATGAGAGGGGGGTCCCGTGCACCCGCTCAGCTAACTACCGTAAGAGGAAAAAATAGGCGTCTTAAAGGTGCACCCGCTTAATTTTCAGAGTACTCCTAGATGATTTTAAAACTAACATTGAAACAAGAGCATGTAGTTGGTGCATTGGCAAATCCTAAGGTTATTAAACCTCTTGTGAATTGGAATGGCGTGGGTTCGAATCCCATTGAATGTTGTATATTTTTAGTTGTTAAATCTTCAATAAATCTCAATATAAATATCATATTCACAAACTTCTAAAATAACATTAAGAAAACATTAAATGCCTTGTTAATTTTCTATATTACCTTATTTATCACAATTTTTTTTTTTATCTTGTTGTTGTATTGTATTTCTAATTTGATTTTACCCACTAATTTAATGATCATTACTCTTATTAAATTGTATTTTCTAGTTTTATTTTAATCATTAATTTTAATGATTGTTAGTCTTGTTAGATTGTATTTTCTAATTTTATTTTACTCATTGAATTGATGATTGTTCCTCCATATTTTATATTCATAAGAAAAATGAAATAAGATGCATGTCTTGTGTTTATTCAAACGGTCAAGGTCGATTCAATTTGTAAAAGTGTATTACTCCTAAAATTGATATAATAACGTTCCTTGACGTCAAACCGCATCAATATTTCCCTCGCATAACACTCACAGTTTTATGAGCTTTTGGTCTAACTTAAAGGTGCACCCGCTCAAGAAAATTTATGGGTCTGTGACGATCCACATTTATTTTGGTTTCTAACTTTTTGTGGCAAAGATGTTTATACCCTCTCGAACGGTGGGGGGCTTGAAGTTTTTAGAGAAATCGGTGACGGTGATAGTCTCTCTTGGAAGCATGATGTCGATGCACCCACTACATCGGGAAGAAGTACTTGGCTAGAGTATTACAAAGTGAAATGCGATCAATATCATTTTGCTAGTGATTGTGGAAGACTATAGAGAATTCGTGGAGGTATTCAAACTAAATGATTATACACGAGAATGGGATAAAATTGATGGTTTAGGAAGGCACATGGTTTACATTTGTGATGTATCATGTGAGTGTATGGATGCAAAAACACCATTAATGGAGAACAAGATTTGCATTTCAAGATTCCATTTTCATAACAATAACATAGTGTTTTATTCCCTCGATACATGCAATTTTCGCACTTTTAATGGCAGAAACGTGAAACAAAATCTCATAGCTTTATGTTAAACCCAACAGCCCGTCTACGTTCACACGGGGATGGAACCAACTTGGTCCTAAGTAACTTTATTTTTAACTAGCCTTGTTTGATAACATTATTATTATTATTATTATTAGAAATATCAGTATTAGAGTAATTAATTTTCAAATTTATTGTTGGTATGTTATCATAAAATATTTTCTTTCGTGTTTTGTTTATGGTTTTGCTAGGATGATGAGGTTCATTATTCTTTCTGTTAAATTGGCTTATCATAATTTTTATTGAGACACAATCTACTTTTAGCCTACATATTTATTAGATTAAATGAATGGTTAAAAATATTGTACAAATGAAATAGATTGTATTATAAATCGCCTTAAAAATAAAAGACCTATGCATTAAATCATTAAGTTAGCATTGAGCATGCAAATGGACAACTCTAACAAAAACATAGTAAGATATTGCATTAGAATAATTAATCCCGCACATGCTTGTGAATATTTATGTACTTCAACAAAAATAGTAAATTATAACAAAAACATAATCTAGTAATGTTTTTTCCTCTAGATAACTAAAACAATTATTTACAGTTAGCCTGAAATGTTATAAAAACCTCACCCACTATCATAAATTATTACCCACTTCTCCAATAAGTAATTGTAAAACAACTCCTTTCAACCAAACTACAATTAAGAGTAAACAAACGATCGAAAAACGAATTCATTTAAACTAGTTGAAGTAAGCCTCATTTGGAGTAAGGCTCGTCACTTGTTAAACTAATTCATTTAACATAAAAACTTAATGGAGTTGGAAATCCATGACCAAAAATACATTATAAAACGTAAATCACAAGGACCAAATCAATTGATATTTCCATTTTAGACTCAAAATGTTAAAAACACTAAATCACATGGACCAAATATGTAATTTACTCTAAAAATATAAAAAGAGAGAAATTGTTATAAACAACAAATTACAGGGACTAAAATAGTAGTTTACTTACTCTAAAAGATAAATATAAAAATAACGTAATTATCTGTGAGTTCGTTATTTAATAATTTTGAAAGCAAAGATGCAATTGACTGTACATCTCTTCCTTCGTCACTCTCCTCCTCCTCCATTCTTCCTACCAACCAAACAACTCCTCTTCTTCCGCAGATCGATTTCGATTTTGGCCGCCATGGCCACTAATTCTTCATCGGTATCAGAACACGTTGCTGGAGCTTGGTACTCCGTCCCGGAGCTCCGTCTCCGTGACCATCGCTTCACTGTCCCACTCGATTATTCTCAATCTCAATCTCAATCCCCTAAGATCTCAGTTTTTGCTCGTGAGGCCGTTGCCGGTAAGTTTAATCACTTTTTAAATTTCATTCAGTAGTTATTATTTTGTATGTATAGAATATGAACTACTTCAGTTACTAGAGTTTTTGCGAATTCAAATTGCAAAAGTGATAGGGAATTTAATTACTAGTAAAGTACAACATTTATCTATGTTTTAAAGAAAAAATTCAAAATTGTTTAGATTAATCAGTTGAAAGTCTATTTTTTTAGATTGAGAAGGTATTTATTATTTCATATTATGATACTCTCGAAATTAGGATCAAGTTTATAGTCTATGTGATGTGATGCGATGATATTTGAATACAAAATGCCTTTGGTGTTGAAGTGTGATTAAAATCGTATAAATCTGGAATTAGGAAAAATACTACAAATATAATTGACTCCATTTGAGAATTTTCTACCTTTTGGAGTTGAATTTTATGTAAATTTAAATGAAAAACTTGTTCGATGTAAGCGGATTAGCAGAGGACCCCAGATTTTTGCCAGGTGTGGAGGAAATTTGGAAGTTCTTTTTTGTTGATTTCCAGAGATTTTTTTATTGTTTTGGTTGATCTCAATGGATTTTTTCGGTTTTGATTGGTTTCAAGACTTATTTTTTTCCGGTTTTTTAGTTAATGTCCCATAAATTTTCTGGACTGTAGATGTGGAGGGAGATAATTTGTTTCAGTTGTACTCTAGGGCTCATGTGAGAAAAGAAATCCACCTTTCTTATTTGTGATCTACTCTTCAAATTCACATAAAGCTAACAATCTTCTAGCAACACACTTGTATGGGTGTAGGCGAACAAGTTCAACCATGGAAATACGTCTTTTCAATATTTTGTTTCCTAAGATTTACTAGTGATGTGTAATTATTGATCCTGCTCACAAGACTGCGTTGGGTTGCTGAATGAGAGTTTACATCCACTGAGTTGAACTGTTGAATGCAAATTGATTTGCACTGCATGCCACTTTGTTATAACTTCTGGCTTTAGCGTTTGATCTAAACTGACAAGATGATGTGGCGCAGTTGGAAAGGAAGACCACTCTCTACCGTACCTGTTATATCTACAGGGTGGACCCGGTTTTGAGTCACCAAGACCAACTGAAGCAAGCGGCTGGTTGAGCAAAGCATGTGAAGAACATCGTGTTATTCTACTGGATCAGGCATGTTTGTTTGTTTTTACCATTGTTTTGTTGTCCGCTTACTACGCATTACATATATATATATATATATATATATAGAGAGAGAGAGAGAGAGAGAGAGAAAGGTTCAAATGAGAAGTGCTAAAAAAATACGAAGTAGAGAAGTGATCTCCACCACTAATCCGGTCAATAAAGGTGGCTTTGACTGGTTACTGTGGACGCGATCACGGGGGATTGACGCCATTCATGGGAGGGTAAAGATTATTAAAGGAGAGGACCCGGTCAAAGCCGCCTTTATTGACCGGATGAGTGGTGGAGATCACTTCTCTACTTCTCATTTTTTTAGCACTTCTCATTTGAACCTAACACTATATATATATATATATAATTGTGTATCTCGATGGCATCTTCTGATGTGTGAAAATGCAGCGAGGAACAGGGTTGTCAACTCCTCTAACAACATCATCTATGCTACAAATGAAGTCTGCACAAGAGTTGGTTGACTACTTGAAACATTTTCGGGCAGATAACATAGTGAATGATGCTGAATTTATACGAAAACGTCTTGTTTCTGATGCTGGTCCTTGGAAGGTCTTGGGTCAGGTATGACAACTATTCTTGTCCGTAGTTGTTCGCATTTTCTTTATGTTTAGCAAGCGGAAGTTGCTGCTTTTATGCTTATGCCATTGCCATATGTCTTCTTTGTAAACGTTTCTCTTTCTTTTCATTTGTAGAGTTTTGGTGGTTTTTGTGGAGTGACCTATCTGAGTTTTGCACCACATGGGCTGAAAGAAGTCTATTTGACTGGTGGAATTCCTCCAATTGGAGATGGGTGCACTGCGGAGGCTGTGTATAAAGCTTGCATTGGTCCGTTGGTTCTCCAAAACGAGAAATACTACAAGAGATACCCACAGGACATTGAGATCATTCGTGATGTTGTAAACTATTTGGCAGAGTCTGAAGGAGGAGGGGTGAGTGAGTCTTATTATAGATAAGACGATGCTCAAATCTGAATCTGGGTTGTTTGAAACATACTCATTATGTGTTTTGTTGCATGCTATAGGTTCCTCTTCCATCTGGTGGGATATTGACCCCGAGGGGGCTACAACTTCTTGGTCTTAGTGGCTTAGAGGCCAGCACAGGTTTCGAGCGCTTGCACTACTTGTACACCATCATTCACTCTCTCATATTCATAAATACTCCGTCTCTGCCAAAATAATTTTTGAGCATTCGACTTGACATATATTTTAACTAGTGTGCTTGACTATTCATCAAATAAACAAAACACATTATTTTAAGGATTACTAGACTCAATGTTACCTATTATTTTAAGGATTACTAAACCATACAAGAAAGGGAAATATTAGGGTCGCTTGGCACAATGTAAAAAAGTAATGTTGCATTTATTTTGGATAGAGGGAGCACATTGTTATATGTCACATAGTTATATGGTCTTTCTATTGAATCGATTGTTGTTTTCTACTTTGTATAGGTTTGAGAGAGTATGGGATCCAGTGATAGTTCCTGGAGCAAAGAAGCAAATCAGCTATTTCTTCTTAAATTCCGTAAGAGCATTTTTCCTTCTATCTATATATATTCTCATGTGGTGATGACAAAAGTGGGGGAAACCTTAAGATCACTTATTAAATATAGTGAAAGGTGATGTGAGCATATGCAGCTTCTTCATTTTTTTAAAGACTATAACGTTTCAGAAATGTAGAATCGTTTAGAGGTCTATTCGTTGTTGAATATAAAAACCCTACCTCGGTCTGATGTCTTTAATGTTTGTAAATATTCGTTTGCTGACGTATTTTACAAATATGCAGTTTGAGAAGTGGCTTTCCTTTGATACAAATCCGTTATACGCTCTTATGCACGAGTCCATATATTGCCAGGTAATGCACTGGGTTCATCATGAATTGGGTGGAGAAAAGAAATAAGCTTCTAGCTAGTTGTTTCATTTCATGGTGTAATTATCTAACCTTTGGTTGGGTTTTACTTGTTTCATCAATTGATTGTAACTTGAAGGGAGCTGCATCACGGTGGGCTGCTAACAGAGTGAGGGAGGAACATGAAAGCAAACTCGATGCAGTGAAGGCTGCCATAGAAGGCCGGCCTGTTTTGCTCACAGGAGAGGTAAGAAAGACAAAAGCATATGCATATGTGTGTGTAAAATGGCAGCCCCTGTATCAAAACAAATGAAATGATCGACTTAGCACATAGCTTAATAAAATTACTCATCAATACCATTGATATCAATATTTGGAACTCTTAGTAATGTGCAAAAAAAGGTAATTTTTTTGATTAAATTTCAGTTAAAGGGTAATACTACAACTATGGTGGCACATCCTGATGAAGATATTGAAAGTTCATTTGACTTCAAGAGGAACTTATTTATCTGTTTATGCAGATGGTGTTTCCATGGATGTTTGATGAAATCCATGCATTGAGGCCATTTAAGGAAGCAGCTAATCTGTTGGCTGAGAAAAAGGATTGGCCTCCTCTGTATAACAAAATAGCGCTGAATAATAACAAGGTACGAATTGTTCTATCTTCTATACTCTGTGCATATCTTTTCTCCAATGTTCACAAAAAGTAATAGGAATATGTTTATTACTGTGCCACATATTATTTCACAAAGGTGTAGACTTTGTTGGATCATGGCTTGCAAAGCCTATAAAGGTCATGCTCGTATTTGGCCTGCCATGCCAAATTAAAACCCATGGGGTGATCTTGGTACAGGGATATGGTAGAACAAAACTTGTTGTCGAACGTTTGGCAAGACATTAGACAGCAATAGGATAGAACCAAGTGGACAAAAATGCATCTTTAGGGTAAAAGGTACAAGATTGGTAAATTACTAAACTGCCATGCCAAATTAAATCCTTAAAACCTCCCACAATTGTTTCATGTGCATACCTAACTTCTGTTCGCCCAATCCTGTCTAGTTCAATTATGTCCGATCCACGTATGGAATGCACCCATAACATGAAATGCCAAAAAGAGTGCATATGCTTAAAATCACTAGGGATGGGGCACACTTCTCGTTAAGCCTTAGTGGAAAATCTCATCTACCCAGGTTCAAAGCCATGCGCTGCCAAAACCCTTATGACCAAGGAGGTTCGCCTGCGGTGACTCCAGGTCATTCGTGGTTGCCCAGGGGATTTGTTCGTTGACCCGAAAACTGATGGTTAACCAAAAAAAAAGAGAGAGAATGCATATGCTGAATGGGTGTTTCAATCCGATCTCTGCTTTGTTTATTGAATATATTCTGGTCCTGGTTCTTTGTACATTTTGTATACTTTGCATTTGATGCAATGTTGAAATACTGGATAGGTACCTGTTGCGGCTGCAGTTTATTATGAAGATATGTTTGTCAACTTCAACCTGGCAACGGAGACGGCTGCACAGATAGCAGGCATCAGGCTGTGGGTAACTAATGAATATATGCACTCTGGTCTCCGAGATGGTGCAACCCATGTTTTGGATCATTTGATGAGCATGTTAAATGGTAAGAAACCACTTTTTTGAAATCCAACATTGTTTATGTGCCTAGAGCTTAGAAGATAGTTAAAAATGGACCGAATCTTTTACAGTTAAATTCGAGGATATTTATTGTACTTGCAATTTTTTTGACATCGAGTTCTATACGTTAGATCTCCTGAATCTGTGTATCCTTGAGGTCCCAATGATTTGATTTTGTGTTAACAAGTTTAAGAAAGTGTTCTAGCAAACCACATTCTTGGACTGTGTCTCTATGTTATTGGACTCCAACTTAGAAGCATGAACCCTGCTCGCTCGTTAGGATCGATGGATGGGTTTTGGCCAAATTCCTCTTAGCGGCAATATCGGGTTTGGAGACTTGACGATCAACTTTAATTAATGAAACAAATATAGCAAAAACAAACGACAAATGAAAGTAACTGCATTAAGGATAAAAGACACCTGTTACAGTTGTTTATGTGGAAAACCAAAAATGGGTGAAAATTGTAAGCGATATTTGGCTCATCATGCATATTCCCACAAGGACGCCGATCCTATGGGGATATATCTTCGTCTTCGTTGAGAAATATGATCACGTCTCCATCTTCGTCTCCAGCGGGAAGTCAGGGATTTATTTTCTAGTTTATATGAGATTTTAAATTCAAATTGGGACACAGATCCAAATGGTTATATATAAGATATTTGTACAAGTTTTCTTTCATGGTGTATCAAATATTTATACCATTAACAAAATCGCAACAACACACATAATTGTTTGATTAAATGTTTCTGGCTCTCTATCTTTTAATGTAAAGAAAAAACGTATATAAGAAGAAAGGTAAAAGAAAAATTGTATATAAGAATTAAGGTAAAGATACTAGTTCAATGACAATATATTAAATCTAATCCTTTATAAATTACAAGCTTAACAATAAATATACAATCTTCTATATATAATAAAAGAGTAACTTATTGACACGTGTCGCGCTCTGAGTAACTCATTGACACGTGTCGCGCTCTGGTGAGCCATTGCCACATCATATGCATATGTGTCATGTGTCATATGTTGACACATGACATATGTGTCATGTGTCATATGTTGACACATGACACTAATTCAAAATTTAAAATTATTAAAAATTAATCCAAAATTATCTACTAAATATAACAAACTTTATCTCTATCTATTGGTATAAAGTCATCTATATCTCTATCTCTCTCCCTAAATTGATATTTAAATAGTAAGCAGATTCAACAAAAACCGTATAAACCTTACATTTTCCATTTTAATTTTTCAAGTTCCTCCATTACTCTTTTTGCAAACGTCTTAGGTAAGTTCGTCAACAATTTTTTCAAAGAATATTTAAGCATATTTTTTTATTATTTGTTTTTGCAATTATTTGAATAATGGTAAGAAAATTTGTGTCATTGTTTTCTTATGATGAACTAAATCATATGGTTTGATTTTCTCCTGATTTACTTTTTTTTTAGTTTTTTGATCTACATCAGTAGAAGTATAACCAAGTTTTCTTTTCCACATTATATAATAATTTATATTTGTATTCATGTAACTAATTGATAAACGTCATCAAATAGAAAATAAATATTTCATTTTAAATATAATAAAGATAATCATTGAGTTTTAATATAATAGTTAATTAATATTTTTATATAACGTCATTTTAAAGTCAAAGATAGTTTATAGTTTGATCTATAAAATGTCTTTGTTATATTTTCGTTGTTGATAATTTGATATCAATTGAATTAAATTAAAAATAAATAAAGTTTGTATTTTTTTCAATATAATTAATGTATTTGATAGAAAATAATATTGATGTTAAAAGATCAATAGCACAACAATTCATATTTATAATATAAGGTTTTTGGCATGACTTAATTTCTTGAAATTATCCCGTGTATTACACGGGATCAAAACTAGTTTAACAATAAATAAACAATATGCTTAATAATAAAATTATAATATAGTTAGTGTATACAGGGATGAGTTGGGCTAGAAAAACTCACCCATCCGGCCATTCCCATCCCCGTTTTTAACTCTTGGGGATCGTCATCCTAATCGGTTTTTGTAGGGAATCCCCATCCTCGTTGAGGTGGGTAAACCACGTTTTCCAATAGGGAGGACTAAGAAAGAGTTAAGTGATATTATGCATACATGCATAATTTTACGTAATATGATTGTTGAAGATGGAGATGACATATGATCAATTGGATCGATGAAAAGTTAAATAACTCGACATAATTATTTCAAGGTTCCACAATGCGTCCAAGAATATCTTTAAAGAAATTATGAGGTACGCACAAATGAAGTTCATCATCAACTTGCTCCGACTTGGTTGAATATATTTGGTCGCATCGAGATTACGAATATTTTATATTACTATAAATTATTTACTTCTACCTTTTTTAAAGATAAATATTTATGTAATGTTGTATTTTCATAAATCGTAATGTTTAATTATATTTATATTTTAATTGTTTTTTCAATATATTATAATTTTCAAAATAAATCAAGTAATAGCATAATATTATAAATTTATAGTTGCATTCAAAATTTAAAATAGAGAAATTAAAAACTAAAAAGTAAGAACTTGGTATATATACATATATATATTTCTATTAACTAAAAAATAAAAACTAAATCAATGAAATTGGTTCATTAAATTGTTTAATATGATGAAATTATATTATATGATTCATTTTTTAATGAAGATGTTTCATATTTTGGTATTTTTTACGTAACTTTTTCATTTTTATGAAACTGTTTCATATATATTTATGAAACCTTTTGATTTCACGTAAAACCACCGAAATATGAAACAATTTCAACAAAAAATGTATCATATGATATAGTTTCATCTTATTAAACAACTTCAAGAATCAATTTCATCATATAATCGTCTTTTTAGAGAAAGTTCACAAGTTCACATATATATATATAGGGTGGGTTCAAATGTGAACCACTTTTTGGTTGTGAACGTGAGGACAGCCGAGAGCGCGACACGTGGCGGATGACTAGGCGCCACGTCATGTCCACGGCGGATGACTAGGCGCGATTCATGGAAGGGCATTGAATTAAAGGAGGGGACCACACACAAAGCCGCCACGTGTCGCGCTCTCGGTTGTCCTCACGTTCACAACCAAAAAGTGGTTCACATTTGAACTTTCCTCTATATATATATAACTATAAAATTGTAAAAGAATAAGCCTATTTGATAAAAAGTTAATAATTGAAAAAAAACCTTTAGTAGAATGATTAGTGGCTAGAGTTAAGAGGTTAAAAATGTAAATATGAAGGGTCCAAAATGAATGTCACACTACTAAAGCCATGTAAAAAATTTGATGCCCTTGTAAGCCCTGCTGCCCATGGCCCAAGCCATGATAGCCATGGGCTAGGACAGGGCCTGACCCCACCCCACTCCATCCCACCCTGTGGATGGTCTTATTGCTACTCAAGATGTAACACCCCAAAAATTGGAGTTAACAAAAACCTTCAAAAGAGAGGTTGGTACAATAACAACGCTAAGGCGTGAGCTTAATCCAATAAATTAACAATAAGAACTGTACAATTACATAAGCGTAATTTCATGAAGGGTTATCATCCTAAAGTCGGTTACTGGTCCATAGGTCCGGTCCCCATAAGCATCCCCTGATGCTCATCTCGCACACTTATGTCTGCTCGCCTCTAGCACCTGAGATACACATCGACACCTCACAAGTGTTAGGCCAAAAGAGCCTAGTGAGTTGTACCAACAATTACGATACATATAAAATCATGTTGAAAGATATAATGTATATATATCAGTGTATATATAACAACATAATGGTAAGTATACTTATTCGGGTTATCTTTTATCTTCGGAAACAGTGGGAGCGACCTACTTCCACCAACCAATATCCCATCACTCGTTACTTTCAAACACCTCGATGCCATATCTACCATGACACCATCAAAGGCTCGTGCACCTCGGAAGCCACCCGAGAGTCGGCGACATAGGTACAAACCCCAAGACTGTTTGGTGTGGAAATATTGCGTTGGATCATCCATTGTTATTTATATAGCCGTATACCTGCCACCAGCCCCATCACTCGTTACTTCCAAACACCTCGATGCCGAATTTACCATGGCACCATCAATAGAGGCCCACGCACCTCGGAGCAACCCGAGAGCCGGCGACATAGGTACATACCCCAAGACTGTTTGGTGTGGAAACATGGCGTGGGATATACTTATTTACACTTACGTGTCCAGTATTTTCATCCGGTCTAAGAGACCATATTATACTGTATACCTCGATGCCATATCTATCATGACACCATCAGAGGCATAATCATTCTGTCTAAAAAGACCGATATTACCATATCTACCTTTCTCAGGTATTACCGAGGGTCTCAAGCCCTTCATTATTTTTATGTCAAGCCAACATTATTGGGGATTCGATTCTCCCATATTATTCCATAACATACCACATAGTATCCAAATTAAATATCATCAAAGGTCTCATGACCTTTCTTGTTTTTATAACAAGACAACAATTATTGGGGATTCAATCCCCTACATCATTCCATGGCATACATAATATCACGTGTATTTCTCATATATCATTCATCATATAATTACATGGATTTATTTCACACATCATGAGCATATAACAGTTTACTCAATGCATCTATATAACCATCATAAACGCATACAAGCATAATTGATCTCAACCTAACATTTTAGGTATTTCATCCATATCACAATTACTTGCAATAATCAAGCGTAGCATGTTAAATCAACAAGATGATGTGTACTCAGTTTTAACAAAAGGTCTAGAACTCACCTTGCGGCTCGTAAAGCCAAAAGCCCCAAATTTCACCAAGAATCCTAGCTTAAAGCTTGGGTGAACACCTAAACTGATAAGGAGTTAATATCTTGGATTAATTCTAGATCCACAACATATAAGACTAGATATACACTCAAAACCCATAAATAAAACTTACTTCCTCAAGATCTTGGGTGAAAACCCTAAGATAAAGAACCTTCAACAATGGTGAAGAGATGGTGAAGAAGACGAAGCTATGGAAGTCTACACCCTCTAAACTAGTAGATCTAGCCTCCAACACTTTCAATAACATATAATCCACCTAAAACAACACCAAATCTAAGACAAGTATGGAAGAAAATGTTTGGAGATGAATAACACCCGAATCGAAGCTTAAACTCGAATGAGATAAAGAGATTACCTACACCAACGTTTTTGAACCACCAAATACTTGAAATCCATTGATGTAGTCTTGAAGAGCTCTAAAAATCGAGAAGATAGCAAAAAGAATCGGGAGAAATGGAGTTGAAATGAGATAGTTATTCCCAAATGAAGAAAGGGGGCTATTTATCGCGACTTCAGCCTGACAGGTACCTAGCGATCGCTAGGTCCACAAGCTAGCGATCGCTACCCTTCAGAAATACACCTCCCAGTGATCGAGAGCTTTCAGAAGGAATTTCAGCGACCCATACTTCCTTACCTAGCGACCATGAGGCTGATGGCTTGCGATCGCTAGCCATCTGGGTGTTTTGAGTGAAAACTTGTTTTGGTCATAACTTCTTCGTTATAGTTCCGATTTCGAATCCGAAATAACCTTTGGACTCGTAATTCAATTCCCCGTCCAAATATACTATAAAATCTAGGATTTGATCCAAAATACTATTTCTCATATTTTCTTAAAAGGTTTCATTCTACATGACCCGAAATTGTCTTATCCAAAAATCACGGGTGTTACACAAGATCTCTACTTTTGTAGGGTGGTGGTGACAAAAATTTTGGTGGTGTGTAGTAGCAATGTTGTATAACCCAGTTTGGGGGAAAGTCATGCGTCGGCACTGGGGATTCATTTCGCAACAGATTCGCAAGGTAATTGCCGCGACTTTTATATGGAAGTTATGGATTCAAAGAAATGGCAAAATATTAAAGGGGAATTTCAAAAAAGAAAAAGAAATTTTCTGTTGAAATTCAATTTATAGCTTTTAATTGGCTTAGATTTCATTCCAAGTTAGGAAAGTTTTTGAACTGGAAAAGTTGGGTTTGTAATCCCGTGAAAGCCCCTACCTCTTGTAAAACTCTAGCCTCTCGCTAGTTTTAATAAAAAAAATTCGCTCTTAAAAAAAAACAGTTTGGGGGCAAGAGGCGACGTACATTCTGAACTTGTTAGGATCACTAACATTTTATGGTCATCTCTGGACTGTTATCTGTTTTAACCGCTGAACTAGAATACTTGGGTTGTTACCGGGTTCAAGTCCCGCAAGATGTTTTTAATTTATTCAGTTTTCTAAAATTTTCTTAAAAAACTAATTTTTTTTGTTTTCTAATATTTTTTAAATGAAATGAAAAATTCAACCATTATAATCATATGCATTTTATAATTTTTTAAAGAACTAGAAATAAAACTCAAGTCTAATTTTTAAAAGCGTTTTCTAAAAATGATTTAAAATAGTTTTACATCCCATATCCCATACACTATACAACTTATAATTCTAATTCCCATTTTAAATACGCTATCCTAAACGGTTTATTAAACCAATTTCGTTTAACATGAAAACATAGAGATGGTAAGGGTATTCTTGTCATTTATGAACATGCAACATCACTAACAGCTAACAGACTCTCTCTTTCTCTCCCGTCCCTTTCTCTCTCTAGTTTCTGAGCTTTTTATAGTTTCCAAGTTTCCAATTCCATCAAATCAATCATAGTTTCAGCTTCCAATTCCATCAAATCAACAACTTCCTCTCTGAAGAATGGTGAAGGATACGTTCACCATTGTCTCAATTAGGGACCTCCAAGTTCCAAGATCATAGAAGAAAACAAACACTCGATGAAGATCTTCGTGGATCATGAAGAAAAGATCATTACGAAGAACCATACGAGCCCTGTTGGAATGAAAGATGCATATTTGATGTTTCAAGAAGCGTTGTTGATAAGGAGGATTCTTCGATTGTGTTCGAACTCCATGCGCTAGGGCATTCTAGCGGTGGAATGGTGGTGGGCACCGACAAACTTCTTCTAAAGGATGTTCTGGAGGAGGACAACGATTTCCGCGTCGAGATCGAGGCCGGAGGGAACCAGCAAATCCACGCAGTGCTAGGAGTCTTGAAATCAGTTTCCATCGGAAAAAACGAACGAGAAGCATCATGGGAGGAAACTTCGGATCCACCATATGAAAAAGTATGTGAGAAGTGCTTTCGCGTGTTTGGTTCGTTTTACAAATGAAATGGGCATCAACGACGTTGTAAGGGTGTCCAGTATATCTAGTAATACTCTGATCGTGAAATAAAGAGGTATGTACTTCGTATTGAAATTCCTGTTAGTAAATTGGATTGTGAACTTTTGAAATGTGGATTTGGGGTTTGAATTTGAAACGATTAGTAGTATATTTTTGGGTTTGATTTCGCCAAAGAAAATTCCAGCAACTCTAATGTAACACCCGTGATTTTTGGATAAGACGATTTTGGGTTATGTAGAATGAAACCTTTTAAGAAAATATGAGAAATATTATTTTGGATCAAACCTTGCATCTTATGGTCTAGTAAGGTAGGGAATCCAATTACGAGTCCAACGGTTCTTTCGGATTCGAAATCGGAGCTATAACGAATGAGTTATGGCCGAAACAAAATTTCACCAAAAACACAGCTCGCTAGCGGCCGCTAGGCACTTGGATTTTTAGTTCTGATGGTCCACAAAATTAGTTAGCGACCGCTAGGGGAGCTAGCGGCCGCTAGAGCAAAAGCCTAGCAGCTGCTAGCGACTGTCGGGTTAAATAGCCGCTTTCTTCATTTGGGCATAACTTTCTCACCTCAACTCCGTTTCTCTCGATTCTTTTTGCTATCTTCTCGATTTTTCGAGCTCTTCAAGACTAAATCAATGGATTTCAAGTATTTGGTGGTTCAAGAACGTTGGTGTAAGTATTATCTTCATCTCTTTCGAGTTTAAGCATCGATTCGAGTGGTTTTTCATCTCCAACCCTTTTCTTCCATACTTGGCTCAGATCTAGTATTGTTTTAGGTGGAATCCATGTTTTGGGAAGTGTTGGAGGCTAGATCTACTAGTTTGGAGGGTGGAGACTTCCATGGCTTCACCTTCTCCACCTCCTCTCCACCATTGTTGAAGGTTCTTCATCTTAGGGTTTTCACCCAAGATCTCGAGGAGGTGAGTTCCATTTATGGTTCTAAGTGTAGATCTAGTGTTGTATGTTGTAGTTGTGGAACTAATCCAAGGTATTAACTCCTTATTAGTTTAGGTGTTCACTCAAGCTTTACGCTAGGGTTCTTGGTGAAATTTGGGGCTTTTGGCTTTACGAGCCTCAAGGTGAGTTGCTAAACCCTCTTTGTTAAAACTGAGATCACATCATCTTGTTTGAATTACATATCTTGCTTGGTTAATGTGAATAAACATGATTTTGGATGGAATGCTTAAATTTTTAGGTTTAAGGATTGCCATGAAATGAATGAGTAACGATGCTTGTGTGAATGGCTCGACTTGGACTATTGTATACATGGAGTAAATTATCGTATGCTACTAATGCATGAGCTAAATCTATGTGATTATATGATGAATGTATTTATGAGAAATACGTGTTATTATGTATGCCACGGAATGATGTGAAGGAATTAAATCCCGAGCATGTGGGCTTATATGAAATGAATGAAGGGCTTGAGACCCTCGATCAATACCTATGAAAGGTAAGATAATTGTATGAGTCTTTCTAGACAGTACGTATGTGTAATTAAGTATATACCGCGCCATGTTTCCACACCAAACAGTCTTGGGAGGTACTGAAATAGGTATGCACCAATGTCGCCGGCGCTCGGGTTGCTCCGAGGTGCGCAGGCCCCAGTGGATGATGTCATGCTAAATTCGGCATCGGGGTGTTTGGAAATAACGAGTGATGGGACTGGTGGCGGATATACGGCTATATAAATAACAACCCGGAAAATTAATATACATGGATTGATATAAAGTGGCACTAGTCAAAAGGTGTGCACTTTCTAGTTTACACGAGTTCGACTCAGTCTTGGGTGGCACTAGTCAAAAGGTGTGCACCTATGTCCCTCGCCATTTGTGTGGCCGCGAATGTGCCTGGCCTCTGGGGTTGTCAATTCAAGTCTTCGTAGGAGAACGACAACGGGGTGTCTCGACTCTGGGGTATAACTTGCTTGGTGGAAGTAGGTCGCTCCCACGGTTTCCGAAGATAAAAGATAAACAATAAAAGCATACCATTATTATGATCATTTATATATGCTTTCATTCATTGTTATATGCTTGGTACAACTCACTAGGCTTTTTGGCCTAACACTTGTTTGGTGTCGATGTGTATCTCAGGTGCTAGTGACGAGTAGACATAAGTGTGCGAGATGAGCATCAGGGGATGCTTGTGGAGACCGGACCTATGGACCAATAATCGACTTTAGGATGATAACCCTTCGTGAAAATATGATTATGTAATTGTACAATTCTTATTGTTAATTCGTTGAACTAAGCTCACGCCTTGGCGTTTTATTGTACCAACCTCTCATTTGAAGGTTTTTGTTAGCTCCAATTTTTGGGGAGTTACATCTAATAGTGGTTAGTGGGGAGCCACCTTTTAGCATGCACCTTATTATTCCAAGCCTTTATAAATTGTTGCTTATATGAATCACTTATGGGTAAAATCTTAGAAAGAACCTGTAAGTGATTCATGTAATAACAATTTATAAATGCTTGGAATAGTAAGGTGCATGCTAAAAGGTGGCTCTGCCACCAACCACTTTCAGAGTTGTCGGAATTTTCTCCGGCGAAATCAAACCCAAAAATATACTAATAATCATTTCAATTTCAAACCCCAAATCCACATTTTAAAAGTTCACAATCCAATTTACTAACAGGAATTTCAATACGAAGTACATACCTCTTTATTTCACGATCAGAGTATTACTAGTTATACTGGACACCCTTGCAACGTCGTTGATTCCCATTTCGTTTGTAAAAAACAAACCAAACACGTGAAAGCACTTCTCACATACTTTTTCGGATGGTGGATCCGAAGTTTCCTCCCGATGATGCTTCTCGTTCGTTTTTTTGATGGAAATTGCTTTCAAGACTTCCAGCACCGCGTGGATTTGCTGGTTCTTGCCGTCCTCGATCTCGACGCGGAAATCGTTGTTCTCCTCCAGAACATCTTTCAGAAGAAGTTTGACTTTGCCCACCACCATTCCACCGCTAGACCGCCTTAGCGCATGGAGTTCGAACACATTCGAATAATCCTCCCTATCAACGACGCTTCTCGAAACATCAAATGAGCATCGTTCATTCCAAACAGGGCTTGTATGGGTGCTTCGTAATGATCTTTTCTTCATGATCCATGAAGATCTTCAAGTAGCATTGAGTGTCTGTTTTCTTCTGTGATCTTGGAATTTGGAGGTCCCTAATCAAGACAATGGTGAACATATCCTTTACCATTTGCGCCATGGTTGATTTCTTCCGAGAGAAAGTTGTTGATTTGATGGAATTGAAAACTGAAACTATGATTGATTTGATGGAATTGGAAACTATAAAAAAAACTCATAAACTAAAGAGAAAGGGACGAGAGAAAAAGACATGTATTGTACCTTTGTACTTTTGTACACGTACTTGTACTTTTGTACAATTTATTATCCAACAGTTAATAATCGTTTCTTAGGCCATCCACTACCAACCCAATTGCCACATTAGCGCCACATCAGTTTGCCACTATTTTACCCAAACCAACCCAATTCATCCACTACCAACACAATGAACCCAAAAACACCAAATTTTTATTTTTTTAAAAATGAAAAAACATAAATAAAAATTCACTTAAATGAAAAAACTTAAACAAAATTAAGATTTTCATTCCAAAAAAAATTAAAAAGTACAACATGAAAATAAAAATTTCGATACGAAAATAAAAATTTCAATACGAAAATTAAAATTAAAACTAAAATGCAGAACGTTTCATCCATCAAGAGGCGGCCATCCGTATTTTTGCGGTAACTCCTCCTTCATCCGCAAGGTTGTCCACAACGCACCGCCCGAAAGATCCCGATGCGACCTTACGTAAAACTTATAGTCTCGTCGCTTTTGTATTCACCCCATTTCTTGTTTATGAAGCGTCACATCACGTTGACGTGTCCACGAATCTCTTTCGCGAATCTCGAGATTCTTTCGACGAGCCTCAAGCAACACGTCAGTTTTTCATGTTGAGCGTGTTTAACTCGCTCAACAACGTGGAGACGTGCTTCGGTTTGCTTCTGTGATATCAGAAGTCTGAGGAGGTTAACGGAGACAACGGTGAACGAAAAGTTGATCATCTGTGCCATGATTCAAGAGGGAAGTGAGATTGATTTAATGGAATTGTAAGGTGTTGATGGGAAGTGGAATCTATAAAAGAAGCGCAGAAGTGGAGACAAGAGAGGAGGGAGAAAGGGATGAGAGAGAAAGAGAGGGACATTTTTAGCGGATATTGGTGCATGTCATATAATTACAAAAATACCCCTACCACCAAACGAGGCTAACAAAGGATTCCGTAACTATATAGAATGGAATTAGAATCATAGGATGGAAAACTATTTTTAATTTTTTAGAAAACGGTTTTAAAAATTAGGCTTGAGTTTTCTTTTTAGTTTTTTATAAATAATTTTTTTTATAAAATATGTTTGGTTGAAATGGTAGAATTTTCAAATGTTTATAACCCAAATTCAGATACTATCATACTACTACTCATCATTTCAAAGGTTTACAACCCATCCAAGTCGAAAAAAACATAAATATCCCAAATCTATCATTATTAATAGGAATTTCATTACGAAGTTAGAAACATACCTCCTCTTCCTTTCAGTCATTGTTACTTGCTATACTAGACAGCCTTGCAAGCTTTCTGATGCTTGTTTCGTTTGCGAAGCGAACAAAAAACTCGAAAACATTTCTCATAGATTTTTTTGGATAGTGCATCTGAAGCTTCACCCCCATGCTTACGATCCTTTCTTTCTCCAATGAAATCTGATGTCGAGATCTTCAGCACCGCCTTGGTTCGGTGGTTCCGGCCGCACTCGATTTCGACACGGAAATCCTTGTCGCCCTCCAAAACATCCTTCAGGAGATGTTTGCCACTGCCTACGACAACTAAACCGCTGGACCGTCCGAGTGCATAGAGCACAAACTCGATGGATGTATCCTCCATGTCAATGATGTTTTCTGGAACATCAAATGAGCATTTCTCTTTCCATTCAGTGCTCTTATGGTGCCATGTTTCAATTTTTTCCTCACCATCCATCAAGATCTTCAGGTAGGTTCGAGCTTCGGTTTGCTTCTGTGATATCGGAAGTCTGAGGAGGTTAACGGAGACAATGGTGAACGAAACGTTGATCATCGGCGCCATGATTCAAGACGGAAGTGAGATTGATTTAATGGAATTGTAAGGTGTTGATGGGAAGTGGAATCTATAAAAGAAGCGCAGAAGTGGAGACGAGAGAGGAGGGAGAAAGGGATGAGAGAGAAAGAGAGTGACAATTATTTACAAAAATAATTGTTTACAAAAATACCCCTACCACCAATGGAGGCTAACAAAGGATTCCGTAATTATTTAAAATGGAATTAGAATTATAGGATGGAAAACTATTTTTAATTTTTTAGAAAACGGTTTTAAAAATTAGGCTTGACTTTTCTTTTTAGTTTTTTATAAATAATTTTTTTATAAAATATGTTTGGTTGAAATGGTAGAATTTCAAATGTTTATAACCCAAATTCAGATACTATCATACTACTACTCATCATTTCAAAGGTTTACAAACCATCCAAGTCGGAAAAAACATAAATATCCCAAGTCTGTCATTATTAATAGAAATTTCATTACGAAGTTAGAAACATACCTCATCTTCCTTTCAGCTATTGTTACTTGCTATACTAGACAGCCTTGCAAGCTTTCTGATGCTTGTTTCGTTTGCCAGGCGAACCAAAAACTCGAAAACATTTCTCACAGATTTTTTTGGATGGTGCATCCGAAGCTTCACCCCCATGCTTACGATTCTTTCTTTCTCCAATGGAATCTGATGTCGAGATCTTGAGCACCGCCTTGGTTTGATGGTTCCGGCCGCCCTCGATTTCGACACGGAAATCCTCGTCGCCCTCCAAAACATCCTTCAAGAGATGCTTGCTAGTGCCCACGACAACTGGACCGCTGGACCGTCCGAGTGCATAGAGCACGAACTCGATGGATGTATCCTCCCTGTCAATGATGTTTTGTTGGAACATCAAATGAGCATTTCTCTTTCCATTCAGCGCTCTTATGGTGCCTCGTTTCGATTTTTTCCTCACCATCCATCAAGATCTTCAGGTAGGTTCGAGCTTCGGTTTGCTTCTGTGATATCGGAAGTCTGAGGAGGTTAACGGAAACAACGGTGAACGAAAAGTTGATCATCTGTGCCATGATTCAAGAGGGAAGTAAGATTGATTTAATGGAATTGTAAGGTGTTGATGGGAAGTGGAAACTATAAAAGAAGCGCAGAAGTGGAGACGAGAGAGGAGGGAGAAAGGGATGAGAGAGAAAGAGAGTGACACTTTTAGGGGATATTGGTGCATGTCAATTAATTACAAAAATACCCCTACCACCAAAGGAGGCTAACAAAGGATTCTGTAATTATTTAAAATGGAATTAGAATTATAGGATGGAAAACTATTTTTAATTTTTTGGAAAACGGTTTTCAAAATTAGGCTTGCGTTTTCTTTTTAGTTTTTTATAAATAATTTTTTTTATAAAATATGTTTGGTTGAAATGGTAGAATTTTCATTTTTCATTTAAAAAAAATTAGAAAACAGGAAATTTTAAATTTTTAAGAAAATTTTAGAAAACCGAATAAATTAAAATTTTAAAAAAGGTAACAAAAACGAACCTTCACAGCTCAAAAAGCCGTGAAAGTAACAAAAAAATAATTCGAACAATCACAACAAAAATGTTGTGGTAAAAAGAGTCGAACCTTCGCCTCAAAAAACATCATGAATGTAACATTTACAATGTTTTTACGATGAATGTTCGATTTTTGTAACCTTCACAGTGTTTGATGTGAAGTTTCATGTAAAAGGTATTGGTTTCACCAGTCTCACAGAAACTACTTGGTCTCACCTGATCCTAACTCTATATATATATATATATATTCCAGGTATTAATTAGTATTACATTAATAACATATTAACATTATTAATCTTTGAATTTTAGATTAACTAAGTGATAATCAATAAAAACTAAACATGTCATAGATGGTGCATTTGGTATGCAGACATGACAAGACAATAGTTCAACATTTGGTAAAACATGACAAAGCAGGACTTGACAAAACAAACTGATTAAAATGACTATTTTATCCCTGGTGAGATTTTTAGCGTCTTTTTACCTAATAGTCCATCTAAATGAAAATTAACAAAAAAAACTCCATCTATGTATCAACAAAACTATAATCAAGTATATAATCAAAAATCATAACTTGCAAGATAAACAGTGGCAATATACGTTATTAGTTGTATTTTCGATCGAGTTTCGAGTATGAAACATTGTCTTCGAAAATCAATATTATGTGTGAAGTATTTCGGACCATGTCGGATTCGGATTAAATCGGGTTCAGGTTCGGATTTTGACAATATATGTTTTTCTTTTCTTTTTCCACCAAATTAGTAGAAAATAGAAATACCGTGCAACGATATTTAAAGATGAACATATATATTTTAACCAAGAAATTTTGAATGAAAAATTATTCCTATATTGGATATAATAAATATAAATTTAATCATAACCTTTCGTTTTACATGCTTTAATCATTAAAGATTAAAGTTAACTTAAACTAAAACAAATTCAAATTTCAAATATTAAATTAAACACCTAAACTAATAAAAATAAGTTCAAATCTCAAATATCTATGTAACATCCCGTTTTCAAAGTTAAGTTATGGTGGAGTTAGGAGTATTTGAACCTGGATTGTTATGTCTGGTAGGAGTTGAGGGTTAAGATGTTAATACTGAAAGTGCAGGGTGTGTGTGGTAAGTGTCTAATCTAGGGTTAACCTACATCTCCCTCTATCCCAAATCAGTTTCCAGAATACGTATTTGGGAGAGGAGAGACAGTTTTGGAGAAGATGAGTCAAGGGTTCAATTGGAGGCCTAAAACCGAGCAATTGAGCGAATTGTTCGTGTTTTCGTAGTAAGGTATGAATTCCTTTGCTAATGAAGTGTTTAATTTGATGTTTTACCTAGTAGAGTTGTAAGTTTTGTTGTGAGTTGAATTGGATGATCAATTGATCGTCTTGTGGTATGGTATTTGGGGAATTGATGTAGAATTGTGATTCTACAACCTTCAATGGGTGTAGTTTGGGTCGATTTAGAGGTATGTGAATGTCCCTTATCGACCCTAGTTAGTGAGTAATCGATGTATGTAGAATGGTAGTCGTTTATGGGTTTTTTAGTGTGATTTTCGAAGCCAAAACGAGAAGTAATCGAACCAGGAGAAGTCCCGCGACTAGGCCCGCGACCTGAGGTCGCGGGGACCAGGTCGCGCAACTCGCTGGATTCTTTCAAAAAAATTATTTTTGTCTTTTCAAGGTTTTGGCTATGGGATCATGTTAGGGATGTTATGAGAGGATGAGGCCTAGAGTTTTGGGTCATTTGGACTAGTCTAGCTATGGCTACGGCGAGTCTTTCGGTATTGAGTCAAGAGTGTTCAATACGGGCAGCTTTGATGAGTATATGTATGTGTAATGTGTATAGGTGCTACAAGGTGATCGTTGTACGTGTGTTTGAGCTACTTGTGATCATTGCTAAGGTGAGTTCACTACCTAGCTATGTATTGTTGTATGTGCATGATTATGTTGCATGTGATTATGTGATAAAGATGAAGATGTTTGTTCCCTTCGGGGATATGTGGACCGAAGGACGTAGCAATACTCCTCGGGTAGAGTACCTATGGTGGTAGCAATACCCCTAGGGAATTTCTCCTTGTCCTGGGTTTAGCCGGAGAGGAGATAGTGCAAAGATGGCACGTACGTGATTGTATGTATATATGGTTGTGGATGTATGATGGTAGATGGTTAGGGTGTGTTCTCACTAAGCGTTTCGCTTACCCCGTTGTTGTTTAATCTTTTTAGTTGCAGGCATTTCCCGAAAGGGAAAAGTTAAAGTTCGAGGCTCCGGGTTCCGCTAGTTCAGTCTACGAGAAGAAAGGTGAAGAAATGGTTTGTACAGAAAGTGGTTTGGTTTTAGCGGTGCACCAAACGTTATCTTGTTGGTTTGAAAAGTCAACCTCGTTTTCCTAAACGCATAAACCATGTTGTACTTGGGTTTGGATTCTGTTTATTTAAAACGATTTTTCAATGTATCCATAAAATAGTTAAAACTTAGTTGACACCTCATGGTGTTTAGATGTTACTTTTGAATTAAATTTTGGACAAGCTTCCGCATTTTTATAAAGTTGGTTACTTTTCCCGTTAAAGATGTATTTTCGAATTTGGGTGTTACAATCTACATAAAAAAGTTACATAAAATATTAATGAAAGGTTTTATTCGGGTTTCAGGTGGGTTCGGGTAATGGATTCATAAACCCTATCGGAACCGAGTAACTCGTCAAAAATTTAGATTTCCAAGATCGAGTTAGTTCGAGTTATGTGGGTTTGGTAGATTCGAGATTTTTCGAATCGGATTTTCGGTTTTAGGGATTTGGTTGAGTTTTGTTCACCCTTAAGTATGAGGCAATTATAAAGAAAGAAAAACAATATGTATTTTGAGGGGTATAAAGGTAAATCTGACTCTGTTATATTTAGTTCCAGTGGATAGGATTAGAGATGGCCAAAAAGGACGGGACTGGACCGGACCGGCCGGTTAACCGGGGACTTGACCGAGCCGTAACGGTTAGGACCGGACCGATTAAGGACCGGTCCGTCAACCGGTCCACACCATCGGTTACGATTTTTGGCGTTTTTCACAGGACCGGTTAGGACCGGACCGGGACCGGTTAAGGACCGGACCGAGACCGGTTAAGGACTGAACCGAGACCGGTTAAGGACTGAACCGAGACCGGTTAAGGACCGAACCGAGACCGGTTAAGGACCGAACCGATGCATTCAAAATATATTACCGTTAATATAGACGTTAATATAGACGTTGGCTTCAATTTTCAGCATAGATGACCGTTTTTTGGCTCCTTTTGACCCCATTTGCCATATAAATAAGTGGTGTGGGGTTTGGGATGAATACCAACTTACAAACTTACGAAAAACGCAAAAAACGCAAAGTTCTCGTTATAATTCGTATTCGTTTTTGCAAGTTCTACTCTCTCAACTCTCTCTCGTTAAACGATGTATTTTATTTTTATATATAATTCATGTACTTAGCTTATATTTTCGAAGAATAATAAAACGTATTTTTAAAGTAACGAACGTGACCTTTTTTTGCAAGTTTATATAGTTGTAAAAAATATAAAAAAACGGTCCTGATCCATAACTGGTCCCTTAACCGGTTCTAACCGGTTAATGTTAACCGGTTATCTGAAGTAGCCTAACCAGTCCTCACCTTCGAATCATAGGACCGGACCGAACCGTAACCGGTTACTCCTTAACCGGTCCCGGTGTGTTACTGTTTAGGACCGGACCGATTAAGGACCGGTTAGGACCGTCCCGGGGCTGGTATTTGGCCATCTCTAGATAGGATAGAACATGTTTGTCCCACTTTTGTTCTACTTAGTTCTAGTGTGTCTTACATAAATATCTGCCAAACATAGAATAAGTCTGTACTATCCTGTCATGTCCCATCTTATCATGCGTACCAAACACTAAATAATGCAAAGTTATGTAATTTAATTTTATACTTAAAAGTGGAAGAATTAGAAAAGAATTCATTTATTTTGACGATGATAAATAGAAATTGGTAAACAAAAATAGTAGAGAGCTTGAGTAGCAGTTGTAAGAATGATATAGTTAAATTGTCCCAAACCTTGAGGATTAGAGAAATAAAATTGAAAAATCATAAGTTGAAAAAAACGCATAAAGTGAGATATTCATTTTGAAATTGCTTTATATAACGTAATATATATAGTACTTTTGTTACAAATAAAAATCCAAAAAATATTTTTAGCTCCTTTAAAATATTGTATAATTATTACTCTACAATTCATCATTTATTTATAATTTACATATATAAATTATAGACTGGGCCGCCTCGGGCCGGGACCCAAACCCAGTCAAAGACTCTGGTTGGGCTCTAGGTTCAGCGTAAGCTAGGCCGAGAGCTCGAGACAACGGCAAATTAGTGGGCTGCCAGTGGATGTCCAATACCACCGGGGAGGCGTGTATGTGTGTGTTCGTGGTAGTCGATCGTTTGTTCGATGCCGTTATACCTTTCAAAAATTAAAAACTAAAAATCAAACTTAAATAAACAACTTATAGAATTTGTATAAAAAATATACAAGGAACAAAAAAATAATCTTATTTATAATTATTTTTTCAATTTAATATTTTCGTTTTATAGATTTATTTAAAAATTGGTTAAGAAATAACAACAAAAAAAAGTAAATATTATAAGATTTTGGATTTTTGTTCAAACAAATATTTCCAATAAACCAAAAGACTTGTAGCGTAGCGGTAAGGCATGTGGAGAATATGGATGGTATCCCATTCACCCCAGGTTCGAATCCCCTCGTGCGCATCTTGTAGCCAGGCTTAGCCTCAGACGACCGAATTTTCAAATTCTGTTCTATATTGCTAAGGATGTAGTCTAAGCAAAGCTTAGATGAACTTTTCCAAAATATATATATATATATATATATATATATATTTCCAATAAAAACCTATGAGTGAACAAAGACCTCTATGTTCCACAATAAAAGTTTTTATAGAAACCATAAGTAATACCCAAAATGTAGTCCATTGTGAATGCTTGGATATACATTAGCTGATCAACGGTGAAAAATCAACTAAATTTTAATGCACAACATAAAAGATAAAACTAAAACTCATGTCATGTTTACTCTTTAACATTTTAGGGATGAATTAATTTTTTAGTATCAAAAATACTATTATTACTTTCTAATTATTTTTCCCTAAAATCTTTCAAATAGAAAAGTTGTCACCTAAAAGAGAACTCCATCAAAACAACTTCTATTAATAACAAAGATGGGTTAGAATTTAGAAACATAGAGGAAGGTTCATACAAAAAATATAACTTTTTAAGAATTTTTTTTTTTTAAGAAAACTTTTTTTATGTATAAAATCATATATGATAAAAAAAAGGATCCCGGCTGGTTACACGCGGCTTGGAAGTCACAGGTGAGCCGCGCAGTTGTTAATCTGTTCAAGCGGTCCAATTGTCGTGGGCAGTTGTTAATCTCCAAAAATATATAAGTTGTGAATAACAATTGGAAAGCAAAATCCAGCCATTTGGAGTTCATATAAAAAATCCAACCATTTTGAGTAACAATTAAAAAGCCAAATAAGATATCAAACACAGATACATCGAACACCATTCGATTGAAGTTGCAGGCCAGGCGTTTTTGATCAATTTGATTTTGATTTTTAATAAGTAAGGTTTCAGGTTTGGAACTTTGGATCGATTTTGACTTGACGAGTTGTGGTCAATGTAAATGTAACTGATGATGTGCTATTGAAAATGTTTGGGCTTATAAATAGAACTCATGTTTGCTTGGGCTTTGGAAAATGTTTGGGCTTTACAATATAATATAAATCGCTGAACTTTTCCTGTCCACGGACCCGACCCAAGAATGTCATTTTTCGGTTTTCACTGTTGATTTCGATTTTTCTTGTTCATTGCTATTTGCTAATAACTAGGTTTTTTGGCCCCGTGTTGCGACGAGGTGGGAGATTATAAAAACATAACGACCTAAATCAACAAAAAGTAGTTGAAAAGTAACATAAATCGATAGGACAACAATGGCTCAAACGACAATTAACCTAAAAAAGAAAATCTCATGAGTAAATATAAAATTGAAACCGGGTTAATGTAGTTTTTTGTGTGGTAAATATCTCCGGTTAACTATACCGTTAAAATTAGGATTAAGTCTTCCAAAAAAATAAACGATTAAGTCTTCGAAATAAAAAACGTTTAAGTATTTTTAATAAATAACGATCACATCTTCAAAATTAAGACGTGTTCTTTTAACAACTAAATCTTTAGATATTTTCTCAAAGACTGTATAATGGTATGAATTGTAAATATTTAAAATATTTTTATGTAGCATATATTATAAAAAATCATAATCAAGTCTAAAAATATTCAATATTGGGCTCATTTAAAGGTGTCGAAGAAACAATTATGTAAATATTAAACAATTATATAGCATAAATAACGTTAATATAAATATTAATAATGAGTATCATATACATAAATGAAAAATAAGTTGCTTAACTCCTTTGAACAAAAATGATATGCAATTTTAGAAAGAAAATTATTTAAAAAATACAATAATATTAATATTAAATAGTTTATTTTATTTTTGAATGTAATGGTTTTAAATTTGAAGACCAATAGAAGCAGATACCAAAACTTTTAAATAAGAATGATTTAGTGGTTAAATAAAATAAAAAATGGAAGAGCAATTGATTTCGAATGTAATGGTTTTAAACTTTGAATAATAATAGAAGCAAATACTAAAACTTTCAAATAAAAATGATTTATTGGTTAAATAAAATAAAAAAGGAAGAGCAAAAAAATGATATTATGTTAAATAAAAAAAAAGCAAATTTATTGGTTAAATAAAATAAAAAAAGGAAGAGCAAAAGATGATATTATGTTAAAGTAAAATAAAAAGGAAGAGCAAAAGATGATATTATGTTAAAGTAAAATAAAAAAAGGATGAGCAAAAAATGATATTATGTTAAAGTAAAATAAAAAAGGAAGAGCAAAAAATGACATTATGTTAAATAAAAAAGAGCAAAAAGCAGCAGAAAGGATTCAAACATGGGCCTCTTTATTGTAAGGGATAGCCTTAAACCAACTCAACCACGCCATCAAATATTTGTTTCATATTTGTACATCAATACTTTAAACATGAACTTTAGGAGGGGCTGAGCACCAGCCAGCCAGCCCCCTACTGGCTACGCCTCTGTATTTATTGTTTATTATATTTTTTTTCACTATTCCTTATCAATCATTAAGTTTTTTAATGGGTAGCTTAAAGCTTATGGGTCAATAAGCAAATGGGCTTAGACCCAAACATTATAACTTAAACAAAAAACTGCATTAAAATAGAACTAATTTTGCTCTAGCTCCTATTTAAGGGTTCAAAGAAACGTTTGTGTTTATTATAGGATCTCGCTGACTTGTTGATTTGTATATTTTGCCAACCAAGTTCCATGTTGTAATTACATCTAACAAGATAGGATAGATTAATAAGATCAACGTGTTTTCGTGAGACTATATTTTTGCATTTAAAACTTCACAACAAAACACTATGAAGGTAAAAGAAAATCGAAACTTTCACAGGAAAAGCATTGTGAAAGTTACTTCACAATGCTATGTTATGAAATTTCAATACTAAAAAGTTGGTCTCACGAATCTCATAACAACTTGATCTCGCGTGATCCCAAGTCTAACACAATAAAAATAAAAAGATGAGACAACAACATATGTTCCCTGGTACTAAAAAAACCGTGCACCTCTTTCCAACTACTGGCTACGCCTCTGTATTTATTGTTTATTATATATTTTTTCACTATTCCTTATCAATCGTTAAGTTTTTTAATGGGTAGCTTAAAGCTTATGGGTCAATAAGCAAATGGGCTTAGACCCAAACATTATAACTTAAACAAAAAACTGCATTAAAATAGAACTAATTTTGCTCTAGCTCCTATTTAAGGGTTCAAAGAAACGTTTGTGTTTATTATAGGATCTCGCTGACTTGTTGATTTGTATATTTTGCCAACCAAGTTCCATGTTGTAATTACATCTAACAAGATAGGATAGATTAATAAGATCAACGTGTTTTCGTGAGACTATATTTTTGCATTTAAAACTTCACAACAAAACACTATGAAGGTAAAAAGAAAATCGAAACTTTCACAGGAAAAGCATTGTGAAAGTTACTTCACAATGCTATGTTATGAAATTTCAATACTAAAAAGTTGGTCTCACGAATCTCATAACAACTTGATCTCGCGTGATCCCAAGTCTAACACAATAAAAATAAAAAGATGAGACAACAACATATGTTCCCTGGTACTAAAAAAACCGTGCACCTCTTTCCAACTACTGGCTACGCCTCTGTATTTATTGTTTATTATATATTTTTTCACTATTCCTTATCAATCGTTAAGTTTTTTAATGGGTAGCTTAAAGCTTATGGGTCAATAAGCAAATGGGCTTAGACCCAAACATTATAACTTAAACAAAAACTGCATTAAAATAGAACTAATTTTGCTCTAGCTCCTATTTAAGGGTTCAAAGAAACGTTTGTGTTTATTATAGGATCTCGCTGACTTGTTGATTTGTATATTTTGCCAACCAAGTTCCATGTTGTAATTACATCTAACAAGATAGGATAGATTAATAAGATCAACGTGTTTTCGTGAGACTATATTTTTGCATTTAAAACTTCACAACAAAACACTATGAAGGTAAAAGAAAATTGAAACTTTCACAGGAAAAGCATTGTGAAAGTTACTTCACAGTGCTATGTTATGAAATTTCAATACAAAAAAGTTGGTCTCACGAATCTCATAACAACTTGATCTCGCGTGATCCCAAGTCTAACACAATAAAAATAAAAAGATGAGACAACAACATATGTTCCCTGGTACTAAAAAAACCGTGCACCTCTTTCCAACTACTGGCTACGCCTCTGTATTTATTGTTTATTATATATTTTTTCACTATTCCTTATCAATCGTTAAGTTTTTTAATGGGTAGCTTAAAGCTTATGGGTCAATAAGCAAATGGGCTTAGACCCAAACATTATAACTTAAACAAAAAACTGCATTAAAATAGAACTAATTTTGCTCTAGTTCCTATTTAAGGGTTCAAAGAAACGTTTGTGTTTATTATAGGATCTCGCTGACTTGTTGATTTGTATATTTTGCCAACCAAGTTCCATGTTGTAATTACATCTAACAAGATAGGATAGATTAATAAGATCAACGTGTTTTCGTGAGACTATATTTTTGCATTTAAAACTTCACAACAAAACACTATGAAGGTAAAAGAAAATTGAAACTTTCACAGGAAAAGCATTGTGAAAGTTACTTCACAGTGCTATGTTATGAAATTTCAATACAAAAAAGTTGGTCTCACGAATCTCATAACAACTTGATCTCGCGTGATCCCAAGTCTAACACAATAAAAATAAAAAGATGAGACAACAACATATGTTCCCTGGTACTAAAAAAACCGTGCACCTCTTTCCAAGGGAGAAGCTAAGATTTGGTCCGAGGGAGAGCATGAGTTATTATTGAATAAAATAGATACCGAACCATCTATTGCTTGTTTTTTTATTAAATATTTATTTATAAATATTAAGATACAGAGCAAACTAAAACCAAACTATAAAATTTAGTATCAATAACCAACATGTGCTTGTCGTTGGAGAAGTAACAAAAGGTCCCTAAAGAAGCAAATTTAATTAAAATATTTAAAATAAGATGAAAATAATACAATGTCATTTAAATTAGAAACATTAGTTTTAGAGTAATTTACAATTTTTGTTCTTATCGTTTACATTTACTATTAAATTTAGACCTTCTTATAAATTAATTATAATTTTGGTCACTATAGTTTGCATTTTATTTCAATTTTAAGCTATGTTTGGTAAACTAGCTGATAAGCTAGCTGGTGACTGATAAGCTAGCTGGTAGCTGATAAGCTAGCTTGTGAACATATCATGTTTGGTAAAAACTAACTTATGAGTATGTAAAATGACCAAAAAAAGACATCCTTAATAACTAATCAACTACAAGTATTTTATAATATAATTAAGACAATTTTTTAATCATATAATTAAAATAAATTTCTAATAATATAATGTGTTAAAAAATAATATAGAGTTGATTATTATTATATATACACACCATAAATTTAGAATTTGTTAAAACACACTTTAGAAAATATCTACATTAACTTATAATTTAAATTACTATTAAATATAATAAAAATAAAATTGATCAACTTAACATATCTTCAATAATTAATAATTCTAAAAGAATATAATTTAAAAATTAAATATAATTTTAAAATTTTAAAAAATATGTAACATTTCACTTATGTAACAATTTAGAAGTTATTGTATTTTATTTTGATAGTTAAACATATATATAAAATAACTAGGTTTTATCCCGTGTGATACACGGGGTAATTTAATTAAAAAAAAATCATATGAGAAAAATAATATTACAAGTATGATTTATTTAATCTAAATTATTTACTATAATTTAATTTATAACTGGATTTTTATTTTTTTTTTGAACTTTTAATTTGAGATAGATAAAGATAAAATATGTTCATATGATTTTGTTATAGTAGAGAGACAGAGATAAAACAGATATATTAATTTAATATATGAATTAATAGAGATAAAATAATTTAAATTTGAATTAATAGAGATAAAATAGTTTAATATTTTTAAATTAATAATTTTAAAATAAAATAGTTGAATTAATAGGTTGGAGTTTAATATTTAATAGGATAAAGTTTAATAATTTTTAATTTTAATAAAGTTTAATAATTTTTAATTTTGAGTTAGTTATTTCATCCATTGTTCTGTAATATGTAAAAATTCAAAAGATTAAAAAAATAAAAAATTAGAACTATTTTTGTAATACAAAATAACACAAAAAGTGTAATCAATGAGTATAAATACAAAGTCACATACGAGAAATCAACAACTCCAAATTGGACTATAAACATGAATATAATCATCATAATCATATCATCATGTGTAGGAAAAAAAATAAAAATTGAAGAGCGTTTGTAATACAAAATAACACAAAAAGTGTAATCAATGACCGTAAATACAAAGTCACATACGATAAATCAACAACTCCAACTTGGACTATAAACATGAATAGAATCATCATAATCATACCATCATGTGTAGGAAAAAATAAAAATTAAAGAGCGTTTGATTAATTACCTTTGTGTGTGTATGTCTAATTGGTAGTGGCTTAATTAAGAGAGTTGCAGTAATTGATTGAGATTGAGAGATTGAAAGGGATATTTATAGATTGAGATTGAGAGATTGAGATTGAGGTGTGTATTTTTCAATTAAAACTGTTTGATTTAATTATGTAGAGAATTTTTGAAAGTGATATTTATCTTTACATTATTTTATTTATTGTTTTCATATTTATCTATAGTTTGGATTAAAAAATGAAAATTTTTAAAGAGTTTGAGTATATTTTTTTGTTCCAACAAGTTATATGAAATTTTCTTAAGAATTAAGAAAATAAGAAAAGTAAGATTTTTCAACTTTGGAAAACTCTTAGAAAATTGTACTTTGAAAATAGAGAGAATATTTTTAATTCTTTATATCACCAATGAAAAATAATAATACGTGTACTGATTATATTAAATATTACACAAATATATGTAGATGATTTTTTAAACCGTTTCATTTAATTATGTATTTTTGAAAGTGGCATTTATCTTTTACATTATTTTATTTATTGTTTTCGTATTTATCTATAGTTTGGATTAAAATGTTGATTTAATTATGTAGAGGATTTTTTAAACCGTTTGATTTAACTATGGAGAGGATTTTTGAAAGTGATATTTATCTTTTACATTATTTTATTTATTGTTTTGATAACCGAAATCGACTCACCAGAACGCGACACGTGGCAATTCGGCTCACCGGAGAGCGACACGTGTCAAACCAGTTACTCTTTTATTATATATAGGTAATTAATAATATTTAAAAATAAATAATATATAAGGTATAATTTAATTTAATCAATAAATAATTTAAATTATTAAAAACTAATAATTACTAATTAATATATAATTTTAATTGTAATAGTTAATTATTAATAAGGGGTATAATTGGAAAAAGTCACAAAAAGCTTCTCATAAGCTACTCAAAGTAGTTTATCAAAAAGTTAGCTTATAAGCTACTTTTGGTCTTACCAAACATGTAAACAGAAAAAAAAAACTAGCTTATAAGTCAGCTTATAAGCTAGTTTTTTTTTTTACCAAACAATAGTCTTTTTGACTAACTATGGTTAAAAGAGTAGTTGATCTATTTTGTCTTTTTTGTTTGTCTTATTCTATATCATATAGTAAATTACAATTTAAGTCCTTTTGGTTTGTTTCTTTTCATTATTATCTTTTCTACAGTTTTATTATTCATTTTATACCCCTTATTAGATTAATTAATTGATTAATGATATTTTTAATTAAAAATATGTACTTTATTTTCTTAATTATGTCTTTAATTTTTTTTAAATATTTTTAAATGAATTCATTATTGAATATTTTAAAATTTTATGCACATATTTATATGTGCAAATCCATTTACACTAATTCAAAAAAGTATTTTTTTTATTTTAAGTTGGGTTCATAAATGTATCAATTTTTTGTAATAATATTAAATTTTTGAAAAGAAAAAAAATAAAAAGAGACAAACCAGAAGAACTCAATTTGTAATTTACTATATGATATAGAATAAGACAAAAAAAAAAGAGAGAGACAAACATATTAATTACTCTTTAACCATAGTTAATCAAAAGAACTAAATTGAAATAAAATGCAAACCATGGTGACCAAAATTGTAATTGGTTTACAAGAGGGACCAAACTTAATAGTAATGTACTCTTAGTTTTATGAGATTTTATATTTTAAAATTAATTTATTGAATTTATCATTACAACTATATGTTAAGTATCCGTTGCAAACTTGTTAAATTGTACAAACTTTATAAACTTAATCTTAACCATTGATTTTATTTCTATTTTGTTTATCTCCTAATTTTTAGGTGTTTCTCAAATGTGGTTGAGAGAAAATCTAGAAAGTGAATTAATCCACACCATTTAATATCTACATATGTGGTCGAGATTAGTTTGTATAGTTTGTACAAACTATCCGGTTTGTAACAAATATGATCCCTATATGCATATGATTATCTCTTGTTATTTTAGATGGAGTAACATTTGTAAATATAACATTATTTTATATTGTAATATTTACTCCTATAATAGTGTAATTAATTACGTCTAAGGATTTATTTGATAAGTTTTGAAATGTGTAAGGGTTTAATTTTTTCAAAAATATCCAATGACTTAAGTGTTCTAAACAAAAAAGTTCATTAGGTTTTGGTAACATGTTAATTAATACAAACAAGTTAACAAAAATTAAATAATATAACACATTGATTAAAACAATATAAAATTAATTATCATATATATGCTATAAATTTATTTTTTTGTTAAAACATTTTTTAAATTTACATTAATTTATAATTTAAATTACTCTTACACATAATAAAAATAAAAATAAGATTGATCAACTTCAAATATCACATTCAATTAGTAATTTTATCATAATATAGTTAATAGTTAGATAGAATATTTTTTTTTATTAAGCTATTTAGCATATTTTACTTATCTATGAAACAAATATAGCTTTTGTTGATCCAGCTCTCCTAAGACCTGATGAAATGATAATGATCCTGAATCTTTACTTAGTGAATAGGTTTTTACTTCTGTTATAGCTTGAGGAATTATCACTGAGTCTGTTCAGTGTTATTCCATGTTACTTATGCTGTAACTTAACTTTATAGATTTCAGGATCAGGATCAGGAGACTAACGAGCCTGTTCTGCAGTCTACTGATCCTGTCCACTGAAGTGAAGACCTCCTCCTGAAGACATTAAGATCATACACAAAGAACCATCAGCGACGTCGAAGAAATAGCTGATGACAGGAACAGCATGCTCGTGATCTGAAGACGGAACTCAGTGATAGCAGTCTGTTCACTATCGTATGACATCCTGAAGATTCATCAGGATACACGTGACCCTGAACTTCCTCAGTTTCAGGAATCTAGTCACTGATCAGTATCCTGATCCTGAAGGATTAGAACAATGTCTTAGTCTAATGCACAAAAGGATTATCCGCCTTTTCTGACACAATAGTACATAAGGGCAGTTACTTTACTGTTCCCTCCGTACTTATCAGACCTTAAGGCAACTGTTTACAAACATCCTCTTTTGCACACCATGCTAAGAGTATTTGTTTATAGTAAATAGTACAACAGACCACTCACATTGTGACACGTCACAATAGTAGGTCTGCATGCATTTAATGCATGGAGTATAAATAGGACGTGAAGAGATGTTCTCCATACTTCTTCTTCATCCTAAAATACTCAAGTCCTTTCTCTCTTATTCCCTCTATCTTCTTTCTTTATTCTCTTCTCACTTAGTGCATAGTGAAAGAACTTAGATTGTTTAGTTTAGACTAATTGTCTTTTCTATTTCCGCAACAATCTGTAAATTCATATTGTTTATAAAACAAGAATTTAAAAGTGAGAAAATTGTGTGATTATATTCAACCCCCCCCCTTCTATAATCCCAAACACTATCCTTACTTGAAGGTCACCTACTTGGGACCAACAAGTGGTATCAGAGCAGATACAAGCTCTCATTTTCTTCTTAAGAAAAATCTTGTGATCCTCTCTCTTCTTATTCTATGGCTCTTCAAGCTAAGGATAACTACTTTGATACCGGCTCTGCTGGAAAGCCTCCTCGGTTTAACAAAGACAACTTCTCTCTTTGGAAAACCAGGATGGAACTTTTCCTCTCTGGTTCTGATCCCTAGATTCCTTACTTTCTGGAAAACGGACCACATGTGCCTACACAAACCGTCCACCCCATTCCTGCTGCTGGTGGCCAACCTGCTGTTCCTGAAAGACAGCTGGTAAAGCCCGTAACTGACTGGAATGATGAAGACAGACGCCTGGTCAACATTGACACCAAGGCTAGGTCTCTCATTGCCATGTCACTTCCTGATGACGTCTTTCATTCTGTCTGTCACCTTCGCTCTGCTAAGGAGATATGGGACACTCTTTGTGTTCAATATGAAGGTACTGCCGTACTCATGGAATCAAGAAAGATTTTCTTGGTTCGTCAGTACGAAAGCTTTATTCATCAAAAGGATGAAACTCTCTCCCAGCTACATCAGAGATTCAACTGTCTTCTGATTGATCTGAAGACCATCGGTACTACCTACTCTAACTCTGAGGTGGTTACCAAGTTCATGGAAGCTCTTCCTGAACATTGGGAAATTTACACCTCCTGCTTAACTATGTCAAAGGACATAAAGACACTCACCCTAAGTGAGTTGTACGGTATTCTTCTGAACCGTGAACAACAGAAGAAACTGAAAAAGAATCTCATAAGAGATTCTAAAGAATCCAAAAGCACATCTGTTGCATTGGTTTCTGATTCAGTTCCTCCTGTTGCTGTTTCTTCTTCTTCAGTAACTATTACTGAATTAGAATCTTCTGACTCTGACATGTCAGAAGATCCTGAATTCAATGAATCTCTTGCTCTTTTAACCAGATCTTTCAAAAAGTTTGCCAAAAAGGGAAACTTCCACAAAAAGAAACATCTTTCTATTACTGACAAGCCTAAGTCAGATCCTGTTGACAAGGCTACTGCTATCTGCTACAACTGTCAGGGCAAAGGACACTTTGCTAATGATTGCAGGTACAGAAAAAGTCAGTTTGCTCCCTCCTCTGCTAAATCTTCTTCTAAGAACCCCAAATACCAGCGCCTGAAAGAAAAGTACAAGAAGATGAAAACTCAGCGTAAAGGCAAAGGTTTAATCGCAGAAGACTGCGACTGGGATGATGTCTCCTCTGATGACTCGTCTGATGAAGAAGATACTCAAGTGACACTGATGGCCATTATTGAGGAACCTACCTTAGCTCTCATGGCTAAGATAGAAGAGGTTCCTGAAGAGATTCCTCCTCAGGATCCTGAAGCTTCTTCTTCCACAACTCCTGAAGCTTCCACCTCTGCAACTGATTCTTCCAGTCAGGTACCTATTCCTCTCATCCCTCTTGAAAGCTTAACTCAGTTGGACCTGGTCACTCTCGATCTTTACAAAGCCCTTAATGGTAAAACCTCTGCTGAAAAAATGAATATTGATCTTAAAGGACAACTCAAAGAATGTCAAGAAAAAATAAAACAGCTTACCATTTTGGAAGAAAATTACAAGGATCAGGTCACTGTTAACAAAACTCTTTGTATTGAAAGAGAATTGGATCTTGCTGCCAAAGAAAAGGCCCTTGCTCAATTAAATGCTGAAAAAGTCACCATCAAAGGATGGAGTGACGCCTCTGAAAAAGTTGATGAAATATTAGCTTCAGGGAGGTCCGACAAAAGCAAAAGAGGTCTTGGATTCTTTCGTGGATACAAGAAAGAAGAAACTAAGTCTGATAGTTCCATGCTCAAATTTGGAAAATTTGTTTCTTCTATTCCTCTTCCTAATACCTCTTCTTCTTCTAACACTCACCCTGAAGGTGCTCCTAAGAGCAAAAAGAATACAGTTAAGGATAAATCCAAAACTCAAACACCTTCAAAGACCAAGGGTCCTAAACCCAAGAACAAAGTTCTGGGTGGTGGTCCTTCAGTCTCTGGAACTAAGTCTCCTTCTCAGAGTCCTGCTCCCAGACTGAAGATTGACCTGAAGCAAAAGACTCAGGAGAAGAAACCAATTCCTCCAATGTCCAATGCTAAAGGCATACTTGGTACTGGTCCTGCTCACCTAAAGTTCAAAAACTTTCTGGACCACACTAAACGCTTTCAATATCGCAAATGCTATCACTGTGGATTAAATGACCATATTGCGAGTAAGTGTCCTGATGCTACCAAAGCTGAAAAATCAGCTAAGGTAAAGAAGATTCCCAAGACTGAGAAATCAATCAAAGGAAAGAAGGTTGTCAAGACTGTTCCTTCAGTCAAGACTCCAGCCTCCTGTACTGATACTTCAGTAAAGGCTGACACAGACTCAACCAGTCCTACTGATACTTCTGGATCCATAGTTCTATGGGTACCAAAGAAAACTTAAACTCTATATTTTACAGGATAAGGGCATCTGGTACTTGGACAGTGGATGCTCTCGACATATGACTGGTTCTAAATCTGTCCTAACTAACTACCGTGAAGAAAGAGGTCCTGCTGTGACCTTTGGCGGAAACGGTAAAGGCCAAACCCGAGGGTATGGCACTCTGACCAACGGAGTAACTACTTTCAAAAGAGTTGCTTATGTTGAAGGCCTGATGCATAATCTTCTGAGCATCAGTCAACTGTGTGATAAGAATCACAAAGTTTCTTTCTCTAAGAAAAAGTGCAAAGTCAAGAACAGGAGAAAGGAAGTTATTCTCAATGGTGTTAGACATGCAGATATCTACATCATCAACATGAATACTTCCACTGATAACTTCTGTTTCGTATCTCGTGCTTCCACTGATATGAATTGGCTCTGGCACAAGCGTCTCTCTCATCTCAACTTCAAGACGCTGAATCAACTCTGCATCAACAACCTGGTTATTGGTCTTCCTGACTTTCGCTACACAAAGGAATCTCTTTGTTCAGCATGTGAGAAAGGAAAACAGACCAGGGCTAGCTTCAAGTCCAAGCAGATTTCCTCCATCAGCTCTCCTCTACAACTTCTCCACATGGATCTCTTTGGACCCGTTAATGTCCAATCCATTGGTGGAAAGAAATATACTCTGGTAATCGTAGATGAATATTCCAGATATACTTGGGTTTTCTTCTTACGTGCCAAGAGTGATGCTCCTGAAGAAATCATCCTGTTCGTCAGGAAGATGGAAAGACTCAACAACCTTACTGTTCGATCAATAAGAAGTGACCATGGGACTGAGTTCAAAAACAGTACCCTGGAATCCTTCTTTGAACAGAAAGGTATCTCTCAAAACTTCTCCTCTGTGAGAACTCCTCAGCAAAATGGTGTTGCTGAAAGACGGAACAGGACGTTGATTGAAGCTGCGAGATCTATGCTGAGTGAAGCCAACCTTGCCACTCAGTTCTGGGCTGAAGCCGTAAATACTGCTTGCTATACTCAGAACAGATCTCTGATTGTCAAGCGTTTCAGAAGAACCGCTTACGAACTCTTTCGTAACAGGAAACCATCAATCGAACATCTCCATATCTTTGGTTGTGTCTGCTACATCCTGAACAACAAAGATAATCTTGGAAAGTTTGATTCCAAATCTGATGATGGAATTTTCCTCGGATACTCATCCATTTCTAAAACTTACCGTGTGCTCAACAAACGAAGACAAACCATTGAGGAAACGATTCATGTCAAGTTTGATGAATCGGGTCCTACCTTTCCTCACCCAAATGATAATACTGAAATCAATCAGTGGGTTGACTCTTTCTTTCAAGTCCCTGAACCTCCTATTGCTGATCCAACTCCTCAAGACCTTCCTGATGGTTTTGAAGATAATCCTATACCACCCACTGATATAACCACTCCACCTCTCATAAATGCCACCCCTATCTCTCAAATCACACCCCCTGAACCTGATCAACCAACTAACAGTGAAGACTTCTCTCAAACCACTGTTAGTGAACCCTCTCCTACCAATCTTCTTCCTGATCCATCATCCAATGAAGCATCTACTTCAGGACAGGTGTATCAACCACCTGCTCTACGATGGACCAAAGATCATCCCATTGATCAAGTTCTTGGAAACCCTTCTTCTGGTGTGAAAACCAGACGTCAGGCTGGTAACGTATGTCTTTATGTAAATTTTATCTCTGAAAATGAACCTAAAGAAATAGATGATGCCTTGCGTGATCCTGCCTGGGTCTCAGCCATGCAGGAAGAGCTAGCAGAATTCATCAGAAACAATGTCTGGCTTCTCGTCCCTAGGCCTCGAAAACGTACAATCATTGGTTCCAAGTGGATTTTTCGAAATAAACTTGATGAGATTGGTACAATCATTCGAAACAAGGCTCGCCTTGTGGCTCAGGGATACAGGCAGGAAGAGGGCATTGATTACGATGAAACTTTTGCTCCTGTTGCTAGGCTCGAAGCAATTCGACTCTTCCTAGCTTTTGCAGCACATATGAACTTCAAAGTTTATCAGATGGACATTAAAAATGCCTTTCTGAATGGAAAACTTAATGAAGAGGTCTATGTGGCTCAGCCTCCTGGCTTTGTAGATCCTAAGTTCCCTGATCACGTCTACAAGTTAAACAAGGCTCTCTATGGGTTAAAACAGGCTCCTCGTGCCTGGTATGACACCCTCTCAACCTTTCTTCTCTCTAAAGGTTTTGTTCGTGGAAAGATTGATAGCACTTTATTTCTAAAGAAATATCCTAAGCATATCCTTCTTGTCCAGATATATGTCGATGACATTATCTTTGGATCCACCAATCCCAAACTCTGCGAAAAGTTTGAGTTGCTCATGAAATCTGAATATAAAATGTCTATGATGGGCGAACTAACATTCTTTTTAGGACTTCAGATCAAGCAATCTGAAAAGGGAATCTTTATCAACCAAGGTAAATACGTACATGAGATGCTGAAGAAGTTTGATCTCACATCCTGTACACCGATGAAGACTCCAATGGCTCCTCCTCTGTCTCTTGACAAGGATTCCAAAGGGAAACCTGTTGATGTGACTCTCTATAGTGTTGGAATAGATGTCCAACGTCATAATTAATTACTCATGACTCTCCATTAATAGCAGGGTCCTTTTTGGGTTGCCCTCAATTGTCCAAGGTTATTAGAATGACCGAGAAAGAGAGAGATAAATAATTAATTATTATTTGATAATAATTAATTAGAAATTAATTTGTAAAGTTTATAGAATTAATTGGAATTAATTTAGATTTAATTTGTGCCAATTAAAGGTGCAAGGGCCAATTGGTTATTCTTTGAAAGATAAAGGTTATCTATAAAAGAATAACTTGTTGCTTTGGCCCTAAGCAAGGGCCAATGGGTTATTCTTTAAAAGTTAAAGGTTATATATGCAACTTGAGTAGTTGCTTTGGCCCTAAGCAACTCACCACTATAAATAGAAGTCCATGACTTCATTTTCATTTGCACCAACTCAAGTTTCTTACTTGAGTTCTCTCTTCTCTCTTTGCTCCATTCCTTGTGGGTACTCGTGCTACACTTGGGTGGATATTCGTAAGAATAATCTTGGACTTATTGGGTACAAACCATTAGAGGTAATCTAATTTGGTTACTACCTTCCTAAGCATTGTAGAATCGAAGTGTTCGAGTTCTTAACGGTTAGACGATCTTTTATTTTCTTGTTGTTAATATCATCTACTATGATTCTTATCGGGTTTCGTTATATGATTATTGTCATTGTTTCCGCTGCCATGTTATTTATAGTTCATGTAAAACCCATCATATAGAGGAATGATTGGCTCACTACTGTATCTTACAGCGAGTCGTCCTGATATCATGTATTCTACATGTCTCTGTGCTCGTTATCAGGCTGAACCCAAAGAATCCCATCTGACCGCTGTAAAGCGGATCTTCAGATACCTGAAGGGAACTCCTAACATGGGTCTTTGGTACTCCAAGGACTCAGGGTTCGATCTAACAGCTTATTCTGATAGTGACTTTGCAGGATGTAAGATCGACAGGAAAAGCACTACTGGTGGTTGTCACCTATTAGGTGGCAAGTTGGTGAGTTGGACTAGCAAAAAGCAGAACTCTGTGTCCACATCAACTGCTGAAGCTGAATATGTTGCAGCAGGAATATGTTGTGCTCAGGTCCTGTGGCTGAGAAATCAACTTCAGGACTATGACATACAACTCTCCAAAATTCCTATCTACTGTGACAACACTTCAGCAATAGCCATTGCTAACAATCCTGTCTTACACTCTAAGACAAAGCACATTGAAGTGAGATATCACTTCATCAGGGATCATGTGATGAATGGTGATATTGAACTCCATTTTGTCCCTACTGAATATCAGCTTGCTGACCTCTTTACCAAACCACTGGATGTGACGCGTTTTAATATGCTCCTCAGTGAACTTGGGATGTTAAATCCTGAAGAATAGAAGTTCTCAGGACAAACAATTGTTAAAGTCCTTATAAAATATTCTCTCAGGACCTCTTTTCTTAACAACTCCTGAATAACTCTTCTTCAGAGGATAACTCTTTTCAGTACTTACAAAATCTTTGTTCAATATCCGAATACTGATGATTCTCAGGTAAGTATTTCTTCCCTCTGCTACTGAAACCTTATCGCATTAAATGTGATAAGAGGATTTTCCCAAAACAGTACTTATCTGATAAGTACTCTGATTCCAATAAATCATATCTTTCACCAAAATGGAATCATCCCCTGAAAAGGTGGTTTTTAGTTTTTCAAATAAAACAAACGTTTCATCTGCACTGACACGTAATGGGACGTTTCCTGTTCCCCACTACGTGTGTCAGGCGCGTGAACGCGCGTAGAACTCCCTTTTTCATCATTACGTTTGAATTTAGCCGCTCTTTTCTCTCTCATCCATTTTCTCTCTCCTACCACGAGGTATAAAAACCTCATTCGTAATCCTTTTCACTCTTTACGCTCACATAACTCTCTCTAAGCATTCAAGCAAGAAAAAGCAAGAATCTGCATTCTCAAGAACACCAAGAACACACACTTACCACTTCTTTAACAAGATCAACGTAAGTTTCCTTATGTTCTTTGTTCTTTCCACAATCTAAGTTGGCATTCTTCTCTAAAAACAACTTATTTTGATAAACGTTTTTCCAAAAACCCTAAGATCACTTCGTTTGATCTTAGTTTTCCCAAAATCTTCTAAGATTTTTGTTAAAACTGTTTAAAATGATTTTTCTTATTTCTTTTAAGAACAATCATAAACTCCTATTTTGATATCTTTTCATCAAAATAGAAGTCCTTTTTAATACCAAAACACATTCCTTTTGTGTATTTTGGTATCTAATCTATTCTAAGTATAAAGGATTTCACCATTTTTATGAACATATTTTGTGTTCATTGAAAAATGAAGAAAAATTCATATTTTGGACTCTTAATCATCCATATATGTTATTTTTATGTTTTTTGACAGGATGGCTGCTACTACATCTACATCCCTGGACGCCCAGCTCTCATCTGAGGCCACACCTCTGCAGGCTACTGAGAGCTTGCCAATAGTCATCCCGCAGCACGACGTCCAATTCAAACAGAACAACGTTGTTGGTCTGTTTGATATCCCTGAAGGCAAGGAATATCTAATTCCTGCAAAAGACTTCCTGCTACGCAGCCCGCTGAAGACGGCTTTCACTCTGGACCCAAAGCCAAACAAACCAATGCTGCAACAACTGTGGTCCACTGCCACTGTTGCCCAGGAGAAGAATACAAAAGGTGTCCTGCGAGAGGTCATCAAATTCCAAATCAAGGAAAACATCATTTCCTTTGGTTTCGGAACCCTCAGGAACGTGCTCAACTTCCCTAAGAAGAAGCGCTTCCCTCCTGTCCCCACCGCTGACGAAATAGTAGAGTTCCTGGACGCCATAGGCTACAGATGGCCTGTCAACAAGGAAGGCGTCCTGCTACCAAAGACGGGTGCCACTGTCCATAAGTCAGGACTAAACGCTACGTTCTATTATATATGGAACACGTTTGGCCTGTGCTTATCGGGCAAGACGGGGAGCACGGAGCAGTTCCCTACGGTCATCCAGCACATGGTCTACTCTGCGATCAAAAATCGCGAGTTCGACTATGCTCGCTCCATCTGGGACGACATGGTGAAGAAGGTCCGAAGCAAGAACCGGGTCGTCAACGTTGCCTTCACCAGGTTTTTCTCGGCCATCCTGGAGCTTCATATGGGGGACAACTACCCCAAGGTCGGGAACTCCAACAACTACGCCCTCGGGCCTAGGTTCCTGGACCAGGTTGCTTATCATCCTGACGACGTCCCTCTCTCCGACGTCCTGGTCGTTCCTGAACAAGTTCAGGATCAGGATGCTGAACAATCCACCTCTCCCACCACAGGTATGTTCTCTCTCATCTCTTCCAAACCACATTCTTCTACTTCTATGCATGCTATGTCAGTAGCTAACCCCATACTGACTTCCCCAGCTGCAACCACAACTTCTGCGCTCCAGAAGCGCCCCCAACCATCTTCTGCCACTCCTCCACCTCCTCCAAAACGTGCCAAGGCTAAGGCGCAAAAGAAAAAGAAACAGGCGGCTGGTAAGAAATATTACATTACCCTGCCCCAGTACTTTAATAAACCATCCCCTTTGTCTAAACATTCTTCCACTGCAGATACTCCTATCTCTGCTCCTGCTACACAAGAACCTGAGGTGGTTCAACTCGAACCCTCAGAGAATGAGGGGGGTAATCGTTCTGATACCCTCCTAGCCTCAGGTAATATTTCTAAGCAATCTATTACTGTTACTTCTTCTATGAAAGCTAATGAGTCTTCTAGTGCTCACTTAGCTACTCTGTCTACAGGTTCTTTAGGAGCAGGTTCTGAAGGGCATCTTCATCAGGATGACCCCTTCAACGACTTCATTCTCACGGATGCCGAGCATCAGCTGAACACAGCTGAACTTCGCAGGCAGTCCGCTGAAAGGAACCTGCATGAGGCCCGCACTGCCCTCCAGCAGAAGGAGGCAGAGCACTCAGCACAACTCCAGACCTTACAACAGGAGCTTGTTGCTGCCAAAGCTGCTGCAGCCGCTGCTGAAGCCGCCGCCGCCAGTGCCACTGCCGCCGCCATCGCCGCAACTCCGCCGCCCACGGCCGTCACCCTCTCCATTCCTTGTCTGGATAACATCCACGACAAGGTTTCACAAGTTGCCTCCTCCTCCACCAACCTTCAGGCATCCATTGATGACCTGAAGGCAACGGCTCTCCCTGCCCTCTCTACAGAAATCAACAACATCACCAACTCTCTCACCACCTTCCAATCAACGGTGGTTCAGAGATTGGATGCTCAGGAAGCCGCTCTCCGCGCCATCCAGGAGCAGGTGACAGGGCTCTCCTCTGCTGTCAACGCCCTCACCTCTGCTCCTGCGCCGCCTCCATCCTTCACCACGGCGGACAGGGAGGTGTTGCAGTCCCTGATCTCATCATCCTTCATCCAGCGCAAAGTCCTCAGTGACATGGCCTCTCTCCTCCAAAGGAGTGTGTCAACAGCTGCCTTGGTACAGGCACCTGCTGAGGGGGAGAGACAGCCCCGAGACCATTCCGCCTATTCCCCCTCCACAAACTGGAGAACCACTGAAGACGGGGGGAATAATGAAGACGACGATGATGATGATGATGAAGATGATGATGATGATATAGCCGATGACATCTTCGTCGAAAAGGTTCCTGCTGCCTCTGCGCCCATTCCAGGGCTCTCACAACCTCAGGGGGAGAACCCTGATGCCTCTGGTATGTCTCCACTACCATCCTCTCCCTCTACCTCTGATAATCAACCTATATCTACTCTTCTTAAAACCAAACCTACCCCTGAAACCATCACCCTAGACTCCTCACCTGAAGACTCCCCTCCTAATAACCTTCAAATGGTTATCTACCAACCTCCTAAACTACCTTCTCCTGAACCAACTCCTGAACTCACCTCTCACCCTGAACCTGAACCTAATACCCAAGCCGATCCTGAAACTCAAGATGTCAACTTTGGCTCTGTCACTGGTGACATTATTCGCCTAATGGAGAAATAGTCCCAATGAACAGACCAGGGCTGAATTATCTAGAATGACCTTCAGGATCACACCCCTCAACCAAGAAACCATTTCTACCCGTCCTGCAACCCGTTTCAACCAAGAAGCCTCTTCATCCAGAACCCCTGAAATCCGAGCCACCCCTGAAACAATATGCCTTTCATCAGATGATGAATTCATCTCTGATGACTTCTCTACCCCTGCTTCTTCACCCAGATCACCTCCCTCAAACTCTCCTAGATCTGAAGGTGAAAATTACCCTGACAATTCCTTTGCCATTGACAGGGATGGGCGCTTAGACGCCGTGATAGAGCGACTCGAGAGTACAAGAGTAAAAATCCCTCTTCGTACCTCTTGTGACTCCGAGTTCGCCTATCTCTCGCAGGAGGAGTACAACGAGGCTGTACAGGCTCAACTAGAGCACAATAAAAAGCAGAAGGAAGCTTTCCTCTCTGCTCAAGCCGCTCGAAGGCTTGCATCGGATTTTGTAGATGAAGATGCTGAAATAAGTGCAGATCCTATCCTTGCACAGAAGGCTGTTGTAATAACCAAGATCCTAGATGGAGTTAAATAAGTTAAGTTACTGTTAATTGACCTTTTGTGAGAATATGATGATCTTAGGGGTTAATTATGTAACTATTGAAAAGTTTAATGGTATGGGCTTTTACCATTTTAGGTATGGGCTTGGCCCAAAACCCTAGGTATTTAAACCCTAAACCCTAATCTTTGCCATTTTTGGGAAAGATTAGTGTGTGTGTTTAGTGTGTGTTGGAAGATCTAGCTTGGAGCCATTTTTTTATCATCTTCAAGGTCGGGAAATCATCACCGAGGTAAGATCTCGATGCTATTTTGCGTACGGTTTATCTAAATTGATGCGGGATTAGCTTAGTGACCTTCTAGAATTAATTTGGATCCAATTGGATTAGTCTTCTTCGAGATTTGGGCATTTTTATGAATCTGCTCGGTTTTCCGATTCGGATTTTGAGTTTTCCGAATCGGGAAACATGTTTTCCGAATCGGAATTCATGTTTCCCGAATTGGGACTCATGTTTTCCGAATCGGTTTCTTTGAAGCTTGTTTAATTGTTTCGAATGCCTTTCCCGAACTGGAAACTATGTTTTCCGAATCGGGAATTGGGCTGGCCTAGTCGTTATGCTGACCTCGTTCCTTGCGAATCGGGAATTCGGATTTGAGTGTTTTCCGAATCGGAAATGGGTGTTTTCCGATTCGGAAAAGGAGGTTTTCCGATTCGGATTTTTGTAAGTCGGAAAATATGTTTTCGAGTCGGATTTTTGAGGAGTTTCATTTGTAGGGTTAGTTTTCGGAGAAGTTTTTCCATAGTGATTTAACCCTATAGAAATAAAATTTTTCGAGGGGCGCTGCCCCTCAGACCCCGCAAGGGCGGCTCCCCTTGACCCCGTCCGCTAACCGGGTAGCGGAACCCCCGTGCTAAGTCTGCCTAGGGATGTCATAGTAGTGGGTTTTGTTGAGCGCAATTATTAATGCCTTAGATATTTACAGGCACGTTAGACGAGGTCCGTGGGAGGACAGTGAGATCTACTCAGGTGAGTTCCCTTGCCTGAAAATGAATGGATAGTTTTCACTGCTTTCATAAATATATATCCATTCGATTTGCGAACTGTTTTGCTATTGATGATGAACTGTTTTGTGGAAATATGGATAATTGATGAATTACGTTTAATGCATGCTTAAATGTAAATGTTGAAATGTTTCGGATTGAAATGTGTTGCAAGTATGGACATTGGGTACCTTGGAACTGTATGTTCCTTGGGAGTGTTTACCATTTGGTCTGGTCCACCATTTGGGGGTACCTTGGGATAGCGTCCCTTGGGAGTGATGTGATTGTGGCCTCGGTGCCTTGTGGAAGTTCTTTGTCCGTAACACATTTGCATTGCCAATACTATCAGATTGTGATTTTACGGCCAGCGGGCCGGATTTGTTGATTAACTGTTTTGAGGGAATTCACTAGACCTTTCGGTCTAACCCTCGTTTTCAAATTCTAAAAAACCTTTTCAGGGAAAGATCGTGTTGCGAGAGGGAAGGAGAAGGTAGGCGTCTAGCGTAGCTCTACCAGTAGAAGTTAGTACTTTATCCTAAATTTAGAATCTCAGCTGTGGAGGGTTGTTCCGCATGCACTCTTAAACCATTTACTTTTGTGTTGAGAATTCTAAGACTTATGCGTATTAGATCACTGGGAATTATTATTAATATTAATATTGCTTAATTATTTGCTGTGTTATTTTGGGTATCGGGGTGTTACAAATTGGTATCAGAGCATTAGTTTAAGTGAATTAGGTGACCAGGATTGGGCCTAGTCTTAAACTGTAGGATTGGAACACAGCTGAGATATTAGGACTTTAGGATTTTGCCTAAGAGTTGTGGTCGGGTATGGAAGTGTGAGGACTAGCGTGTACCATGGAAACGTGCTTACACCTGGCCAGTGTAGTCACGGGACCATGAATACATGTGAATACTTACACCGCCTGTAAATCCAGTCGTTTAGGGTTATCTAAATTTTATGTTACTATTTCAGTATCGATGGCCGGACGTAGCCTTCGAAGTAGGGTGATACCAGAACCTGAGGCCCCACCGCCGCCTGCTCGGACGACCGCGGTTCGAGGAAGGGCTGGTGGTCGGGGTAAGGGCCGGGGAAAAGGAGGAGCTCGTAAGGCTGCAACAGTGGTAAATGAAGGAACTCGACGTCAGACCAGGGGTAACCGCAGGGCGCAGAGTGAAAGGCCGCCCGTCGCACCAGAACCATCGCATCAAGAGAGTTCTGCTAGCCAACCGGCAGCTTTTGTTACCCATGAGGCCTTTCAGACAGAGATGGGCAAGATTCAGGACGCTCTGCAGACCCTGCTGAACCAGCAAGAGAAGTCGAAATCTGATGGCGGTCGAGAGGATTCTGGTATGACTAGCCCACCGGCTACTGTGGTCGGCGGAGGATCGCAGCAGACACCACCCGCAGCTGGGGATCCACCCAGGTCGACTCACGGGTGTAGCTACAAGGCGTTTGTTGCCTGCAAGCCTCCTGTCTACAAGGGAGAGCGTGATCCAGTTTTAGCATTACGATGGATCGAAGAGATCGAGATGGTATTTGAGACCTGTAAGTGTGCAGCTGAGGATAAGGTAGTGTACGCGCGATCGATGCTGAAGGCGGATGCTTTGCACTGGTGGAATGTGGAGACTGGGGGAAAAGGGACTGAAGCTGTTAGGACTATGTCATGGAAGAGCTTCGTGGCGAAATTCAGGTCGCAATTCTGCCCTTTGGCCGCGACCAAGAAGATGGAAGAGGAATTCTTGCAACTGAAGCAAGGGGTGATGTCTGTACAGGAGTACACCACCCGTTTCATAGAGATGTCGAGGTTTGCTGAGGTTTACGTGCCGACTGAGGAGCGTCGAGTGGAAAGGTATATCTGGGGTCTTAAGGGAAGCATTCGGGAATTTGTGATGGGGAAGGATCCGACAACTTTTCAGGCTGCTATCGACGCGGCCGAGCTGATTGAGAGGGAGAAGGACCGCCAAGCGTCAGAGAGGATTGGAGAGAAGAGGAAGTGGGAAGGGCCATCCAATGATCCAAGGAAGGGAAGGTTTCCAAGGACTGATTCTAGAGGAGGACTGAACCTGAATGTTAGGTCGTGCGGAAAGTGTCAGAAAGTTCATCAGGGAGAGTGTCGATCTGGACCACCAACTTGTTTTCGATGCGGACAACCAGGGCACTTGTCCCGGGATTGCACTACTCGGAGGACGTGTTATCTGTGTGGGTCGCCTGATCACTTCAAGATGGAATGCCCCCAGTTGAAGAGGGGAGGAGCTCCACCACCAAGAGACCGGGCTATAGCAGCAAAGGAGGGCGAGAAAGCAGCACCAGCTTTAGCTAGGAGTCGAGCGTTTAGGATGACCGCCGAGGAAGCAGAGGAGGCACCGGAGGTGGTGACAGGTACATTCTTGATTAACTCCATACGTGCTAAAGTGTTATTTGATACGGGTTCAGACTATTCATATGCTACCCCTGAGCTTCTTAATCAATGTTGTGTAAAACTTGAACCATTAGACCATCCTTATGAGGCGGACACCGCCAATGGGCGAGTGTGGGTTAGAGAGTTTGCAAAAGGTTGTACTGTAGAATTGGAAGGATGCCTAGTGCCCGTAGTGTTAAGACTTATACCTATGGAAAGTTTGGACGTGGTTTTAGGATGGGATTGGATGATTAGAAACAGGGTAAAGATAGACTGTGAGCAAAAGATGGTTCGTATCAAATTACCGGATGGGAGAACGGCTGTAGTTTATGGCACTAAGAGGAATAGGAGTACTAGCTTGATTTCGGTGATTAAGACAAATCGATGCATTAGAAAAGGGTGTATTTGGTTTATGGCTTACGTGGTAGATTCAGGCAAGGATAAGTTAGAGGTAAAGGACGTCGAAGTTGTTCGTGATTACCCAGAAGTTTTCCCGGAAGACTTAGTCAGTCTACCGCCAGATCGAGAGATCGAGTTTCGGATTGATTTGGTACCCGGAGCGACGCCCATCGCTAAAGCGCCGTATCGACTTGCACCGTCGGAGTTGAAAGAGATGTTGGCACAACTACAAGAACTTCTTGATAAGGGATTTATCCGTCCTAGTACTTCGCCTTGGGGAGCGCCGGTGTTGTTCGTGAAGAAGAAAGACGGCACCATGAGAATGTGTATCGACTACCGAGAACTCAACAAAGTCACCGTCAAGAACAAGTATCCGTTGCCGAGGATTGATGATTTGTTTGACCAACTGCAAGGGGCTAAGTTCTTCTCGAAGATTGATTTGCGATCAGGTTATCATCAACTCAAGGTTAGAGAAGGAGATATTCCAAAGACGGCTTTCCGGACTCGTTACGGACACTACGAGTTCCTCGTGATGTCTTTTGGACTTACAAACGCGCCAGCAGCTTTTATGGACTTGATGAATAGAGTGTGCAAACCGTACTTGGATAAGTTCGTCATCGTGTTCATCGACGACATTTTGATCTACTCAAAGACGGCCGAGGAGCACGGCGAACACCTACGGAAGGTTTTGGAAATGCTAAAGCGGGAGCAACTCTACGCAAAGTTTTCAAAGTGTGAGTTTTGGCTAAAGGAAGTTCAGTTTTTGGGGCATATCGTGACGCAAGAAGGATCAAAGTGGATCCAGCTAAGATTGAGGCCATTAAGGATTGGGAGTCGCCAAAATCTCCCTCGGAGGTGCGAAGTTTCCTCGGATTAGCGGGTTACTACCGAAGGTTCATAGAACATTTCTCAGCCATCGCTACACCGCTTACGGCATTGACAAAGAAGGACGTCAAGTTCGAATGGACATCGACATGCGAATATGCGTTCAACAATCTGAAGGGGAAGTTGACTAGTGCGCCCATTCTTACCCTACCGAATGGATCCGATGGATTCGTAGTTTATTGTGATGCATCAAAGTTAGGTTTGGGGTGCGTTCTCATGCAAGATGGAAAAGTGATTGCGTATGCATCCAGGAAATTGAAAGTGCATGAACTCAACTACCCAACTCATGATATGGAGTTGGCAGCAGTGGTCTTCGCTCTAAAGATATGGAGGCACTACCTTTATGGCGTGAAGTGTCAGATTTATACAGATCACAAGAGTCTTCAGTATCTTCTTAATCAGAAAGAGCTTAACATGAGGCAGCGGCGGTGGATTGAACTACTTAGCGACTACGATTGCGAGATCCTTTACCACCCGGGTAAAGGAAATGTTGTAGCGGATGCCTTAAGTCGAAAGGGAGGTAAAATCAAGCCTGGCATTGTGGATTCTCGAATGGGAATTGTAGCTTACCGAATCAGCATTGTACCGGACCTCAAGTCGGAGATCAAGGAATGGCAAGAGAAGGCATCGAAAGAGGAACACTTGAAGAGCGAGCGAATGGTAGGATTTCTGGATACGCTGGTAACGGACACCGAAGGCATGAAGTGTTTTGGGAATCGAATCTGGGTTCCAAAGCTCGGAGATCTACGAAAGAAGATTTTGTTCGAGGCGCATAAATCAAAGTACTCAGTTCATCCGGGAACGAACAAGATGTATCATGGTTTGAGGCAATGTTATTGGTGGCCGGGAATGAAGAAGGATATCGCTCATTTTGTTGAGAGATGCGTGACTTGTCTACAAGTAAAGATCGAACACCAGCGACCGTATGGTAAACTGCAGCAGTTACCAATACCGGAATGGACTTGGGAACATGTTACCATGGACTTCGTGACAAAACTACCCCGAACGCCTAAGGGTTATGATACTATTTGGGTAATAGTAGACCGATTATCGAAGTCAGCTCATTTCTTACCGATGAAAGAAACGTATTCTATGGAGAGACTCGCGAGACTTTATATAGCGGACATTGTACGACTTCACGGGACACCCGTATCTATCGTGTCGGACCGAGATGCCAGATTCACTTCGACTTTTTGGCAAAGCTTCCAGCGAGAGATGGGAACGCGGGTCAATTTGAGCACCGCGTATCATCCGCAGACGGACGGGCAAAGCGAGCGGACTATCCAAACTTTGGAAGACATGTTGCGGGCATGTGTCTTGGACTTTGGAGATTCTTGGGAGGATCATCTACCATTGATCGAGTTCGCCTACAACAACAGTTATCATTCCAGTATTGAGGCAGCACCGTATGAGATACTTTATGGGCGGAAGTGTAGGACACCATTATGTTGGAATGAAGTCGGAGAAAAACAGCTTGCCGGACCAGAAATTGTCCAAATTACTTCAGATAAGATCAACCAAGTACGAGAACGACTGAAGACGGCCAGGGATCGACAAAAGAGCTATGCGGACAAGCGTAGGAAGGATATAGAATTCAAAGTAGGAGACCGTGTTATGCTTAAGGTATCACCTTGGAAAGGGGTGATACGCTTTGGGAAAAAGGGAAAGTTGAGTCCTCGTTATATTGGGCCGTATAAGATTATTGAGCGAATCGGACCCGTAGCCTATAAGCTAGAGTTGCCGGAAGGACTAAGAGGAGTTCATAACACCTTCCACGTTTCGAACCTACGGAAGTGTTTAGCGGAACCAGATGCAGCAATACCTCTACAAGAGATAAGTGTTGACCCAAAATTAAATTTCGTAGAGGAACCGGTAGCAGTAGTGGATCGGAAAATCCGTAAGCTGAGGAATAAGGAGATTGACTTGGTGAAAGTCCAGTGGAAGTTCCATAAGGGGCAGGAGTGTACTTGGGAGGCAGAGTTAGAGATGAGAGAAAGATACCCACACCTGTTTGTTGAGTGAATTCCGGGACGGAATTCTTTTAAGGGGGGTGTGATGTAATAACCAAGATCCTAGATGGAGTTAAATAAGTTAAGTTACTGTTAATTGACCTTTTGTGAGAATATGATGATCTTAGGGGTTAATTATGTAACTATTGAAAAGTTTAATGGTATGGGCTTTTACCATTTTAGGTATGGGCTTGGCCCAAAACCCTAGGTATTTAAACCCTAAACCCTAATCTTTGCCATTTTTGGGAAAGATTAGTGTGTGTGTTTAGTGTGTGTTGGAAGATCTAGCTTGGAGCCATTTTTTTATCATCTTCAAGGTCGGGAAATCATCACCGAGGTAAGATCTCGATGCTATTTTGCGTACGGTTTATCTAAATTGATGCGGGATTAGCTTAGTGACCTTCTAGAATTAATTTGGATCCAATTGGATTAGTCTTCTTCGAGATTTGGGCATTTTTATGAATCTGCTCGGTTTTCCGATTCGGATTTTGAGTTTTCCGAATCGGGAAACATGTTTTCCGAATCGGAATTCATGTTTCCCGAATTGGGACTCATGTTTTCCGAATCGGTTTCTTTGAAGCTTGTTTAATTGTTTCGAATGCCTTTCCCGAACTGGAAACTATGTTTTCCGAATCGGGAATTGGGCTGGCCTAGTCGTTATGCTGACCTCGTTCCTTGCGAATCGGGAATTCGGATTTGAGTGTTTTCCGAATCGGAAATGGGTGTTTTCCGATTCGGAAAAGGAGGTTTTCCGATTCGGATTTTTGTAAGTCGGAAAATATGTTTTCGAGTCGGATTTTTGAGGAGTTTCATTTGTAGGGTTAGTTTTCGGAGAAGTTTTTCCATAGTGATTTAACCCTATAGAAATAAAATTTTTCGAGGGGCGCTGCCCCTCAGACCCCGCAAGGGCGGCTCCCCTTGACCCCGTCCGCTAACCGGGTAGCGGAACCCCCGTGCTAAGTCTGCCTAGGGATGTCATAGTAGTGGGTTTTGTTGAGCGCAATTATTAATGCCTTAGATATTTACAGGCACGTTAGACGAGGTCCGTGGGAGGACAGTGAGATCTACTCAGGTGAGTTCCCTTGCCTGAAAATGAATGGATAGTTTTCACTGCTTTCATAAATATATATCCATTCGATTTGCGAACTGTTTTGCTATTGATGATGAACTGTTTTGTGGAAATATGGATAATTGATGAATTACGTTTAATGCATGCTTAAATGTAAATGTTGAAATGTTTCGGATTGAAATGTGTTGCAAGTATGGACATTGGGTACCTTGGAACTGTATGTTCCTTGGGAGTGTTTACCATTTGGTCTGGTCCACCATTTGGGGGTACCTTGGGATAGCGTCCCTTGGGAGTGATGTGATTGTGGCCTCGGTGCCTTGTGGAAGTTCTTTGTCCGTAACACATTTGCATTGCCAATACTATCAGATTGTGATTTTACGGCCAGCGGGCCGGATTTGTTGATTAACTGTTTTGAGGGAATTCACTAGACCTTTCGGTCTAACCCTCGTTTTCAAATTCTAAAAAACCTTTTCAGGGAAAGATCGTGTTGCGAGAGGGAAGGAGAAGGTAGGCGTCTAGCGTAGCTCTACCAGTAGAAGTTAGTACTTTATCCTAAATTTAGAATCTCAGCTGTGGAGGGTTGTTCCGCATGCACTCTTAAACCATTTACTTTTGTGTTGAGAATTCTAAGACTTATGCGTATTAGATCACTGGGAATTATTATTAATATTAATATTGCTTAATTATTTGCTGTGTTATTTTGGGTATCGGGGTGTTACAGCTGTTCTGAAGGTCTTCAACAAAAATGTAGAGATACAGACTGGAGAAGTAAATGCTGAGCTTGACTGGTGCAGAGATCGGTTACACCTACGAAAGCATGGTGCTGCCATCTCAGGAATCCATCTTCGCCGATCTAGAGGCAAGAAAGGTAATCCTGGTAAAACCTGGATCACAGTCAAACGCTCTGGAGTAAAGGACGTAGAGCACACTCTGGACAAGTTAGATCGCTACAACTTGTCAGAGTGGAACGAAATCAGATCCCTACTTCCCAAAGCCAACAAGAACTATCGGGCTGAAGTAGAAGAAGTCATTGAAGGACTTATTGCTCGCATCAGAAGGACAACTGAAATACCTGATGACCTGCTCCAACACTCCTCAGTCCTATCTCAGCAGCCTGTTCGAAGATCTGCAGGCACCTCTACAAGAAGACCAACTCCCTGTCTTCCCAGAATGGTTGTTAAACCTCTGGACCTCTCGATGCTTGATCTTTCATTCCCTCCTGGAATCTCTCTATCTGAAGGACAAGTAATCAGAGAACCTGTTCATGGCATTTGTGTTAGCAATAACTCAATCCTACGCTTTCAGCGCTTCAGTGAGCTACACATAGCGCCCTATGAACATCTTTTGACAGTTCTCTTCACTGCACAACAAGATAAGAAAAATCTAGACAACAAAGAGATTATTCGCACTGTCAGAGCTATACTTGATCACAGACTTGCCTTCAGCGACACTCCTGTTCCTGTTTGCGTCAAGACTGAATACATTAGCGAAGAATCTGATAGTTAGATATCTTGTATTTTTTTCTTTCAGTACTTCTATCATGTACTCTTGTATTTTCCTTACTCTTGTAATATTTAAATGAGATTAATGAGAATGCAATTCAGTGCATTGTACTTCATTCCATCATAGTACTGAAAAAGATCCCTCAAAACAGTAAATGGGACATGTACCTTTATGAGTTCTATTTCCTACTGTTTAGTTCTAGACATAGATTTATTTCTAACTTTTCTAGATTAAGACAATTACTCTGTTGTCTTATCATTATCATTTAGGGGGAGATTGTTGATCCAGCTCTCCTAAGACCTGATGAAATGATAATGATCCTGAATCTTTACTTAGTGAATAGGTTTTTACTTCTGTTATAGCTTGAGGAATTATCACTGAGTCTGTTCAGTGTTATTCCATGTTACTTATGCTGTAACTTAACTTTATAGATTTCAGGATCAGGATCAGGAGACTAACGAGCCTGTTCTGCAGTCTACTGATCCTGTCCACTGAAGTGAAGACCTCCTCCTGAAGACATTAAGATCATACACAAAGAACCATCAGCGACGTCGAAGAAATAGCTGATGACAGGAACAGCATGCTCGTGATCTGAAGACGGAACTCAGTGATAGCAGTCTGTTCACTATCGTATGACATCCTGAAGATTCATCAGGATACACGTGACCCTGAACTTCCTCAGTTTCAGGAATCTAGTCACTGATCAGTATCCTGATCCTGAAGGATTAGAACAATGTCTTAGTCTAATGCACAAAAGGATTATCCGCCTTTTCTGACACAATAGTACATAAGGGCAGTTACTTTACTGTTCCCTCCGTACTTATCAGACCTTAAGGCAACTGTTTACAAACATCCTCTTTTGCACACCATGCTAAGAGTATTTGCTTATAGTAAATAGTACAACAGACCACTCACATTGTGACACGTCACAATAGTAGGTCTGCATGCATTTAATGCATGGAGTATAAATAGGACGTGAAGAGATGTTCTCCATACTTCTTCTTCATCCTAAAATACTCAAGTCCTTTCTCTCTTATTCCCTCTATCTTCTTTCTTTATTCTCTTCTCACTTAGTGCATAGTGAAAGAACTTAGATTGTTTAGTTTAGACTAATTGTCTTTTCTATTTCCGCAACAATCTGTAAATTCATATTGTTTATAAAACAAGAATTTAAAAGTGAGAAAATTGTGTGATTATATTCAACCCCCCCCCCCCTTCTATAATCCCAAACACTATCCTTACTTGAAGGTCACCTACTTGGGACCAACAGCTTTAATTCTATATGACTTATATAAAAATTTTAAAGATTGTTATATTTATTTTTTAATAACTAAACATGATAAATAATAATTTACATATTCAATAACATTTAAACATAATAATTTATAATTAAGTTAATAATTAATTTTAATTTCAATAAATTAATATTTATCAATAGTCAATATTTATTAATAATAAAAAAATAGTATTTACTAATAATAAATAATTAAAATTTATTTTAATTAATAATCGTTAATATTAATAAAGGGTATAATCAAAAAAATTACAAAAAGCACCTCGTAAGCTACTCCCAAGCTACTTTATGTCCATTCAAACATATATACAAAAAGCTAACTTATAAGCTACGTTGTGGTTACCAAACAATGCTTTAATCATTTAAAAAAAAAGTTTAATGATGTTTTTAGTTTAAACAAAGAGTTCATTCAAAATAAAATAATTTATTGGGTTTTTTGAACTTTTCCTTAAAGTAAATATACTTACAATTAGACTTTTAAAACTAAAATTAAATGTAATTTGGTTTTTGAAATATTGAGTTTTGAGTAATTGCACAAGCAGAAGTTGTTAGTCTTAATTTGTTTATTAGATATTAAGTAGATGGTATATCGTGTGAGAAATAAAGCTGAACAATTGATATTTTCAATTTCATACTCTGTTACGAATTACACTTTATAAAAAATCAATTTGATGCATTTTAATATACTTTATTTATTATTCAATAGTTAATAATCGTTTCTTAATTATACCTTTCACATTAGGGATAATTTCATATATGCCTTTAATAAGACTCAAAATATCATATTTGCCCAACTTAAGTTGCAAATATCATGTATACCCTTATTAACTTATCAAAATATCAAATTTACCCAAATGGCTATTTTAATTAATTTTTAATCATTTTTAATTATAAAAAACATTCAAATGACTATTATACCCCCCTCTAATAAAACTTAAAATATCATATTTGCCCAACTTAAATTACAAATATCATATATTCCCTTAGTAACCTATCAAAATATCATATTTACCCAAATGATTATTTTAATCAATTTTAATACACTAAATTTAATTCTAAATTTAAACACTTTTTTTTTGCTTATTCGTTTATTTTATCATCCATTCAAACCTTTTTTTATCATCATTTTTAAACACTTTGCTTATTCATATTTACCCAACCTTTTTTTATCATCATATTCACTTAGCGGCTGTAGAAAAATGACATTATCCAGATGCTTATTTTTTTTATATCATCAAATTCACTTAGCGGTCGTAGAAAAATGCCATTACCCAAATGCTTATTCTTTTTTTATATCATTAAATTCAAACCTCTTTTTTTTAATTGCCAAAACTTTTTTTATATCATCATCAAATTTACCCAAATGCCATTCTGAGTTTCCACGATAATGTCCTTATAATGTTAATATATTTTATTGAATAATTCTTCTACCATGTTGTAGTGGGTTTTTGTTGGTATTGATTTTGTTTTTAAACCACTATTTGTAGCCTATGTTTTTTGTTGGAGGTTTTATTATATCCATGGTTTAGTGGTTAATAAAAAGATTTGGCAATTAAAAAAAAGGAGGTTTGAATTTGATGATATAAAAAAAAGAATAAGCATTTGGGTAATAGCATTTTTCTACAGCCGCTTAGTGAATTTGGTGATAAAAAAAGGTTGGGTAAATATGAATAAGCAAAGTGTTTAAAAACGATGATAAAAAAAAGGTTTGAGTGGATGATAAAATAAACGAATAAGCAAAGTGTTTAAAATTAAAATTAAATTTAGTGTTTTTAATATTAAAATTGATTAAAATAATCATTTGGGAAAATATGATATTTTGATAGGTTATTAAGGGTATATATGATATTTGTAATTTAAGTTGGGCAAATATGATAATTTAAGTCTTATTGAGGGGGGTATAATAGTCATTTGAATGTTTTTTATAATTAAAAATTAATTAAAATAGCCATTTGGGTAAATTTGATATTTTGATAAGTTAATAAGGGTATACATGATATTTACAACTTAAGTTGGATAAATATGATATTTTGAGTCTTATTAAGGGCATACATGAAATTATCCCTTCACATTAACCTTAATTTTTTACAAAAACTGACTCATATTACGTATTTGCTTATTCCTCTCATATATTTATTAATTATTATATCATATAAAATATAATAAATTATAGTTTTTGTTTGTAAACATAACAATATTTTACTATTTGATATAAAAACTACAAGAAAATATGTAATATGAAAGGTAACAACACGTGTCACCCCACGGATCATCCATTCACCCCCAATGTGTATCTATATATGCATTGCATGCATACATACATATAATACGCAACGTACGTTAAATTGGAAGATATATCATATCGTCGTCGAAATCAAAATCTACCAAATTTGTTATTTCTTCTATCGATTAGGTCATAATCATTGCCGGAGAGATGGCCGGATTGATTGATAAGGCGAAGGATTACGTGACGGATAAGGTGGCCAACATGAAGAAGCCGGAGGCCACCGTGAAGAACGTCGATCTGAAAAACGTCGCATGTGATTGTGTCACCTACAACGCCGAGGTCAATGTTTCCAATCCTTACGGCACTCCTATTCCGATCTGCGAGATCTCTTATACCTTCAAAAGTGCTGGCAGGTTAATTCGTCTCAATTTCTGATCTGTTTCGCCATATCTATATATATAGACGAAAGTTTAAATGGAAACTCAAATTTGATTGCAAACGTGAGGACAGCCGAGAGCGCACCACTCATGTTATATGTGTGTATATATATATATGGTGATAATAATTTACAAACTATTTCTAACATGAAACCGATGCAACCTTATGAAATTCCATAAAATTCTATTAAATATTTCCATATTTAATATGAAATATATGGAAAGTCAATGATTACGGAAAATATGAAATATATAGATAGTCAATGATTATGGAAACGTTTCGTAGAATTTTATAAGGTTGCAACAGTTTCACGTTAGCTACGGGTTGTACAAGAGGGAACTCTATTTTTATATATATCACCATTGCGTAATTTTGTTCTACATCAGATACACATACGCAAATGTATAGATCCAACTAGAATACTTACATGATTTGATTTCGAGAATCAAATTTGATAGTTCTTAATTTTGAAACTAATACCAATATGATTATGTGAATGTATAAAGTTTGGAGTAATTTTGGGCGAATTAACGTTGAAATTAGGGTGATCGCTGAAGGGAAGATTCCAGACCCTGGATCATTAAAAGCCAATGCGGACACAATGCTAGATGTTGGGCTTAAGGTGCCACATAACGTGTTAATAAGCCTAATAAGGGACATTGGTGCCGATTGGGACATAGACTATGAAGTCAATATTGTTCTCGTAGTAGATCTCCCGGTGTTGGGTGACATCAGCATTCCTGTAAATAGTAAAGGTGAGATCAAACTCCCAACGCTATCCAGTTTATTTGGTTCAGGTGCTGCTGCTGCTGACGCTGCTACTTAAAATGGTTTTAACCTATGATCCATACAGATTTTGTGATCTATATATATTATACTTGTATGCGTTTAAGTTTGCTTTTTAACGATATGTAAACACCTGGATCTCGAAGGATATCATTATCAATATACGTGTATATATTACATAACAACAATAATCGTTGTATATTGAAATTATTTCTTTATCTTTCTTGTAGATAGTTTTTTTGTTCTTTTATATATTGTCTATAATTTTTCTTTTATTTGACTATATATAGGGACTTCTATCACTTTTAATCTCACCCTCAATCAATTGCACTTTTAACCATAATTGATTTGGTGTAACTTGATATACTTTTAGCTTTTAATCTTGTTCTCTTTCATACCAAGACTTTCTTTCTCACCAAAATATATAACCTATAGATAAAGCTAAAAACATATTAGTTGATGCTTCTATGAATGGTTTGCTCGGGAGTTGCTCAATTATGAGTATGTAAAGACTTGACAAAGAAGATTTTATGTAGGGATCATTTTTAGGGGATGTTTGGGATTTGCTTATTTGAACTGTTTATTAACTTATTTTATTTTATTATAGTTGATAAACAGTTTTTAGTGTTTGAATGGGAAAAAAATATATGTTTTTAGTTTTTTGTCGCTTTTTATCACCGTTAATAAGGAATTTTTGATAAGTCAATATTTCTAGCCTAAAACAAAAACCATTTTGCATCTTTTTTATTTCTTTGTTTAAAACTAGAGATTTTCCCTGATTTCACTTTTCCTATAAGTTTGATCTTTCCATACAGCTCCACGACCCTTCCCAATCGGAACTTAATTCAATTTCTTTCGGAAATTATCTATAAGAATATATTGAGCACAAAAGGGAAAAAGGCCTAGATACTTGAAACATATTCAATTTATATATATTAAGCATGAAAAAAAATGATACTTAAAACAAATTTGATTTATTATATTGTTTAGTAAAAACAAAGTCTGTCTATTTCATGAATATTTGAATCTAACATAAGTCAACTTATTTATAAACTACTTATTATAGCTTATGAAAAGCTTTTTACTACTTTTTTGAATTGCAACCTTGATAAATATTAATTTAAAATATAATTTGTTAATTGTTAATAAATATTATTTGTTTATCATAAAGTAAACCTCAATTTTGGTCCTTGTGGTATGTCAAAAACCTTGGTTTTAGTCTCTAGAGTTCATATAATACAATTTTTTTTCATTAATTTTTGCATTTTTTTTTTGATTTTGGTCTTTTTTACCAGCTGATGTTAAAGTGTTTAAAATGGTTAGTTCAAAGGCAATTAGGTCTTTTCTATTTTTATTGTTCTCATTTTGTTTAGAACACCACATGGATCAAAATTATAGTGTACTCTAACTTATTGCTGGAAAACCATCCCCACGTCGTCTCCTCTTCCCCACCGTTACCTTCAGTTCGGTTAGTGTCGTGGGTAAAAATTATGATACCTATAGTTCCCTCAGTATCACTCGATTTCCACTTTCTCCAAACCTAATTTTGAATCCTATCAACCCTAAATTACTTCAAATGTATAAGCTTTTCTCATAATCGTCTTTCTCTCCCCACATCTCTTCACCCCCGTCTCCAATCCTATTTCCATCAAACCCATTTCCAATTTCGTAAATGTCAATTTGGCCGAATCACCGAGTCCATGTATTCATCCTCATATGCCCTCACATCCTCGAATTAGACCCTAGATTTGTGCTTGAAATGGGTGGTTCACGACAATCTCATATTTGTGCTTGAAACGGACACTCATTGGAGGAGCTCCGTTGATGGTGGTTCATGACAATCTCAGAGAGAAGAGGTGGTGGTACGACAAAGAGCATAGATGGTGGTGATTTTCGAATAGAGCATAACCACACCATCTTCATCTCCTAACTTACAACCTACGGCCCTACACCATCGACCGATTTGGTTTGGGTTCTATGCTCTTTTAGTTTTTGATTTTATTGGATTTGAATTAGCTTGAAGGATGGGATACCATCCAAGTAGGTTTATCAAATTTATGGATTCTTTAAATACAAAATCCAAATTGAGAGAGGAGGTTGAGAAGGAGCGAAGAGCTATGGATTTACCAATTGAGGTCGTCGGAGCAAGGGATGCATTGCGGGGAAGACAACAAGGAAAAGAACGTTGGATATCGAGTTGTAGGGAGAGACGTCAATGGCATGATGATAGCTTTGGGTTCGCTGGTGATGGAACGGATGCAGGTGTTTGGTTCGCCAATGATGGAAACGAGGAAGAATTGTTTTTTTGTTTGGTTTTACCAATAATAAAAGTAGATATTTTATTTTAAATATTTTTAAAAGAAAAAAGACAAAACAAGAGATAGCAAGACCAAATTTTCATTTACTTAACGAATCCGTTTAACATCCGTTAGTGGAAGAATCAAAACCAGACAAAAATGCATACAATAGTGGTAAACTTGTATTAAATGAACTCTAGGGATCAAAATTAAGATTTTTGACACACCAAATAGACCAAAATTGAGGTTTACTCTACATCAATAGTTAATGGTTTATTATAAATAAATATTATGATACGTTCCTTATGGGGGGTTGTATTGGTACTTCTTGTCCCACATCGCCCACAAGCAGAGGAGATGTTGGGTTCATATAGTACTCCTTGACCTAATTAGTATGACGCGTTTTGTAAAAGCCGTGAGGGTTAACCCCAAAGCGGACAGTATTTGACCGGTTGGCCAAGGCGGGTATCATATTTCTATTATTGTAGAAAAAATAAATAAAACTAACGAAGGACTTGCCTTTAATGGCAGCAGCAAGCAAAAGCAAGTAAGAAAACAAATTGGATATGTTAGATTTTTGGCCCATGTTGACAGCAGCCTAGAGCCCTAGAAAAGTAGTAAAAAGAAAGCCCAAACTTAGATTTGGTCCAAATCCATTTTGTTCTTCACACGGCTGAAATTTCAGCCGAGAACCCATCTCTAGGGGATGGTAAAGGCGCGCCCTTACCCGGCCTCAGCCTCAATTTGGAATGGAAGTCCCCACTCCCCAGTCCACGATGGGTACGGGCCTACGGGGATCAAACTACCCATTCCTAATTAATTCCTGGTCAACATCCGGTTAATACTCGGTCAATATGGGTCAAACCACGTTACCTGTTTTGTACCCGGTTACTACCCCGTTTTGCGATATTTTTTGCTACGATATATAATAAAACTAGAAAATATAAACGGTTTTCACAAGCAAATAAATTGTACATATATACAAATATATATATCCTAGATAGAGGAATAATCAAATACACACCAATTAATTCACACACTTACACACCAATTATAGCCTTTGAAAATCAATAGAATATTTGTATTTTCAAATTCCTTCCAAATTATGCAACTAATTAGAAGCTAATTTCCAAACTTAACATTTTACACTCTAATATTATGTACCATTAGATTTTATTTTCAAGGGTTATGATTGGTGTGTAAGTGTGTATGAATTAATTGGTGTGTATTTGATTTTTCCTCATCCTAGATAAATATTAACTATATACTATATAATATATTTTAAACAATAGCAATATATATGTATACATGGTACAAGCGGGTCCGGAGGTATGTCACTCGGCCCCGACCCAATTTAAGCATACAAGGTTTTTGGGTTTTTGGGTATTTTTCGGTTTGTTTTGTTTTTTTTTTTTTTTTTGTTCAGTTTGGTTTTAAAACCGAATGGTATCTGGTTTTGGGGTTTTTTCGGTGTGGTACGGGCGGTCGAAGGTATGTCCAAACCATTTGAATTTTTAGTTCCTCGGGTTTTTCAGGTTTTTTCGATTTCTCGGCTTTTCCAGTTTCGGTTTTAACACGTAGCCGGGGGCGAGTAAGAAAATCCAAGATTCCATTTTCCTTTTTGTTCATCAATCGGGGTAGGATCTAGCAAGACGGTGGCCATGTGAAACCCTAATTGTTTTGGTGGAACCTTCTCTTTACCGTAGATATCCTTTCAGACCTGTAGAATGTGACGGTGAGTCAGCGTTTGGGGAACCAATAGCTCGCTGAATTAAATGTTAATCTTTTTATTATTTACCCTTAATTTTTTTCCAAAATAAATCAAATAAGGGAGTATTTTTGTCAATTTTTATTATTCCATTTTAATTCATTTGTAAACCAAACAGACATATTCTAATTCATTTAACAGCTTAAATTTCATTCGGGTCAACCAAACACTTGGTCCTGATAATATTTAATTCCATTTCTTTCAAATTTCAATTCTCTTGACATATTTTTTTATTTTTAAATCATTTTGCAAACTAAACCCCTTTTAGCCTTGAATTTATTATATAGGCATGAACATATTTTTTAAGTTGTTGGGGGAAAAAAAGATTAAGCACTTAAATAAATTAAACAAATTGCTTCAGGCGTATAACTCAATGTGGTAAAAGTCTTGGGTTCGTTCTCATACCTTTATTCGTATTAGGAAAAAAAAATGTCAACAATTTTCGTTTCTTTTATGCAATTATTCCCTGTAAAATTAATGAAATGAAAATGATGGTTAATCGTCAATATCAATTTGATTGTCATACTTTCAAACCATTTTGACTTTTCATTTGTAAACAAAACATTGATAATTTTCAAACTAATTTGACTTTCATTTATAGAGCTAACGCCACCATAAATTTTCATAGATATGTAATTTTGCTCTAAAGTTTGATCTATTACCTTAGTTGAATTTTTATTATGAATTCTTCTAAATATATGTCACAATGCTATAATTCTTCAATGTCAGAGTGTTAAGTAAGTACAATTGAAATCCTGTATTTTTCTACCCACCCACCAATCGTGCCAAGATGTTAATAGAAAATTTCGCCATTCAATGTCTAAATTCGCATCCCAACACGTTGAAGCATTGATCTAGTATCTTCTTCTCCAGATCAGTAATATCCACAACAACTAGTCCTCAAACCCATTTAATATAGGAAGTTCTAACGTAATGTCTCCCCAAAGTTTGAATATGACAACTCATTTCGTATTGAAATTTCATCATTGCTGAATAGCAGTACCATGACATCCATTGATTTTGGTCTACGAAATTTCCATATGCAAGTTTCCAAAAGCCCAAAAAGAAACCTTCCTCTTGATAAATAGGTAGCTCATAAGAAATTAATATCCGAAGAATTTACAGGTAAGACCCCTTAAAAGTTAGATATAAAATTATTGATTTTAGTTAACAAACAATTCTCTATGTGGCTTTGTAGAATTCAACCAAATATTTTGGTTTCAATATAAACAAATAGTAAAAAATAATGACACATGTGAATTTAAAATAATATGTGAAGAATTTAAAAAACATAACGCCAGAATACCATACAACTTTATGGTTTCATGGTTTCACTGTCACATCAGCGTCACATCAACTTTTCAATATTATACTCTTAAACTATCATCAATCTTTTAAATTTCGTAACACAATCTTTCATAACTCTACATTTTTTTAATGATTAAATATATAAATAAGGAGAGGAAAGAAAGCGGATTAAAAAAACCATCAAAGAAAATACTACGAAAGAACTGAATCTGCTATTACACCATAAACCCCGGCTAAGCCCACAACCATGGCCTCAAAGTTCTAAGTGATCAAAATTAAAATGCAAGATAAATGGTGATTAAATAAAGTCAAAGGTTTGACTATTGGCACCTATGCCTATGGTACACACATGTCACATCTAGTAGGAAGACATGCAACTACCCTATTTAATACTCTTTAATGATTTTAGTTTACAGGTCAAATGCTCCAATATTATCACCATAAAGTTAAGCAGAGGAACTTACATGTTTAGTCCTGTAGTTAGGTATTTTTAACAGTTCTGTCCTCTTAGATCTCAACGAAATGCACCCTTGTGGTCCACTTTCTAACGAATTACATCCTTCTTGTTGCATTTCTATAATGATTTGGGTCTTTATGGTAGCAATCTATTAATGCAAGGGTCCAAACGTTACATGAGAACTAAACTTGTTATTAAAGTAAAATCATATAGGATATGATTTGCCCGAATTTTCAAACCATTAAAAAAAAACTATAACCCATAAGGACAAAATATATAAATTTACTCACAAAAACTATTTCTAGTAAAATTTTAAAAATTCTCTAAACAATAATTAAAAGTTAAAAATTGAAAAAAAATATATATAATTCGATTTAAACATATTACATTTTATATTTAAATATTTTATGGTTTTATAATCCTATTACATCTTTCCACTTCTAACATCAAGTTCTATAAGAATTTTAGATTTAGAGTTTTCTCTAATATTTATTATGAAGAAAAGCAAAATAACCATAAACGAATCTCAATTCTCATTCCATTGGAGAATTTTATTGAAGATGCTCAGATAACATATAAATAAGTGATATGATATTTAATTAAATATGATACTTTGTAAGTAATAAATATAAGATTTTATCTTTTCTTACCTTTAAGTTTAAACTAGATTAACTATAAACTAATACGCAATTCATCTTTTAGGTTATTGTACTTGGTACGAATTGCCAAACGGTTTGTAGTCTAGCGACATTTGGTATTGTTTAGTGGTTTTCCTTCCTTTCTTTGTGGTTGTGGGTTTGAGTCCCATTGTAGACGTTGGGATAGATTTAGGAGTGCGTTTTTGTAAGTTTGTTGAGTGTGTTGGCCGTTTAAAAAATATATAAATACGAATTAATTTTCAATGCATGAATCAATTTTGACCAAACAAGTCATTACATATGAGATTTCTTAATTTGTTAGTAGTTTTAAGTTTTTACAAAATATAACGTTTCCCTTTTGTCATTTTACAATAAAAAAGGTGAGTCTACAACATAAAACTCTTAAGTTTAAAAATTCATTATAGACTTCAAAATTTGAAGTTCAAGGTCGCATTATTTATTTTATAGACATTTTTCCTTTCATTTATGATATGAATCTATTAATATAAAGGTTGATTTTTTTCATTGACTTTTAGTTATATAATAACACTTTTCACACTATAAAATAGAATGTTTAACTATAAAAAAGGTAAAATATATAAACGAATGTATTTTATAAGGCTTCATAGCACTTACAACCCCAAACTCGATACCTCCCATATACACCCTTGCCTATCCAAACATGGTTGAAAGAGAGCAAGTGAGACCCCTGGCTCCAGCCACCGACCGACAGGATAGCAGCAGTCCGGATGAAGAAACAATCTTAGACAAAGCCACCCTACAAAGAAGGAAATGGATCAAGTGGTGCAGTTGTGTGGTTGCCGTCATAATCCTCCAAGTCGTGGTGGTGCTTATCTTGATCTTTACAGTCTTTAAGATTAAAGATCCAGAGATCAAAATGAATAGTGTCATGGTTGATAGTTACAATCTTGTCAATGGCACCATCCCTGGACCAGGGACCAACATGTCTTTGATAGCTGATATATCAGTTAAGAACCCGAATTTCGCATCTTTCAGGTTAGCAATGAAAACAACCATATTTTTATTCATATATTATGCATTTTAGCAACAATTTTTTCGTATTAACATAACAATTAGGTGTTGGTTTTACCTTGGATTGTTACTAGTTGTTTGTTTGGTTCAAGTTTTGGTCAAAGTAAACTCCTTGTGTCTACTTTCGATCAACTACACTACTATGACCTCAATTGGTTGAACCAAAATTTTTATCGGATACGTGATAGTTTGTACTGATATAGGTACAAGAACACCACAACGAGTCTATACTACTATGGAACGGTGATAGGGGAAGCAAGAGGGCCGCCAGGGAGATCGAAGGCGCGACGGACTACAAGAATGAACATCACAATGGACATCATCCTTGATAATATATTGGCAAACCCTAATTTACAGAGTGATCTAGGAAGAGGGCTATTGACAATGAGCAGCTACACAAGAGTTGGTGGTAGGGTCAAGATTTTGACTTTTATTAGCAAATATGTGACTGTGAGGATGAATTGCACCATGAAAGTCAACATTACTAGTAGAGCAATTGAAGACCAAAAGTGTAGGAAGAAAGTCAAACTCTAGATTTTGTTTATTATTTGTATAAATTTATTTATATATTTTATAAAGGATTAACAGGGTTATAAAGTATTAATTAAAGTATATGTTTTAGTGAAGACAATTGGATTATAGAAATTATGTCATTTAACATTGCAAATTTAAGATTAAAAGAATAAATAAATAAAGACACTATAAGATACTATAAATAGTAGAAAAAATCTCTTAGTTATATTTGTTTATAGTTGAAATATAATATGTAATCTTAAATGTTTAACTAAGTATTGTTTTTTTATAGTTAAACTTTAAATAAAACAAAAACAAAAAACCATAAATAGAAAGCCTTAATTTATTGATAGTCTGTGAATCATGGCAACAAGAGTGACAATGGTTGCAAGAATGAGGAAGGGGATGAGGTCAAAAGGTATGAGGCAGGGAAAAGGCTTGACGGGAAATAAAAACGAGGAATGGATTTTAAGTTATAATTGTAATTTGTAAAATGTGTTGAATTAAGATAGTCTTTATATGGTATTTGAAATGGTACAAATAACATAGCAACGATTTTATCAATCTTTTAAGGTTAGTTTGGTTAGCTTTGATATAAATGAACCCATTTGTATAGTTAGGTTCATTATTCTTCACTTTTTATACCTTAGACATCGAAAATGATGCAATTTGCAATAATACATTCACCTCCGTCAAGATTCTCTTGTTTATGTTATGTATTAAGATATACTTGGCGGAATCACAATACAAATTAGGAGGGGATATGCCTTATTAGAAAAAAAATCTTTTAAAACTTCTTTTGTAGTTCATCCAATGATTTTTTATACGGGACCCCATCAATAAAAAATGTATTAAAATCAATTAGAAACCCGGGAAAAAAACTCTCGGAATCAACCAAAAATCCTGAAAAAGTCCTTCGAAATCACCAAATAAACATAGAAATCATTTGAAGTCAAACAAGAAAGCATTAAAAATCCCTCGAAATGATGAAATTGAACCAAAAATATATTGGATTGTAAAAGAACTATTAAGAACAAACAATTGAGAGAATCAAAAGTATGGGGATGAACTTCTCATTAACAATGACCCCTTTAAATAGGGATGAGTTTACAATCAGAAAGGAAATTTTCATTATGGTAACTCTATTACATGGAAATTATTCTTTCTATTCTATCTAATATCTTTCTTGTTGATGAAGGCACATAAATCCTTCAACACTCCCCCTTGTGCCGATTCAAAAGAAAATGATGGTGCACTATCGTTGCCTCGTTAAAACCTCCCGTCAAAACAAAAACCCAGTGGGAAAAAATAAAATTAGGACGAAGGAAAGAGTACAACGCACCCATTATAGACAATTACTTTAGTCTAATGCTCCTTTAGATTCTTACATCAATCATAGGAGTTTAGAAAAAGAAGGTATATAAACTGTTGCCTCACTAAAACCTTACACCAAGGAACAAAACCCAATGGGAAAAATAAAACCTTGGGTGAAGGAAAGAGCACAACATACCAAGATCAAATGTATAGTAGACTCCCCCTTTTGTCTACTACTCCCCCTGATAAGTACATTAATCAAGGGAGTTTTGAAAGTCTCCTCATTCCAATGCTTTCAACATGTTTCTCAAATGTGACTTTTGGCAATGATTTGGTAAACAAATCAGCCACATTCTCCTCAGACCTTACTTGGTTCACTTGAATCTTAAGGAGAGTTTGTTGTTGCTGATTATAGAAAAACTTTGGCGAAATATGTTTTGTATTATCACCCTTGATATATCCTACTTTCATTTGTTCAATACAAGCTGCATTATCTTCATATATGCATGTAGGATTATGAGTGGTTGAACTTAAACCACTAGCCCCTCTAATATGTGTAATGACAGACCTTAGCCATATACACTCTCGAACTGCCTCATGTAGAGCGATAATCTCAGAATGATTCGATGAGGTAGCTACAAGGGTTTGCTTAGTAGATTTCCAAGAAATCGCCGTGTTCCCAATTGTAAAAACATATCCTGTTTGGGAACGACATTTATGCGGGTCAGAGAGATATCCAGCATCAGCAAAACCTACCAATATGTTGTTTGGGGTTTCATTGTATGGGGTAATGTTTTCATTGCTAATAGGTATCGTAACCCCATTTTTCTCTCTGTAGGGATAGAATAAGCCCATGTCAATGGTTCCTTTTAGGTATCGAAAGATATTCTTTATACCATTCCAATGACGTTGCGTTGGCGCGGAGCTAAATCTAGCTAACAAGTTCACTGAGAATGCAATATCTGGTCGAGTACATTGTGCTAAGTACAATAATGCGCCTATTGCACTTAGATAGGGAATTTCAGCTCCCAACAATTCTTCGTCATCATCCTTTGGACGAAATGGATCTTTCTTTATATCCAAACTTTGACCGATCATGGGAGTGCTAGCCGGGTGCGCTTTATCCATATTAAATCGCCTGAGTATTTTCTGGATATAAGCGGACTGGTGGATTAGGATTCCACAAGCTCGGTGTTCTAGTTCTATCCCTAGACAATACCGAGTTTTCCCAAGATCCTTCATCTCAAATTCAGATTTCAAATAGCTTGCAGTATCTCTAATTTCATCAAGAGTACCTATTATGTTCATATCATCGACATACACAGCTATAATTGAAAATCCAGAACTTGTTTTCTTTATAAAAACGCAAGGGCACAGTTCATCGTTCTTATATCCCTTTCTAATCAAGTATTCACTCAGACGGGTATACCACATCCGTCCGGATTGTTTTAATCCATAAAGTGAACGCTTTAATTTAATTGCATATGCATTTCGTGGTTTACTTGAATCAGGTAATGTAAGACCATTAGGTACTTTCATGTATATCTCTGAATCCAGATCCCCATAGAGATATGCAGTAACCACATCCATAAGCTGCATTTCCAGTCCTTCGGAAACTACTAGGCTAATTAAATAGCGGAACGTTATTACGTCCATCACTGGGGAGTATGTCTCCTCATAGTCAATTCCAGGGCGTTGTGAGAAACCTTGCGCCACGAGGCGAGCCTTATATCTTATGACTTCGTTATTCTCATTACGCTTTCTGACAAAGACCCATTTATGTCCTACAGGATTTACACTTGGTGGGGTTAGCACTACCGGACCAAATACCTGTCTCTTTGCCAAAGAATCTAGTTCTGCCTGGATTGCTTCTTTCCATTTAGGCTAGTCTGCTCTTTGTTGACATTCTTCAACTGAGCGTGGTTCGATATCATCGTGCTCTATGATCTCATGAGCAACGGTGTATGCAAATATATCATCAATGAGTGTGGATGATCTTTCCATCAACTCATGTGCATTCTCATAATTCATTGAGATTTCTTTGTTCTCTGGAATCAATATTGACTTCGGAGCGTCCTCCAGTAATGATTCATGGACATAACTATAATCAGAGACAATCTCATGAGAAGGATTTTCAGTATTGATGATAAATGGATCAGATTGTGCCGTACTCTCCTTTTTCTTTCGTGGACGAGTATCTACCGAACCAAGTGGCCTCCCCCTTTTCCTTTTGGGAGCCACGGCCTCAACCACACTTCCACTATGTGTGGTTGCAACACTCTTTCCAACGGTGTTGTGCCCCTGTTTGGGGACTTCTAACCTTGCGGGTACATTTGCAGCTGGTATATGTGATCTTGTCACTTTTGCAATATCAGTAAACGCATCAGGTATCGAGTCTGCTACGTTTTGAAGATTTAGTATTCGTTTCACTTCACTTTCACATTGTGAAGTGCGGGGATCAAAATGAGACAAAGTAGGGACATTCCATGACAATTCCTGTCGTTCCCTTGGAAAATCCTTTTTCCTATCTCCCCCTAACGACGGGAAGAATGTCTCATCAAAGTGACAATCCGCAAATCTTGCGGTAAATAGATCACCCGTCAAGGGTTCTAAGTAGCGGATAATTGTTGGAGATTCATATCCAACATATATACTTAGTCGTCTTTGAGGACCCATTTTAGTGCGCTGTGGAGGCGCAATCGGCACATATACTGCACAACCAAATATGCGTAAGTGTGAAATGTCAGGCTCATATCCAGTTACTAACTGGTACGCAGAAAATGGTTGGCTAGCAGTGGGTCTAAAGCGAATAAGTAGAGCTGCATGTAATATTGCATAACCCCAAGCAGAAGTGGGTAAATTGGTGCGCATAACCAATGCCCTAGCTATCATTTGTATCCTTTTGATGGTAGCTTCTGCGAGACCATTTTGTGTATGCACATGGGGTACGGGATGCTCTACATCGATCCCAATAGACATGCAATAATCATCAAATGCTTGTGATGTAAATTCCCCAGCATTATCAAGTCGTATAGACTTGATAGGATAATCAGGGTGGTGAGCCCTCAAGCGTATAATTTGTGCTAGGAGTTTTGAGAATGCAGCATTTCGTGTGGACAATAGTGCGACATGCGTCCATCGTGTCGAAGCATCAACCAGAACCATAAAATACTTGAATGGCCCGCATTCTGGATGAATAGGTCCACAAATATCACCTTGTATACGTTGTAGAAATGGAATGTTTTGCTTTGTGTCTTTAGCATAGGATGGTCTCGATCCTGTTTTAGCTAATGAGCAGGCTTTGCAAAAGTTCGGGGTATTTAAGGAGGCATATTGTGATGATGTTGTTGCTTCTTGTGCGTTAGAAGTCAACTGTTGCAATTTGGTAGATTCGGTTAATTGCTTCATCTTTCCTTTCATTCGAAAGAATGGGTGTCCATGTGTATTTTTCAACACACGTATCATCATATCACGACCAGGGTGTCCCAGACGATCATGCCAAAGCTTGTATATGTCACTGTTCAAAATTCCATTATTGATGACATAATATGATTCAATAACCCGAATTGTAGTTAGATACAACCCATTACTTTGACCTATCAATTTCTCTAATATATGTTTTCTTCCATATTCATTAGAGGTGATGTACATATATTCATTTCCATTCTCACAGTGTGTTTCAATATGATAGCCGTTAGAGCGTATATCTTTGAAACTTAACAAGGTGCGATTAGTTTTAGGAGCGTAGAGTGCTTCTTTGTAACACCCCAAAAATTGGAGTAAACAAAAACCTTCATTTACGAAAGGTGTTAGTACAAAATACGCCAAAGCGTGAGCTCTTCCCAAAACCGGGGTATAAATAGTGTATAATTACAATGTTTGTAATTAGAATAAAGAATACGACAACTATCTAGTCTAGATCCTATCTAGGAAAAAGACTACAAAAGAGTTGTCAACTCGGTCAAGGCTTGCACGGTCTAAAGGACCGGTCTCTTCACACATCCCCCAAAGCTCACTCTCAATCCCGGCACCTACTTGGGAACAGCGTCCCTAGTACCTGAGAGACACATCGACACCAAGCAAGTGTTAGACTAAAGGAGCCTAGTGAGTTGTAACACAAAATATCATACATGTAAAAGCATGTTAAAACATGTGAAATATATCAAAGTGTATTAATCAACAAACGAAGTATGTTAAACCGGTTTATCTTTTATCTTTGAAAACCGTGGGAGCGACCCACTTTCAACAAGCAAGCTACACCTCAGAGTCGAGACACCCCGTTGCCGTCCTCCTACGAAGACTCGAATAGGCAACCTCAGAGGCCAGGCACATTCGCGGCCACACGAATGGCGAGGGACATAGGTGCACACCTTTTGACTAGTGCCACCCAAGACTGAGTCGAACTCGTGTAAACTTGAAGTGCACACCTTTTGACTAGTGCCACTTTATATCAATTTCATTTATCCACTTTGCCAAGCAAGTTACACATTAGCGACGAGACACCCCGTTGTCGTCCTCCTACGAAGACTTGAATTGACAACCCCAGAGGCCAGGCACATTCGCGGCCACACGAATGGCGAGGGACATAGGTGCACACCTTTTGACTAGTGCCACCCAAGACTGAGTCGAGCTCGTGTAAACTTGAAAGTGCACACCTTTTGACTAGTGCCACTTTAGATCAATCTCATTTCAAAAACGACACAATGTACACCTTTTGACTAGTGTCCCATTGTCCAATTATGTTTGCGTAAAAACATGGGTACTCACCTTTTGACTAGTGACATCCCGGCCCACTTTTTGACTAGTGACCAATAGCATCACGCCTTTTGACTGGCGGTGCTCTAGAACATTTAAGCATAATTGCAAGTCTCAATACTTTCATTTACTCCATACAAGCCACACGCTCGGGATTCAATCCCTTCGCATCATTCCATGGCATACATATTAACACGTATTTTTCATGCATGCATTCATCATATAATCTTATGAATATAGCTCATTCAAGGTAGCATACGATTGATCATTCCATGTATACAAATTCCCAAGCAAGACACATATATATATATCAATCAAGATGATGTGCTCTCAGTTTTAACAAAATAGTTTTAGCAACTCACCTTGGTATTTCTTCACAATCAAACACGGGTTTAATAGCTAGGCACGTCACAAGATAGTACCTATACAATCATATTATGGTATACATCAATAACCGCCAAAAATGACACTTACGGTTCACAACCGAAACACTAGTCTAAAAACTAGGCTAGACTATCTCAATGGCCTCCAAAATCTCCCAAACATCATCTAATATAACCCTTAAGGAAAGCCCAAAGCCAAAACTCGAAAAGGAACGAAAACGAAAAACTTCAAAATGTGGACAGGGAGTTACGCGACCAAACCCCGGGACCTCAGGTCGCGGGACCAGGTCGCGGGGTTTAACAGACCTGCACAACTCCGCAATTTGCTTTGCATAAACTTACCAAAACTCATCCAAAACTCGATATTGACTCCCAAAACACCCTATGAATGTTTATGAACGATCCTACGATGATATAACATGATAATCTAACAACAAAACTCAAGACACCCCATGGATCGTCGAGATCCATGGTTTTCCCAAATACGAACCCTAACTTTCAAGGTTCTCAAATCCCAACTAAAACACGAAATCAACACGAAATAAACCATACCTTTCGTTAGGAACTTGATTCTAACAACACTTCACGGATTGATTTCACCTCCCACGCTCGATTCCTCTTCCGAATCTCGAAATCTCTTCAAAACCCTTTTTCTTTCTTTTTCTCTCTTGTTCTCTCCTTTCCTCTCTTCCAAACACAAACACACATAAATGAAGAGAAGGGAGGAAGGGATAAGATTAAAACTAGTTGGTGACTAGTTACCAAACAACCCCTCTTTAATTCGTGTATTTACCATTCCGTCCCGAAACTGATAAGTTAAGTTCTCGACTCGACCTATGAACTTAAATACGTGCTAATAATTAACTTTGGTAAATATTGCGTTATATTTAATCGAATTCCTATTATTCACTTTTATCAATCAAGTTCGAGTTCATAAAATTCCGGGTGTTACATTCTTTGATTGTCATCTTAGTGCCATTAGGCAACAAAAAATTGGCAGTTCCTCGACCAAGAATTGAGTTAGATGATCCAATCATAGTAGTCACTGATGATTTATAATCATTTATCTCAGTAAATAGTAGTCTATTTCTTAGTATTGTGTGAGTGGATCCACAATCAACTAAGCATTCAAGTTCTCCTCGATACATTCCTACAAGGAACGGAGAACATTTTTTCACATCAATGTTTTACAGGTTTGTATGAACACAAACTAGAGTTTATTTATTAAATAACCAATCCAAACAATAAAATAACTTCACTAAAATAAATTGATAACCATTGTCTTGAAAAATAAAACTAAAGAAATGAAATGAAGATAAAGCATATTAATCAAAATCTGAGAGCTCTAGATTTGGATCATTGATGTTGATGTTGGTGTTGGTGAAATCTGCAACTGTTAAATTTGTTTCTGGAGCATTACTTGTTTCTTCGAGGTAGTGGGATTCTTTTTCTTTAGATTCTCTGTATCTCTTGTAGGTGGCTGCTATAGCGTTGCTTGCTCGACAATGCTTATACCAGTGCCCAACTATACCACACCTGTAGCAAGGTTCAGTTCCATCTCTTGCTCTTTTGGAAGGATCGGTCATTGGTGCTTTTCCTTTTGAGTGTCCTTGATTACTTGGTCCAGCAACTGCATCTCTGTTCCATGAGTTGGAAAATCCACCACGACTATTGCCGCGACCCTGTCCACGACCTCGTCCATGCCCCTGGCCACGACCCCGTCCACGTGATGAATGACCACCACGTGTGTGTGATTCAGTATGTTTAGTTCCATGTCCTTTGGAGGTCTTTCCACCCCTAACGCTTGCATGATTAGATTCAGGAATTTTCTTTGTCCCGACAGGTCTAGCGTTGTTATTTAAAAGAACTCATTGTGTCTTTCAGCCACTTGCAGTAGGTTGATAAGTTTGTTAAAGGTTGTGATTCTTTTACTATCATACTCCAACCGATACTGATTCATTAGTATGATTGCTGATGTAGGGAAAGTGGAAAGTGTTTTCTGAATCATATCATCTTCTGCCAATTTTTTGTTTTAAAACTTAGAATATAGTTAGCGTTTAACGCAAATAATTAGAATTTCGATAAGGGGCATATGTATCATTGTTTTTCAAAACTGAACTTTTATTGATGTTTGGTATGAGGTCAAAACCAAACTTATATAACGGAGTGTAACTCCTAAAGTAAGTTTAATCAATAGATATTATGGATTAAGATGAATATGCATATAACATAAAAATACTTAAGGCATAACCATATTATTAAAGCATAGAATAGTAAGATCATATAAATACATAAAGGATAATTAAGCTATAATAAGAAGATAAACAATATATAAAAGTTCATAAGTTTTCATGTAAATATAATAACAACATAAATGAATTATCCAAAGTAAAAGGTAGGGTTGTTAAAAAGATGGATTGATAATAAAATACATATTTTTTTAAGAGAGAGATTCAATTAAACCAACAATCAAAACAATTATATGCAATTAACCATTCAACAAAAAATTGTCGTAAAGCTTATATGTATAAAATATGAATTCGAATAAAGCCATATTAAAGTTTTATTTTCGTATAAACATAAAAAAAAATTATAATGTTTTCTTAAATACCAAGCCAGAAACAAAATTGGTTTTTAAAAGCTTCGTAATATAATTTAAAAGAAAAAACTAATAAATATATTGTTGGTAAAAAAAAAAATACTTCATGTGATGGCATCAGTTTCTAGTTTGCCATAAAAATATTCTTCCGATTTTATTTTATTTTTTACTTAAAAAAAAACTTAAATTATGTTTAGAGAGGAATCAAACATAAAATCTAAACCACGAAAAACATATACAGCAATTTGATTTTAATATAGAAGCAAATATAACATACAACGAGGAAGAAAGAAATCTACGGATTTAGGTAGAACGATTATAGAAAAAAAATTGGATAAAAACATATGAGAATAGAATCATATAGTGATGCAATGAACGCAATCATAAGACTTCATATATCCACATGTAGTTATGTAGTTTTCATGCGATTAAAGAAAGATATATAAGATCATATATGTATATAAAGAAAAAGATATGAATATACGTACTTGTTTGATGCAGTAACGAGTAGAACCGTTGAACAAAAACAATTTCGAGCTTACGTGCTGATAACGTGTAAAAGAACTATTAAGAACAAACAATTGAGAGAATCAAAAGTATGGGGATGAACTTCTCATTAACAATGACCCCTTTAAATAGGGATGAGTTTACAATCAGAAAGGAAATTTTCATTATGGTAACTCTATTACATGGAAATTATTCTTTCTATTCTATCTAATATCTTTCTTGTTGATGAAGGCACATAAATCCTTCAACATGGATTACTTTATTGGCCCTTATACTAAGGCATCGTTTGGTGAAAAAAAGGTAGCTTATAAGTGAGCTTATAAGTTAGGTACATATTTGGATAAACCATAAGCTAACTTATAAAAAGCTGCTCTCACTAGGGTTTTGATGACTATGAGACTTACTATTTTTTATTTCAAATATATCATTGCCACTTTTTATACTACCAATTTTTAAACATGTATTCCTAACTTATAACTTATAAAAAGCTGCTCTCACTAGCGTTTTGGTGACTATGAGACTTACTATTTTTTATTTCAAATATATCATTGCCACTTTTATACTACCATTTTTTAAACATGTATTTTTTTTGTTATTTTACAATCATAAGCTATCTTATCAGCTTGTTTTTGTTAAACACAACTTATTCATCAACTATTTTATCCGTCAATGAACTAACTTATCAGCTAGTTTGTTAAACTAACATAGCCTAACTTAAAGACATTTACACTAGAAGAAAAAATCACAAAATATTCATTATTTCTAATTACGTTTTGAAATGTATCTATTAAAAGGTTTTTAACATATGTTTGAAAATTGATCAATACATGCATGGCGTTTTTTTTAAAATGCGTAAATTTAATTTTTCGTTATAAATTGTTCATGTTATAAAATATTTGTTGTTGAAAAATAAACAATTATTAAGAAAAGATAATTGTATTATATAATAGCAATAGTCTCAATAATAACAAGATTATAATAATTTCACAAAGTATAAGTTTAATATAAGTTTGTTCAATAAATTATGGTTTTTATTCTTACGAAGGAATAAAAGGGAGTTCGGCCATAACATGGGCAAACTAATTGTCCCCTTGCCAATCATCAAAAAATGACAAACTTTTCCGGTTTATCTTTTCAACGTTCAAACCTTTTCTAGATCATCAAATAACTAAAAAAACAATATTTCAGTTATATGTTTTATTGTCTGATTAACATTAAATTTAAAGAAAAATATATAAATAATTATAGCAATCAAATAACATTTTCTAATCATTATAGTATTCTTTTGAATGGAGATTTTAGGTCAACAAAAATAAAAACAAGACTAACAACAACAAAAATATCAATAAAAAACAGAACGACCACCTCATATGTTAAAACGACCTCAATTCCTATATCTATGTTCCATCCATAGAACCACATCTTATCGTAGAATAAGATTGTGTCCTCATTTCAGGGGCTACTGAAATCTTTAGAAGTAAATAATGCCATGTGAATTTATTGTTATAAGAAAAACATAGGGTATTAGAGGCTTGGTGCGTGATAAAATCGTTATGCTATCAAAGATGCAAAATTATCGACATGTTGAAACTAGGAAGCAATTACTATGGTTCTTAAATGTTGGACAACGATATAGATTGATTAATTAAATTTTATTTATATATAAAAGATAAATTATGGAGAAATAGAAGTAAACATTTAGTTTGTTGTCTTGCTTGTTACACAGTTGTTTGTTATTGTGGAAATATGTGCAATAAACATGAGCATACGTAGTACTATATTAGATGTGCTTCTAACAGGGAAGTGCAGAAATTCAATCGATCCGATTAAAATCGACCGATCATAATTGGATATTCAATTGTAATTGGACTGGAGCGGATCAAAGTTTTCAACATCCAATTTGGATCGATCGATTCTGTGATGATAGTCCATCCAATCATCATCTAACTACCCATCCGATTAATATTTTTTTAAATAATTAATATATAATTCAATATTACAATATATATAATAAAACAATTAATCATCCATTCGATCCAGTAATAATATTTAATGGATGGAATTAAATCGATCTAACCATTCATTGGATTAAAAATTTGCAATACTTAACAGATGCTTGGATCGATTTAGGTCTCCTCACATACAATAGATGTCAAGGATGCTCTACTCTTATCCAATCAACGTAGTAGAAACAATTTATTTTGATTACCAAATATTTTATCCAACAAGATAAACAAAGGTAAAAAAATTTATGGTAAACGTTTACCCGATAAATATAAAGTATTACTTTGATACCTAGCTTTTCACTTTCTCATTCTTCTATTCAAATAAAAGAAACATTTAATTAAAATTAAAAATTTAATTATTAGGCCGTGCATACCGGGCACTTGGGTTCGGCGGGTTGGAAACGCCAGCTTCGTGGGCTCAGCGGGCTGCCGGTATGCCGGCAATGGGTTGGAAGGTTTGCACACACCAACGGTTTGCACACACCGCTTATTTGTGTGTGTGTGTCTATGGTGTGTGTATGCTTATTTGTGTGTGTGTGTCTATGGTGTGTGTATGTGAGAGGGTTGGGAAGGTTAAGTACTAATTAGAGAGAGTTTTAGAAGGTTAATGGAACATTTGGTAAAAAACTGATGTGATAGCCAATGTGGTTGTAAGGTTAGGAAGGTTGGATATTGATATCCTTATACTCAAAATCATTATTTACTACCAATAAAGTTTTGGGTTTGGTTTGGGTCTTTGAGATATAGGCTTTGTTTGGCAAGCATAAGCTAGCTTATAAGCTAGCTGATAAGCTAGCTTATAAGCTAGTCCATCCAAACATGTACCAGGAAGCTAGCTTATCAGCTAGCTTATAAGCTAGCTTTTTGAAACGCTACTTTGAGTAGCTTATGAGGAGCTTATTGTAGCTTTTTTCAATTATACCCTTATTAATATTAATTATTAAATTCAAATATACCCTTTTTGGTCATTTTACATACTCATAAGCTAGTTTTTGCCAAACATAATTTGTTCAACAGCTAGCTTATCAGCTACTAGCAAGCTTATCAATCAACAGCTAGCTTATCAGCTATCCGCTAGCTTATCAGCTACCAGCTAGCTTATAAGCTACGCTTGCCAAACATAGCCATAATAGGCAGCCATTAATGAGGCTTCTATAATTTCTTCCACACTCATTTAATGTTGCAGCTCAGCAACCCAACCACCACCACCACCATCATCTCCACCCTCTAAAACCCCCCTTTCCTTTAATCTTTTCTCCTCCATTCCTTCTCCCTCCAAATGGACCACCACCACCACCACCACCACCAATGTCCACCACCACCACCACCATCTCCTTCCCGCCACCGTCGCCACCACCACCACCACCACCACTCTCCACCGCCACTCACTACTACATAACCAACCTCGGCCTCGGCTACGCAATCGCCATCGCCTTCGGCTTCCTCGTCCTCTTCTCCTCCCTCCTCCTCGCTTCCTACATCTGCTTCCGCCACCGCCACAGCCACCGCCGTCAGATCCGAAACCCTAACGGCGGTTCCGATAACGGCGTGATGGTTCCGAGTATAATATTCGTAGACGAAGACCATAACAACGGCGATCAGGACGCTATAATTGGACTCGATCAGTCCGTCATCAATTCGTACCCAAAGTTCCCGTACTCGCGAGCGATCCCGAAGGCGATCGACTCCGTTTGCGCGATCTGTCTCTGCGAGTACCGAGAGGCCGAGATGATGCGGATGTTGCCGGATTGCAAGCACTGTTTTCACTTGACCTGCGTTGACGCCTGGTTGAAGCTCAACGCATCGTGTCCGGTTTGCCGGAGCTCGCCGCTTCCTACGCCGGTGTCGACTCCGCTGGCGGAGGTTGTTCCTCTCTCGCAGTACTCCGACGGCCGTCGAAGGAGGTGATCTGTTGATCTTAATCGATGGAACAGCGATCACCAGATCTGGTTTTTCGGTTTCGCTAGTTTGTCAATTGTGAAAGTGTTAGGGCGATGAATTAATTCAGTTCCTTTGGTTAGGTTCTGATTTGTGGTTTTACTTTGAAATTGTGTAAATTTTGATTGTTTTGGGAGCTTCTATTTTAATCAAATATTATACCGGTAAACTTTTGTGACGAAATTTAGATTTTAAGACCGAAAACCGTTGATTCGGGCCAAATAGAAACGTTTGCAAGCTTTTCAAGTTTAGGATTTCTTGATCGAACAAACTGATTGGTTATTATTGATTCGTGGTAGAATTATTGATGAACTTGTTCTTTCAGAGATTTTCATGCTAAATTGTTCGATTTCGTTATGATCTTATTGTTGATTCAGTTTACAGCATCTGAATAGGATGCACGCTTGTAGATCTGGCGATTTGCTTGTTCGTAATCTTAGGTGAACTTTGGTAAACTCTTGGTTAGCTGAAGATCGGTTAGGCTATATATGCGTATCACCCGTGAGCTTGCCAGCAGGTTCCATCGGGTAGGCGATGGCTGCGATACGGGGGCAGCTGGTATAGGGTGCGCCGGTGCGGGCTTGGATGAGGGCTGCCAAACCGGTTGCTACCTTCTCTCTCTATTTCTCTCTCTTAAAAAATATATATATCAAAATTAAAAAGAAAATATTAAGGGGTAGTGGCACTTGTGCTTAGGGGTAAGGCGAGTGTATAAAGATAAAAGTCGATGTGGTGCTGATGTGGTAGTGGCACTGAGAATAGCAGTACCGATAGCCTTATCTTTGTGGAACGTTGGTGAAATTGAGGGACTTTGAAGCCCTTAATTATTTGAATAGTAATTTGCGTTGTTTACATCTTTTTGGTATTTAGACTTGCGGTTTGTGATTGGTGAGGAACTGAAGTCGACGAGCTTATGAAAAGGAGAAATTTGACGATTAGCCAGAATCCGTGTTTTATCATATGGTAAGTTTTCTAAATCATCATTGCTAATTTGTTTCTATGTAAGTATATGAGTTTGATGCTTAGGGGGGTCATTTATCAAATTATTAGCATTAAACACTTACCGGCTGTCGCTTCACTCACTCTGTTTGTTAAAAACATGACACGGAACGAGAATCTTATCCGGGAAGAGGCATGAGAATTGAGAAGAATTGGTAATCTTACTCGATAAGTGCAAAAACTCTTATGTGGGTAAAGATGCTTGCCAATAATACATTTTGATGGCCGTGACTCTTAGGCCATCCACTGTCGACCCACTGCAACCCAATGGTTTCAGGTGCCACATCAGCGCCACATTAGCTTTCCACAAAACTACCCAAAACTACCCAATTCATCCACTATCAACCCACTATCATTTAATTAAAAGTAAAATAAATAAAAAACTTAAATAAGAGAGAGAAAGAAGAAAGAGATAGAGAGAAAGAAGAGAGAGGGGGGTGGGGTTGGGGGGCTGGCTTCGGCTTTGAGAAACCGCTGTGTGCTAACCAATGGAGAAACCGAAGTGGGCGCGGCGGTGTTCATCGTTGAACCCGTCGGGTTGGAGGCTACCCGATGCCATCGGGTATCTCCACAGTGGATGGCCTTAATTAGATAAGTGAGAGTGGTTACCCTTGCCCAGTAAACGATATCTATGAGACTACGCCTTTGGTATATGGAAAATAATTTTCTTTGTTGCCTTCATTTTTTGCCTTATATTCTTTATGATTTCTTAATGGGCGAGATTTTCTTTGTTCATGCACATAATCCTTTAGTTGTGCATCAGTTTCTGCGTTCTCCTTCCATTCACTAGTGAATTTGTTTTTGTTAAACTTTTGACCATTGTTTATGTTTTAAATTATTGTTGATCTCTTGCAAGCCATTATTTTTTGTTAAAACTTGACTACCTCAAGAGAACCTTGAATAGTTTAAAGTTTCTATATTAAACCAAAACTAGTTATTGATTGATTTTTCATCCAATAATATTTTGAGAACGGTTTTATATGAATTACTAGTATATCTTAAATTCAATAGCATGTTATTTTTTTATGTTAAAAACGACATATTAAAGGTTTTTTCTGCACTTAACAAGGGCCTCTTTTTTATATTTTGACCCAAGGCCTATAAAATGTCAGGAACAGTCCTGCTTATAGCAGTTTTTTAAATTGTTACCAGGTAAACAACAATCGGTTATCATTTACATTACCAGATGAACATGGTAAGAACTTTACCTGATAAGAGGCATAACAAAGATCGAAAATTTTACCCGCTAACTGAGGGAGAAGACTCTAACCTACCAAGCGCTTGGCAGACAAAAGACGCTTACCAATGATCAATTATGTCCGAAAATGTTGCCCGATAAAGTAAACGAGGATGGTGAATTTTATAAGTAAATATTTACCGAATAAGCCTTCTGTTAACACCCCTTACTGTCTTTCACAAACATGTTCTCCAAAGGCAATGGCAAATCAGAGGTAGCACCCCAGAAAGAATCAAGAAATCTGTTCAATAGCTCCCAAATAAAAACTTAGAAAAACCAAACAACTAAAGCTACCACTAAACATGTTTGAAACGACCATCTCAACCAGAAACCAAAGAAGAATAAACCTCACCATTCTAGCAAAACCATAACTAAAACACAAACAAAATAGTTATTATTGACAATTAAAACATGTAAGTAATTTATTCTAATAAATAAATAGTAATAATAACCGGCTAGCTAGGACCAAGTTGGTTCAATCCAGGCGTGAAGGCAGGTGGTTTGTTTGGTTTCAAATAAATCGGTGAGATTTTGTTCGACGTTTCTGCCATTAAACGTGTGGAACCTGGATGTTTCGAGAGAGTAAAACACTATCTTTCCGTTTTCAGAATGCAATCTCGGAAAGTAAATCTTGTTCTCCATTTCTGGTATTTCTGCGTCCATGCAGACACATGATGAATCACAGATGTAAATCATGTGCTTTTCTAAACCATCAATTTCCTCCCATTCTCGTGTACTAGCGTTCAACTTGAATACCTCCACGGATTCTCCAAACTCCTCCACTATCACTAGCAAATGATGTTGATCGCATTCACGTGGTAATACATTGCAAACCTAGACCTTTCTGGGCCGCGTTCGACAACCATCTCCTGAGAGAAATTTCCACGGGCTTGGATTCTTCTAAAAACATGGCCGACAACCGTCTTCCGAGAGAAACTGCCACAAGCTTGGATATCTCTGAGAACTTGAAGCCCTCCATCAACAAACAGGGTATAAACATCTTCACCACAACAAATTGGAAAATAAAAGTCAATATGCCCATGTCTATAATCCAATGGAATTGTATACCAAGATGGTTTTCCAACTACATGGAGGAATGTAACATTGACACGTATATGGAGTCGACAATCACTTGAATATGCAACAACCATACAATCAGGGGAAGTAGGCGGTGCTGAAAAAGAAAAGCTTATACGGGCACCGGATAATTGTTTTGGAAGTTCCGGAAGCTTGCGGATATCGGCTGTGAAGGGGTTAAAAAATGTTATACGACGGTCAGCGATATACAATAGCAACCAACCGTGCCTCGAACACAATATTCTGTGATGATAAAACAATTCTGGAGATGCTTTTATGTAGTTATTGTCACCGAAAGTTGGGTGTTTAAAAGTGATGATGCCTCTATCTTTATCAAGTACCACCAGCCATGGCGAAGTTAATGAATACTTATGCATAGGTGCCGCTAAACGACAAAGCTTGCATGTAGCACGAAAGTTGAGGTACTCGATACCAACACAAAACTTCATAACATTCTCCAAAACATCAAACGGGACACTCAGCAGGGGTAATTCATTCATCCGTTCGACCACATCATCATCATCATTTGTAATTGTAGGTGGTGTAGCTGATCTTACCAACTGAACCGTCTGATCATGATCTCTTTGTAATTTGCACTTGGCTTTTACAGGTAACCTAATGTACAACAAGTTAATGATGTCTAAGAAGCAAAGAAAAGAACTTACTATTAAAATGACAATTAATACCTAAATCCAGGAATTGTCCATATGAAGATGCTTTTACGAATTGGTAAACCTAGACAACGTGTGGAAGACATGGAGATGGTTTTATCTTTGATGTTGTACGAATATATTTCGTCTCCAGTGTGCTTAAGAATGTGTATATAACCACCCCCTAATTCCGAGGCAATTGGAGGGCTGCTAGATACCAAGTCATTGTTGACATAACTTTTATACACGAAAAATACAGTGTCCCTGAGGCCTTCTTTGATTTCGGTCCATACCATGCTACCCATGTCCAATTCATTCAAATACACATGACAAGGGTTTCTTATCCATCGTGTAACAGACCCTGATGCAGAAGAGACGGGTACAAGATCCTTTCAAAAACAAATAGTCCTCGTAGATTTGTGGCCAATGTGGCCAGGGTAAGTTCACCAAAGGCACCAGATTTATCACAGCTTGTTTCTCCTTAACCACAGTAATCCGGACTTGTATGAGAAGAGGGGGCCTTTGGGCATAAGTCAAAGCATATATATTACCATTGCAACACTTGGGTGTAATAGGACACCGCCACCATCGATTAGGGAATTCACCTATGTTCTTCATCTGTTGAGAATATGACATCTCCGTCCATCGTCTTAATCTCTTTCTTCTTTTACGGTTACAGAAAATGAAAACAATGCGTTGTGGTTTTCTATAACTGATTTTATCAATAGGAGAACGGAATCGGGATGATCTGGTGGGGAAGACAAACAACAATAAGGGAAGTAGCTTCTCATCATCTTCATCTCCCAGAATCATATGAGGGAGCCAAATCAACTTTGAGACGACTGGGTTCCAAAGAGACCACTCCATGTATTGTGGATTACGTTTCGAAGAATCATCCACCCGTGGAAACAACCTCGGATACGCCTCCCGACTAACTCTGGAATTTGACACCGATAATGAGACATGGGATCATGTAGCGTGTAGAAAATCTGGTCTCCGGTGTCGTCTTCTTCTGGATCAAGGTCATGAGCAACCAACCACGGATAGTCTGAAGATAGTGTAGCCAATTCATCACTTGTACAAATATGCTCCATCTACGATTCTTTTTCCTTCAGATAACTATAATTAATAGAAAGCATACTTATTTCAATATCAGGATACAATGGATGTCATAAGATATTTAACCAATAATTATCCAGAAAGTATAGAGGCAAAGAACAACTACAAGAAAGAAAAAGAAAGAAAGATAGATCACTAGGTAAAGATGCATCCAAACATAGTTTTACCTAGAGATGGGCAAAAACCGGGCCGGGCCCTGGGCTTTGAAAAGCCCGGGCTTTTCGGGCCTTTGTTTGCCGGGCTCGGGCCAGGCCGGGCCTTGAGGGTTATTCCCGGGCCGTTATAGGTAAAAAAAGCCTAGGCTTTAAAGCCCGGGCCTTGGACCGGGCCTAGGCCCGGGCCTTGAAAAATCAATTTTTTTTTTCATTTTTTCTAACTTATAAAACAAAGTTTATTTTATAATTCCAATCATAATAATAATATACAATATAAACTAGATTTATTTTATAGTTTTAAAGTCTAAACTATATATAAAACTAAACTATATAAACTAGAATTTTATTTTAAACCACTAAAACTAAACTATATATAAAACAAGTATACTAGAAAATACATTTATTATAATTATAACATCCAAATCAAATAACGTGATTAATAAGTAATTGACTATAATAAAACTAGTTTAGAGACGGTCAACTATGATGTGTTGCAAGCGTTCGGTTAGTTTTAAATCGAGCCAAAGCCGTTGTGTTATCAAGGCCATCCGTTTTCGACTTCTACTTCGTCCCCATTGTTTGAGCCCCCATCGGTATCGGTTGTTGGTGGCGTTGCTATGAAAAAAAAAACGGCTAGTTTTCGAAATTACCATGCAGAAATATTTACCTTATATTTAAATTTTGGAGAAACATGGTGGACTGGTGTACAGTGGTAAGCGCCTCCCCCTCTAAGTAGCAGGTCTGGCGTTCGATTTTGGCAGCCCCGAAATATTTATAATTTTTGAGTTCTATAATAATATTCACAATATTTACCAAATTGCCACTGAACCGGGCTCGAGCCGGGCCGGGACTTGGACCGGCCTGTCGGCTAGACTGGCCTTGACCAGGCCGGGCCGGCCGGGCTTTTCCTCGGGCGGGCGGCTTTTCATCAGGCTTGGGCCAGGCCAGGGCCGAATGCCCATCTCTAGTTTTACCTAATAACAAATTAATGTGAAGAACCTGATTGAACCTCCGCGCTGCATCCAACTCAATTCGCTATGTAAATATATATAATTTTTGGCGGTATTTATGGTAGGGGAATTTCAACCCTTTTTTCTGACTTCCTACGTTAACTTGAAATCCTTGGTTCTTTACGTACTAAATAAAATATGGAATCTTAGGCTATGTTTTCCTACGTTAACTTGGAAATCCTTGGTTCTTTTACGTACTAAATAAAATATGGAATCTTAGGCTATGTTTGGCAAGCGTAGCTTATAAGCTAGCGGATAGCTGATAAGCTAGCTGTTGATTGATAAGCTTGCTAGTAGCTGATAAGCTAGCTGTTGAACAAATTATGTTTGGCAAAAACTAGCTTATGAGTATGTAAAATGACCAAAAAGGGTATATTTGAATTTAATAATTAATATTAATAAGGGTATAATTGGAAAAAGCTACAATAAGCTCCTCATAAGCTACTCAAAGTAGCGTTTCAAAAAGCTAGCTTATAAGCTAGCTGATAAGCTAGCTTCCTGGTACATGTTTGGATGGACTAACTTATAGCTAGCTTATCAGCTAGCTTAGCTTGCCAAACACAGCCTTAGTCGTCTCCAAACTCTATTTATTCTAATCAATATATTGTTTCATAATTATCTCAACTATTTCTTAAGCTATAATATTATCTTGATAAATAAAATATGGATCTTTTATTTTTAAAATAAATATCAAGATGATGATGAACCATCATAAATATCTTGGTTTATAGTAATTAGAGGATTTTTGCATATATATATATATATGGGTGGGTTCAATTGCAAACCTCATTGTGAACGTGAGGACAAACGAGAACGCGCCACGTGTCACTCTGAATTTCGGCGACTTAGTGTTATTCATACCGAATAACGCTATATTCAGACTGAATATAGCGTTATTCAGTATGAATAACCTAAGTCGCCGAAATTCAAGTGACACCGCGACTGTTAACCAAAAAGCCCGCGACTTAGTGTTATTCAATCTGAATAACACTATTATTCAGATTGAATAACACTAGGTATCGGGAAAAGTCGCGTGTCTCATAAATTTGTTGCCATGTGTCGCGCTCTGGGTTGTCCTCACGTTCACAATGAAAAAGTGGTTTGTATTTGAACTTTCACCTATATATATATATATAGAGTATACTAGTGGACGGCCCGTGCCCAAGAGCCTTATAAGGCCATCCTTAGCCATACCACCCATACCACCCATTTCTGCTGCCACATCAGCTTTACCACTACCTTACCAACACGATACCTTTCATCCTTAACCATACCCCTTTAATTAATTGAATAAAAAAAATAAATAGAAAAAAGAAGAGAGAGAGAGAGAGAGAGAGAGAGAGAGAGAGGGGGGGGGGGGTGGGGGTGGGTGGGGTGGTGGGTGAGGAGAAAGACCGGCACCACCATGCCGATTGGGTTCCTTGCCGGTAGAGTACCGGTGACACACAATGGTGTTCACAACCGGTACCGCTTGGTACCGGTCCTCTACCGTCCACGGCTAATGATGGCCTAAGGTGTTATAGTTCGAAACAGAATGTAAGAACACCTAAAATTGGAGAGTCTATATTATCATTAAAAAAACAAAAATATTGTATTGTTAATACATCTCGTAGTACGTTTAGTGGTTGTAGCCTATGCATCCTACATGCGGGTACTTTTGGTTTCCATCTTCATCTATGTACCAAAAGGAGCTTGAAACGCAAAAGGATTTTCTTTATCATTGTTTCTTCATATGCTTACTGTTTTCCTCTTCTTGAGTCTTTGCTCGTGTGCCTATTGAAAAGGAACATTCTCATTTCCGATTGTCGCTGATATGTTGTCTCCTAAGCTCTTGCAATAGCCACAACTGCCCCGCCATTTAATTCCTCCTCTACAATGTCTTGTATGTTTTTACCCTGCAAAGAAAGCAACTGATTTATATTGGAAGCAATGACATTATTTGTAAATTGGTGAGGCTTACAACCTCCATCAGACTTACAGAACTTGCAATGTTTTCTGGCATGTAGTCACATCCTCGCAAGCATCTGATATATCTCTAAGAGCCAATGCATCAAGCTTGGACCAACTTCTATACCAAGAATAACTTCCATCCCCTTATTGTCCACCAAAGTATGTCTTCAAAGGAACCACAACTTTGTCCTCACAGCACTCAGGAATTAGAAGTTTCACACCCATAGGATCAGTTGTCTTGGGAAATTGATAGATATTTTATATGAGAAGTTTCAATAAAGCAATATTAATGCACATGCTTCTGAACAATCAACAATCAATATTGGATCTAAACATGATAGAATAAATATTGATAGAACATGGAAGCTCTAAAAAGTGGCATTTTAGTTTCAATCTGGGAAGCCTTTTGTCTACTAATTAGTTTATAATATATTTGAGATGCCAGACTGACTTACTGATAGACCATCATCCTTGTGCATATCGCATCTTATCTCAGTCTCTTATATCTTCATCGCCATTTGATTACTTCATTTAATGGCAGATAGCTATAACATTAACTTGCTTCACATAAATATCACATTGGATAGTCATTTACCCAAAAAGCTTACCCTATAAGCACTTACCGGAAAAAGTCAATACTAAGGTGCTGTTTGTTTTTTAAGTGATACTGAAGACTGAATATGTTTCCACTCCTGAATTTTAAGTGTTGGTGCTAAAGACTGAAACTAAATCTTATAAGACTGTTTGTTTTTTTGAAAACTGTCAACATCTGAATCTGATTGTTAATGTACTATTTTATTAAAAACGTTATTCATAACAACTTAAATAAACTAAAATGAACAATCCAAATTAATTAATAAATTTATAGAACAATTCAGCAACTTAATGAGCTTTATAAGCTTTATAGAACAATCCAAACAAGCTTAATGAGCTTTATAGAACAATCCAAACAAGCTTAATGAGCTTTATAGAACAATCCAACTAGCTTAATGAACTTTATAAGCTTTATAGAACAATCCAAACAAGCTTAATGAGCTTTATAGAACAATCCAAACTAGCTAAATGAACTTTATAGAACAATCCAAACTAGCTTAATGAACTTTATAGAACAATCCAAACTAGCTTAATGAACTTTATAAGCTTTATAGAACAATCCAAACAAGCTTAATGAGCTTTATAGAACAATCCAAACTAGCTAAATGAACTTTATAGAACAATCCAAACTAGCTTAATGAACTTTATAGAACATCCAAACTAGCTTAATGAACTTTATAAGCTTTATAGAACAATCCAAATAGCTTCATCTATTCAGACTACCTATAACAACAATGAACCCAACTTCATTTTCAACAAGTTCTATAAACAATTCATATCAAACTAATGAAACTTAAACTTAAAGTAGTTCCTTTGACCTAAAAAAGTCAAAATTACCTCCAAAAAGAGTCGTCAACGTCGCTTACCAGGTAAAACTCTCCATCCTTATCATTGCTTTTACCAGGTAAGATTCTCAGCTCTTGCAATGTTCATTCGATAACATAAATCACCTGGTAAGTGCTTACTGGGTAAGTGTTTAGTAAATTCATTTCAGCCCTTGTGTGATTCCATTGTTGTCCTTTCAACCTCATCCTCAAATGCTTTCTGTTGCCTTTCATTTTTTACAATGAGTTTGTCAATTTGTATCTCAAGTAGTAGCAATGATATCACACAATTCCCTAATACCTTAAAACCTATTACAAAAGGAAAGTCTATACTTCATACTACTATTGGATCAAGCTACTACCATGAATTCATGTTTTTCTTGTCATATGTGCATTATACACCAAGTCGATAAAAAAATCAACCATTTGGACTTTAATTTCTCCATCAAGGTGTCAAGCATCTAAAGTTGGCAACAATGACAAGCCTTGCTTCAAGAGTGCACACATACAATAATATTAACATAAACTGAAATTTGTGGTGTGAAAACATGTAAGCTAGTCAGGTAGGTAGCCGCCTAACTTTAGATATGTATAAAAAGGTGGTTTTCAATAGTTACCTTGCTACTAACAATCATCAATCTAATATACAGTTGATTGTTGAAGATATATTGCGGACATCTGTGAGGACATCTATTGTTGAAGATATATTGCGGACATCTATAAAAAGGTGGTTTTCAATAGTTACCTTCCTATGAGGACATCTATCCAGACAAAAAACAATTTTTGTTATATGTATCAAAGGGTCCATTTGGTTGAATGATTGGGAAACAAGGGACACCCGTCGAAAGAGAAGAATGCCATCTGGGTCAATATTTGATAACAGAAAAAGAAAAGGATAATTAAGTTTTGAACTAATGGAAATTATAGTTGTAGTTAGTATACATAATCCATAATTATCACAATAAAAAGAGCAACTACCTGCTCTCCTACTCGAAAAGCTCTGCAAGATCATGGAACTGCCCATGAATATCACCACAAACTATTACGGGACTCTTCAAGGCTGGAATTACCAAGAGGTTAATGGTTGTTCTACACAATAACATGCCTCAGACTGTAGATCTACAAGCTACAAAAGATGAAGAGAAATATTGTCTGAAGCACTGCAAGATTCCTAGTGCTTTTTGCCACTTCAAATTGTAAAAAAAAAAAAAAATTATCAAATAAGCTTAAAAGGACATTAAATGGCACAAAACAATCTTTCCTGTTGAATATCTCATCTCTATTCCCCAAAATCAAGATTAAGCATTTCATCGAACACTTGGAGTTCAAATTCAGTTTTGTTACAAATGACAAAATACCCAAATAACTAAAACTAATTTCAAACGATTTCAACTGAACTAAGCTACAATCACGAAATCAAATCATAATGCAGCGAGAAGAAACAATTTCTTCCTCTTTTTGGTATAATCCAAACTCGTTCTTTATAAAATCCGAATCCATGCAACAATTTACTATTCAGAACTAAGCAATAGAAAATTCAGACCTCTCCTAATAATTGTTGACTTAGGTTTTGCAATGCATATACGGATAAGCTGATAAATTCGTGAAATCAACATATAGATACACCTAATCATATACGTATTCGTGTGATTGTGTAGATTTTATGGAATTTTACAAACCTCTCAATCTGCAGACATTTTCACGAAACCTCCGATAGCCACACCCACACGAGCAGTTATTAAAGAAATTTATATTGTTCTCAATCACACTCATCTCGATGACGAAATCCACAAAATTATCTCCATCGATATGAAATAGAGTTAGGGGACTGGAATACGATCTATTTGCAACGTGTCTTCCTTATCGTAGTGAACTCAGGGGTTCTTCTTAAAGTTGTTCACGGGGTTTACAAGAACCGAGGGTTCTTGCCGGTCACAGGTTCTTATTGACCCGGGTACTTGAACAAGAACCTAGGTTCTTGTAAAAGTTTCCTTTTCTGTTATATAATAGTTTGCATAAATAAAAATTATATTATAAATAAGTAAAGAAAGTGAGGTTTTTGTAAGAACTTCCATTGTAGAGTTTTAAGGAGGTTCTTGGTTTGTTGATATGACAATGACGTGGTAGGAAAAAATATGGTAAGTAAGGTTCTTGGAGGTTCCACCACTGTGGATACTCTAAGATATCTTATAAAGTATTAATTAAAGTATATGTTTTATGTCTCTATATATAGACATAAAGGTTCAAATGAGAACTGATAAAAAAATTACGAAGTAGAGGAGTGATTTCTACCATACCATACCATGAGAAAAAAAAATTGTTGAGAAACCATCGGGATGAAAAAGATATAATAAAACAAAAGGGTAAAAAGACAAAGAAGAAGTAAAAAGACAAAAAATATCCTAAGATAAATAAAAATTTTTAATTAAAATTAGTTATATGAACCAAAAGTAAAATAAAATGGTAACTAGAGTGATGAAATATGTAATTAGTTAAAAAGAGGGACCAAACATGATAGTAGATGTCAACCCCAAGGACCAAAAAATGTAATTTACATTAATAATGACAATAAAAACATATCTAAAAAAACTGATAGATACTAGAATTTTTTTTGGCGAAGGCAACTTTAATATAAATTAAAGGCCCATAAAGGGCCCACGTAGTCCTTTAACCGACCCCGTGCCCCTCAAGCCGCCCCCATCAACGCCCCATGGTAGTATAGACTCGTTGTGGTGGTCTTGTACCTATACCAGTACAAACTATCGTGTATATGATACAAAACTTGGTTCGCTCAATCAAATTCAAAAGAGAAGTTGATCGAAGCTAGATACGAAGAACTTAATTTGACCAAAAATTGGACTGAAGAAACGACTAATAACCATGCAAGGTTAAACCAACACCTATTTGTTATGTGAACATTGATGAATAGTTGCTAAAATGCATAAAAATATATGAATGAAAGAGGTGCTTTTTTTGTCGTTGATGAATTGAAAGATGCAAAATCCGGGATCTTAACTGATATATCTGCAGTATGCTATCAGAGATATGTTGGTCCCTGGTTGAGACTATCAAGCATGAAATTGTTCGTTTTGATCTATGGATCTTTAATCGTGAAGACAATAAATAAACATCGAGATAACCATCACCACAACTAGAAGGATTATAACGACGACCATGCAACCGCAACTGTAAGGTGCAATCGTATCGTTTTAAAACTTGCAACAGTACCACGTAATGAACCAAAAATCCTCAAAGTAGTTTCATTATATTTATTATGAAATGATAAATAGATCAAACACTATTATTATATATGGAGTTTAAAAGAGTTAACAATAGTGGCTTAATTAAGAAGCTCTTCAATAAAATGAAGAATACGTGACACGTGTCAGTCAGTAGCTCCGGATTGAAAATGTTTTCATATATATAGAAAGGAAATGCCTGTTTCATGAAACGATATTTCCCGCCCTCTGAGTTCTTCCCTAAATTGTTCTTCAGCTATGGAGGTCAAGGTAAATAATTAGGGTTTTTTCATTACGATTCTGTTTGTTGCTTTTAGTTTTCAATCTTCACGTTCTTATTGATGTTCCTTTTTCGTAGATCCTCGCCTCCGACTCTGAGTGTTGTTCATTTTAGTTCTTCGAGGAGGTAAGGGTTTTGGATTGGTTTTTTTCGATCATGATAATGTTTTTTCTGTTAATTTTCCAACTTCCTCTTCCTTCGTGTTGCTGGATTGACATACAATCATTTGTTTTCTATTCCACAATTAGTAGCAGACTTTGCTATGTTTAGATACAATTTTAGTTGAAATCAGTGTATTTGGTTTGGTTCATTATAAGACATTTTTAGTTAGTTCAATAAGCAGTATTTTGTTGACGATTGATTGTTGTTCAAACACCTTGGGTTGCTTAATGGTGCAACTTCAAATGCAGTATGTTTTGGCAACGTAATTAGTTAGCATGTGAAGCCTTAGGGCTAAATAAATTTGTTGAAATGTTTCTTATTTTAGTTGAAATCAATATTTGCTTTGGTTCATTATGAATTTATTGAAATGTTTTGTATATGTGATTGAATCTAAGTGATTTGGAAGCATGATGCCAATAGTGAATGATCAATTCTGTGATCGATTTCAGCAAACCCTTCCCTTTGGAATTACGACCTCTTAGTTGAACTAACGTTACCAACTCCGACGTAAACTATATCATATGTGTAACCATAGTTGTTAAAAGCGAGCTTGAGGGACCCCCTAGGATCAGGATTGCAATCCTATCGCTTTTAGGATCCTTGTACGGTTCAGGTCGTTTTTCGAAGATTGGATCGTGATCGCGATTTTGATGACTATGCTATAAACCCTTCTCCTTTCTAGCTCTACCAAAATACTGTTGGTTGGCTGCATTGGAGGCTTGTACCTCATGCATGTTTGAGTTTTTGTAACAACCGTGTGCGTGTTTAATGAAACGTGGCTTACCAAAATGTTACCTCGATCAATAGCATCATGGATTGGATAGGAAGAGAATTAACAAACTCGTTTATAGATTATTAACAGGATGAGAACTTGAGAAGCATCATCTTTTGACTTCCATATCTACTTTATTTGTAGGCACTGAAAGTTCTAAGAAGCAGGTACTCAGAATGATCATCTAACCATTACTCCTGTTCAACCAAAGAACTTTTAATCATTATTTTCTCTTTTTTTAATGGTTCTGCAACAACCAAATTTTTATTGGGTCTGCTTCCAGCATTTGTTGCCATCTTAATCTTCTTCTAGAAAGTGCTTTTTAGTTGGTAAACTGAATTGCTTATGTGAATTTCCGTTTGACAGAGGCGATGGTGGTTTGACTGGGAAAAGTAGTGCATCCCTTCTTCTTCATCTGACTTCAGAAAGGTTTTGATTTGCTTGTACTTTTCTACGAATGGAAGCTTGTCTTTTTTCGCATATAGGCAACAGTCCCTGTTTCTCAATCAATGTTACCCATGGTAAATTAGTAAATTATATTTCTGCCATAGCTTGATAACGTTATTTTGTTGCTTTATGAGTGCTGGAAGTTTTTCAAGCTATGCGTTGCTACTGTTCTGCTATAACACAAAGACTAGTGGTTTTCTCTTTTATTGCTTATCCCTTCACTGTGATTAGTAATATATAGTTGAAAGTCTTTAATTTGTTCTCTTGGGACCATCAAAATATACGTTAGTCAAGCGGGATATAGTTTTCTCTTCCAATGCTTATTTCCTTCACTGTGATTAGTACTATACTGCATTCATGCTTGTTCAACTGACTTTAGAAAGGTTTGGCTTTTCTTGTACTTGTAGAAATACTAACATATATCATAATCAATTATCTATACTTACCACTGAATGTATAATACAACTTAAGAAAACACAGAGAGACGGAAAGGAATATAAAAGGGTGAAACATAACAAAACATATTTTTTTAATAGAGAGGAATGTTAGAAACGTCAAAAACCAAGTTTATGTTTGCATTTTGGATCGACAACTAATTGCTTTTCTCATACACGGATAGGAATTTGTCGTTATCGTGCAAAAACCAATGTCAGTGATGTTTTTGCATGATAACGACAAATTTCTGTCCGTGTGTGACAACTCTCCATACTTTCTGCATAAAACGTCACTGACATTGGTTTCATTGTGGACAACTCTCCATACTTTCTGCATAAAGCAACATGGATTGTTGTTGTGTTTGCAAAACTATTGTGCTACTGTGTGTTGTTGGCTACTTTAGGCCATCTACTATGGTACCACATGGTACCAATGGTACCAGCTGCCACGTCAGCGCCACGTCAGCTTTCCAATACCTTACCAATTCCATATCAATTCATCCTCTATGGTACCATTTGGTACCAATTTTTTTAAACTAAATTAATTAACAATTCACAATAAATTAAAATTCAATATATTAAAATTAGTAACTAAAAATTCAATATATTAAAATTCAAAAAAATAAAAAAAATAAAAAAAAATTAATTATGGGTCATAGAGTCCCACACGTGTTCGGATAAATCGGCGCGGAGGTTGATGTTTCTCTCTTGGTTTCGTACGTAATGGATGTTTATTGCTCGGTCTTCTTCGGAGATATTTGTTTCAACCTCGTGCGATAAAACCTCCGTTTCATCAAAAGGATAATTTGCAATACCTTCGTCTTCGCGAATCATGTTGTGTAAAATTATGCAAGTATACATAATTTCTTGTAATTTCCTTTGTGACCATACCCGAGCCGGATATTTAACTACGTGTCACTTATCTTTTAGTGTGGCGAATGTCCGTTCTATGTCTTTACGAGCCGATTCTTGACGTGTCTTGAACTCCATCCGTTTGTCGTCCGATGACCAACTAAACGCTTTGACAAAAGTCGACCACTACGGATAAATCCCGTCGACGAGATAGTATCCGTGTTTGTACTATGTGTCATTCACAACAAACGAACTATCGGATGCTTTATTGTCGAAAAGATCGTTGAAAACCGGTGATTGGTTTACGACGATTATGTCGTTCGTAACACCCGGAACCCCAGAGAATGCATGCCAGATCCATTTGATCATATGATGCGACCGCCTCTAGTATTACGGTCGGTCCACTATGATCCCCTCTATGGTATTGACCCCTCCATGCGAGGGGACAATTTTTCCAATCCCAATGCATACAATCCATGGAACCAAGCATGTCGGGTAAACCGTGTACATTTTCATGCAACGCGTATATAGCCTGAATATCGCTATCAGTAGGCTTTCGTAAGTATTGGCGCATATAGAGTCGAATAATACCTTTGCAAATTTGAGATAGGCATTCCCTAGATGTTGTTTCACTCATCCTCAGGTACTCGTCCGTAGAATCCGCAGCAGTCCCGTACGCCAATTGTTGGATAGTGGACGTACACTTTTGTATCGGAGAAAAACCCTTTACGCCTCTTGCATCCCACTGCTGCTTGAAAAAATCAAACTCGCTTTCAAGATCGCCAACTATCCTTAGAAATAGCCGTCGAGTCATACGAAACCGCCGGCTAAAGTCGTTGTCGTTGTACACCGGGTTATCCGAAAAGTAGTTGGCGAAAAGTTTATCGTGCCCCTCTTCTCGATCTCTATTTTTATGCGGTCCTCTTGTTCTTTTCGTCGACGGTTCAATTATCTCGTTGTGGATAATTATGCGGGCCGCTTCTATCAAAAGACCACCGACGACACGAAAGTGTTGGTGGATACGTTCCTCATCCGACTCGTCGGAAGACATTATTTGATAGGTGAATAAGGGGTGAAAACCTTTCTTCCTGTAGATGAGTACAAATGAATTGCTTTTTTTTCTTCTTCCAAAAGATTCCATATTCTAATTGATTTGATTATGGTAACCACCTTCCTATCCCTTTAATATATTATTTATGGTAGGGGTATTATTGGTATTTACATATTAATTTTTATATGCAATTCGATTACCATAACTATAGTACAGATAATAATGGAATATTTCAAAGATCTTCTTTATTATCTTATGAGTAACTATCATAATATTTGAATTTTGAAAAATTGACCCAGAATTCTTGATATCATCGAAGATCAAACATTTTCAGAAAATATCAATTCTCATTTTACAATTGATAACGAAACCATCGGCCACCGATGAATCCTGACTTCGGCGTCATTACGTTTTAACCACTTCACCGCCCGGCCAACGATGAATCCTGACTTCGGCGTCGTTACGATGATATGTTTCAACCACTTCACCACCCGGTCAACGATGAATCCTGACTGCCTGCATCGTTACAATGATACATGTGGAAAGAAAAAATTTGACCAAAATTTAGAAACAATTTCATCAAAAATTTAGTATATGAAACATTTTCATCATATTAAACAACTTCATGAACCGACTTCGTTGATTTAATCTATGTAACCATGAGTTTACACGATTTACACCATTTTTTGGGTTTACAAATGAATTTCCCTATATATATATATTATATATATATATATATATACAGGGGTGGGTTCAAATGTAAACCACTTTTTGGTTGTGAACGTGAGGACAACCGAGAGCGCAACACGTGGCGGATGACTAGGCGCCACGTCAAGTCCACGGCGGATGACTAGGCGCGATTCATGGGAGGGCATTGAATTAAAGAGGGGGACTACTCAAAGCCGCTACGTGTCGCGCTCTCAGTTGTCCTCACGTTCACAACCAAAAAAGTGGTTCACATTTGAACTTTCCTCTATATATATATATATATAAATGCGTTGAGTAACCATATTTTGACGATCATGCTCCATATTTTCTTGAAAATAATATAACACCAATACCAACTAAAATCATGGAATGATACCATTTTCTATCTGATAATTATACAATTTTGTAACTTATGGACTTCATGAAATTCCCCTAATTACCCTTAGCCGTTAATTAATATGTATAAGGTAACCATACTTGAAGATGCAATCTGATTGGTCATTGAAGTTTTCATAGTTAGCATCTTTTGTTGAGTTAGCAAATAATCTTTCATATATATATATATATATATATAGGAAAGTTCAAATGTGAACCACATTTTGGTTGTGAACGTGAGGACAACCGAGAGCCCGACACGTGGCGAATGACTAGGCTCCACGTCATGTCCACGGCGGATGACTAGGCGCGATTCATGGGAGGGCATTGAATTAAAGGGGGACCACACTCAAAGCCGCTACGCGTCGCACTCTCGGCTGTCCTCACGTTCACAACCAAAATGTGGTTCACATTTGAACTTTCCTCTATATATATATATATATATATATATAGAGAGGAGAGAGAGAGGGGAGAGAGTCCAGTTCATTTAAAAACCAAAAAATTAGTAAAAAACCGTAAAAACTCATTGTTTCATAGCTTAAATCAATCAAAACTCTTCGTGTAGTTGTTTGATATGATGCAAATGTTTCATAAAATTCATTTTTTGGTGTTCTTTTTTGTAAACATGACAAGGTTTCATAGGGTTAAAAAAAATAATTGAAATAATCTCATAAGAATAATGTTTTGGTTTTTAAATAAACTTCCCCCCCCCCCCCCTCTCTCTCTCTCTCTCTCTCTATATATATATATATATATATATATATAGGGGTCGTATCCGTTACAAACCGTATAGCTTGTACAAACTATACAAACCAATCTCCACCGTACATGTACATGATCAATGGTGTGGATTAATTCAGTTCCTAATTTTCTCTCAACTACATTTCAAAATCACTTAAAAGTTAGGAGATAAACAAAATCAATGGTTAAGAAAACAAAATCAATGGCTAAAATTTGATTTGTATAGTTTGTACAATTTACATGGTTTGCAACGGATACTTCCCCTGTATATATATATATATATATATATATAGAGAGAGAGAGAGAGAGAGGAAAGTTCAATGTGAACACTTTTTGGTTGTGAACGTGAGGACAACGAGAGTGCGACACGTGGCGACTTTGAGTGTGGTCCCTCCTTTATTCAAGGCCCTCCATGAATGTGCCTAGTCACCCGCGGACTGACGTGGCGCTAGTCATCCGCCACATGTCGCTCTCTCGGCTGTCCTCACATTCACAACCAAAAAGTGGTTCACATTGAACCACCCCTATATATATATATATATATACTTGCATTCACATGAGACCAAATCAGGTAAAAAAAACAACCAAAACTAGGGTGTTAAAAAAACCAAAAAACCGAACCGAACAAACCTTATGACCCGAAACCGAGAAAACCGATATCGGAAAAACCAAAAAACCAAAATTACCAATCATAAGTAATTATTACGATATATTAATAAAACTCAATGTAGTGTACAAGTCTTTCATCTTATTCAGGGTATTTTAGACATTTAAACGTTAGTGAGACTTTTGAATGTCAAATTACATGTTACATTCTATCAGACTAAAAACTTGACCATTGATCCCACTATATCTACCAACATAAAACAATTATACAGTAATGTCTTTACTTTAGCAAAGTATGTGAATTGAGCATGAACACTTCGAATCGCAAAAGATGTTACGTTGGTAGTTCCGGAAGCATCAAAGGTTAAACAGCTTCACGTCCCCATTATTAATAAAAGTTCATCGAGGTTTCACGAGGTAGGATGCCCATATTTCATCAGCTGGTGGGGGCGGTTGAACCCAGTGACCTGGTATTCGACTGCAAACAAATCCAATAATTAGAGCTGCAACTTTGCTTATTTTCATGCATTCTAATTTATAAGCTAGCTTATTTTGGTAAACACAAACTAGCTTATAAGCTAGCTTATTTTTTGTGTACATGTTTGGATGGACAAAAAGTAGCTTATAAGTTAGCTTTTTGATAAGCTACTTGGAGGTAGCTTTTTGTAGCTTTTTCTAATTATACGCTTATTACTATTAATTATTATACCCCAATATACCCTTTTTAGTCATTTTACATACCCGTAAGCTAGTTTTTGCCAAACATAATTTGTTCATAAACTAGCTTATCAGCTAGTTTGCCAAACATAGCCTTAACCCAGTTTAGGTTCGAGAGAAATGTACTATGCTCACCTTCCTCCAGGTCTTGTATATGCATCCCATGTTCGTCTGACCTGTATAAAAGAATAAAATCATCAGGAAGAAAGAACAAGTCAAACTCGATGAGATCGAATAAATAATTCTACAATTGCATGTAATTAGGTAGATAGAAATCACAATATGACAGCAATGACCCACAGTTAATATAATGAATGTAACCAATCAGATGTTGCATACTAACAAAATCGGCTATATAGAACGTTAAATTGTTAGTTGCTACTGATTGGATGTCCCAACAACTTTTTTACAATAGTTTTGAAATTAAGCATCCTATTAGTCTTTTTAACACCTTTATAAAGAACACATGATTGTTTGGTTGTATAAACTTTAAGTTCTATAAAGCAGTTCATTAGGATACTTAGACATATTTAACATCTTATAAAAGTGATGTTGTTATAGTGAATTAGTGATTGCTCAAAGATTAGGCAAAACATAGATTTCTCATTTCTGTAAACAACGATGACATTTATGAGATACGTAAAGGAACTAAACATGAAATTATAATAAAACTTGCCTCAATTAGCGTTCCCATATCGGTACTGCTTCCGTGATAATAGTGGTAAAATTCAAGTGGTAAGCTAGCTGAATAATCATATCCTCTGCTGGGAAGTGAAACTTTGGATTCTTGTTTCCTAGATTCCGTGTCGGTGGCTGCACTTGACCCAACTTTTGGTTCAGTTTCGGTTATTTTTTCCTGGGTGACTTTATCTCCATCTTTGACACTGACTTGATCTTCTGAGCTTAGAGCAGGTGCAGCGGTTATATTTCGAGACTCCTCGGCAGTTGCAATGGCATCTTTAGCAGCACCTGTGTCGGCTGCAGCCATTGCTTGACGCTCCTCTTCCTCAACTGCAGCACGAATTCTCTCAAGAAATTTGTTGTCCTCCTCCGGAAGAAAATGGCCTGCACGATAAAAAACCAAACGCATAGTTAAAGTGATACGACCCGATCTTCCTCATGAAAAATGTAAGGTAGCAAGTATGTGTGTCATATGCGTATACACACACACACATGCTATATCAAAAACTCATAAATAGCGAGATCTTATAGGAAATGCTATATCAAGAAGTCATACCAACCTAAAAGGTAAAAAAACGAGAGAAAAACTTACAAATAGGGGTGAGCGTGATTCGGGAACCGAACCGAAACCGAAAATGTCTAAATCTTCAAACCGAAAACCCAACTGAATATGTATATACGATTTCGGTTTGGTCTCGGTTTCGGTCCGGTTTTTCGGTCCTAGAACCGAATTAGGACCGAATTGAAAGCCATTTTTTATTAATCGGGACCAAATTACACAAAACTCAAAACCATCAACTCCATCAAGTATAGCTCAAATTGGATACCAAAAAAAAGATAAAAGTATGTACACATAAAGTGATAAAACAAACAAAGTGTAGCGATAAAGCATGTAAACCCAATTACATTATGTTCACAAAAAGTGCAGCCATAAATCGTTCAATGAAGTTCAATCTCCGTCGGCCGTGTCTTATTTTGTCAGGGATTTGATTAGCAGGTTTGAAAATTAAAAAATTTGGCTATCTTTTGAGTTACCCGGTTCGGTCCGGTAAAAAACCAAAACTGATTGGACCAAAACCGATATGGACCGAAACCGATAAGACTAAATTTAGAAAACCGAAAACCGAACCACGGTGTTGGTTCGGTTCGGTTTCGGTAGGTTTTCGGTTTGGTTCGGTTTTTTCGGTTCAAATGCTCACCCGTACTACAAAAGTTAAATAACATATTAAAAAACTTGTGTTTTTAGGACCATTCTTACAGCATCCATTTATCATTTATGCATAATGTTGTTATCATAGATTCAGAGGTACATTTCTAACTAAGTGAGTGCCGATTTTACTACAAACCTTGCTTTGTTAATTTTTGGATCCTGATGGAGCGTAATTCTTGCAACTTCTCCACAATCAACACTAGCTCAAGCTGAAATAAAACAAAATGAACATCATTCAAGAGGATTATAACAACCAATTAACCAATTACAGGTACGTGGGTTGAAGACAGGACGTTATACATGGTTGGAACAGATGATATACAAAGTTATATACAAGTCTAGATTAATATTCATAAGATCAAACACCTTGCGAGTTTTTTCCCATATTAATAATGTACCATTGGCAGTTAGCAAGCTCATAAAAAATAAAGATAACTTACTAACATATGATACAAGATTATTACCTCCGATTCTAATCTCCTTCGCTCCTCTTTAGCCTTTTGCTTTGCAATTTCCTTCATTTTCTCCACCTGCAAGCAAACTTTCTCCAATTAAATTTCGAAAACTTATGCTCTGGAATTACACTCAAATGGATATTCGGATCTTAAGTTAAGGATAAAGATAAGATATTTAGCCAATTAGTGTTATAATTACTTTCTATTTCACCAAAGGGTCATTGCATCAACGGTACCGAGGTACCCGAGTTACTGGTAGAGCCCAGCCTCCTAGTAGGTCAAGGTTTCAAACCTCACCACAGGTGAGGAGTATGCTGGAGTATTTGCCGTATATAAATATTGTATACTTCAAAAAGATGCTAATATTGCATTTGAGTACCAAGCTACCAATGACATCAAGGCTTAAGCAAATAAAAATAGACTTTTTGAATGGTCATGACTGATAATACCAGTTTCAAATTCCAATATACTTGGACTTTGAATACTTTAATATATGTAAATAAATGTATAATGAGTGAAAATTTAAAATATATAAGATTACATGATCACATGCCTCTATATTACCTTACGTGCTGCGATTTCCTTGGCAATTTCGGTAGCCCTCCATTCATCAGCTTCTTGATCAGCTTGTTCAAATCGCTCACGTTCCTTGTAAGGCAGCAAAAACTATGTAACCTCAAGCCTCACCTATTTTATAAATAAATAGATAAAGTGCAAGCAGAGGTATCACCTTTGCAAGCATTTCCCCAATTCGTTGTCTCTTTCTTTTTCGCCAAACTTTGTTTCTCTTATGCTTCTGTATCTTATTCGCTAATCTCACTGCTGCAGACTTCTCCTCCCATGGCGTTTTATCATCACTAATAACCTTAAATGGCTCAACCTCATTTCTCAGCTTTGCCATTAAAGCATTTGCTGCTTCCACGGAAGTTTTTTCTTGACTGTCTAACGTTATCCTGTTATTCTCTAGAAACTTCAAGAATCTTCCCATAGCAGTTTTGCATCCCTCGTCCTCCGTTTGTTCTAAACTTTGGTTGCCACCCTTTATTGTGAGAAGCATCTCCAACTCCTTCTCCCTGTAAAGCACAAAAAACTGGAAAGATCTAACGCACCATATTTAATCATACAAATGTAACTTTACATTCAAAATGATCCTACGTTGTTCAAAAACATCGCAAGCATGTCAGTTTGATTTTTATTTTTTGGAAGGGTATCCTAAGCTATGCCTAGACTAATCCCGGCAAGTTATGACTCTAAGACATGAGCCCCTGATAACTCAGTGGCCACAATTGTTGCGTACGCCTGGATTCGAACCCTGGGCAGATGGGATATTCCACCACATCCCCCAGGGCCTCAACCACTACGCCACAACCCTTGATATTTATGGTCAAACAAATTTGGGTTCATGTTCAAAGTTCAAATTTACATCTCCGATGATAGTTAACTCGATGACTAAATGAAATAATTTTAGAAATGATTGTCTTATACTTACATTGCTTCTGCAAGATCAAGAGTGTTCCGTAATTCCTTCAGGGTGCCTTGCACATTTGTTGTATTCCAAAAACTACTAGTCACCGGCGGCAATGGTGGAAACCATGGAGCAGGCGCAACCGGCTGAAATGGAGGTGGATTCATTGGACGCATCATTGTATTCATACAAATCACTGCAAATACATGGCGAAAACATGAAAAACAACATTACTACGGAACTCCATATCATGTTATAGATCACTGATAAATAAAGGTTTTACGAGATTCATACGAACAATTATATCATATTTTTATAGATATTATGTGAATCGATAGGTTACCTACAATTCAATTATTGGTGATGACGAACTAATTAACAAACAGCTAATGGCTCACAAGCTAGTCGAAAATTCAGCAATTAGAAGTCATATCAGCATGCTTTCTTTTATAAAACATGAATAGTAGATTGAGATTTTTCATCATGATCAAGATTCAATGTCAACCAAACAATAAAAATCAGACAATTATTAATAAAAGTTAAAATCAAGCCAAAATTCATGGTCAGAATTCACCAATAAGTTTTACCAAAACCAATGATTGATATGTTATGTGTTTTAAACTTTTAATTACTATAACTTAATCTTAACGACACAATCAACATGAGATTTATACGAATTGAGATGGTTTACTATATTACCAATAATAGCTTAATCTCAACGACACAATCAAAACAAAAGTTTTAGAGCAAAAACAAAGCAAAAATAGAGATACCTTTATAATATAGTCGTGATATCGTTTCTTCTTCCCTCAATCTCTTTGCAATCGAGTTATCGAGCTGCCTATATCGTTCTTGTGTGATGCGTCCACGCCAAGTAAAGCAGTGTTCTTGCTAGACGAATAGAATTTGAATACACAAAGCAGGGCTGTCTGGCAGATGTTGAATGATTAAGAGGTCAGAATAATTAAGATGCTATGTATGATTTAGTGCAGAATGAAAAACGGGGCATTTGGTAAATGTTCTGAATAAACAGTCTCAACGACAAAAAAAATATCGTTTACTTATTATGTAAATATGTAATGTAATACTGCTCAAGATAAACCACAATGACTTATAACTTCTCTTCACCACGTGTATGCATACATGCATCAAAAGAAATTGTGGTGCTATTATTCCATCATAACAGCCCAATAACTAGACAACTTGTAAACATATTGGAAACACACCAAATTATGGTTTACTATAAGCCTCAAAGTACAAGCCCCTAACTAGAAACTAAGAATTGCTAAAGTGTTTTGGTACCATACTAATAATGCTACAAAAACCCAATTGTTGGCTAAAGCTTGTTGAAAGATGGAGGTAGTAGCTATAAACCAATAAATTGGCTCTAACTATTAAAAATCAAGTTAGCAGACATGTAACACACTTAAAGCAAGTTTTGAAATAACATTCCATGTGGACATTGCATAAATCATATTATTGTTAGGATATCATATTATTGGTTGAACTCATTTTTCTCCTAATAATTTGTGAAATAAGAACTCCTATTATATCTTTGGTGTTGGCTACCAATAACTTCTAAACAGAGTACTTGTAATGCTTTCTGCCAGACTGCCACTACATTAATCAATCCATCTATCTATTAAATGCAATGAGAAAACAAAAGAAATGAACTCACCTTAGTGATGTCACTAGAAAAGGTGTGAATTTGGAATTTGCAGTCTTGCAGACACTGCAACATCAATAAGAATTATGTTATTGCAAAAAAAAAAGGTTAACACCAAGTTGGAAGACCATAATTAAACTTGCTATCAATGAGGCATTTCATCAAACACCTGGTATGCATATACCGAATTACCACCTAAAGACTTCTTCTTTTATTTCTACGTGAATATCAATCAAAATTGCACCAAAAAATGCCCTAGAAGAAAACATATTCCCATAATCTACTATAGATCAACCTCAATTTGAGAGATTTCTTGCACCAAATACTGAAACAAAACAATGTTGAAAAACAAACCGTCAAAATCGAATATAGCGATGAAATGGAGTGAGTCTCCTAGAAGAAGAGGACAGGTTTCAAGGGCAATCCAGGAAACATTGGGCCTCTGAATGATATTGGGACGTCTGGTTGAGAGAATCGTTCAGACATTTGTAGCCATTCAGAGGTTCCAATGCAACTTTTTTTTCTTGCCAAACAGTGTTTTTCTCTGATCGAGTCAGAGACTGACTCTTAAAAGGAAATCGTTAATTGATAAAAACTTTTATTTGACAATTTTGTTGCTAGAATCCATGTTAACGGGCAAATTGCCGAAAAAAGTAACATAAATGTCAAAAAATCTAATCAAGAAAACGTACATTTTCTTTTGCCGAGAAAGGACTATGCATCTGATTTTGTCAAAAAAAAAAAAAGGGAATGTGACCTGATTAAAGTGATGGTTGCTTAATCAGCAGGTAACCTACTGAGGTATTTGTCCAAGTGGCAGTCCAGTCAGCACCATCACACCTTTGACCGGCGCTGACCGGAGTTGACCGCCACCTACTGCCACCACCACCCAGCGCCACCACCACCACTCATCGCCACTCACCACCACTGACTGCCACCGCCACTCACTGCCACTGACTGTCACCGCCACCCACCGCCCATCCCCCCCTCTTTCTTAGAATCCAACATCTAAATGCCTATAGATAAGGTAGGTGAGGCGCGAACGCCACCCACTGCCACCGCCACCCAAGGCCATCGCCATCCACCGCCGCCGCCACCCACCACCATCCACAGGCGCTGCCACCCACCGCCACCACCACTCACTAATTTTGTCGAAAAAGGTAACATAAATGTCTAAAAAATCCAATCATGGAAACATACATTTTTTTCCGACAAAGAATTATACATTTGATTTTGTCAAAAATGGGGAAGAGCAACCGGTTGTACAAGTTACCAGTTACTCTTCCTTTTTTTTGACAAAATCAAATGTATAGTCCTTTCTCGGCAAAAAAAAGTGTACGTTTCCCTGACTGGATTTTTTGGACATTTATATTACCTTTTTCGGCAATTTGTCCTACGTTAATTGATTCGAATTCAATTGATTTAGGTGGATTAGATAAAATTAATGTAATATTCTATTGTGAGTTTTTAACTAGGTTTTAAATGGCTGGTGGCATAGCATGACGACGAGGCCAAACCTCAAGCCTCAAGAGCCATGGGGTTTTTAAAACATGACTTGTGACGTCAAATTTCTAGAAAATATGACTTAAGCAATGGCAGTAGGAAGTTAAATTAAGTTATATATTACAAAGTAGTAATAAGATATTAAAAATGTAGAGAAAAATTAAATACCGCATTACAAGAACCGTGCATTAGGCCATGACTTGTTACAAGTTTAATGTGGCGTAAAACACGAGCCTTATATCATAGCACAACGTAACAAATATTATAGCAAACCTTTTAGAACCGTGCCCAATAATTGACTAATTCAATTTGGATGCTCATGATTTGGATCCAATCCAACCTAGTTATGGTTGATTGGTTCTAATTGAATTGATCGCCTTTTGTATACCCTCCTAGTTAGAACAAGTATTTTTGGCATACTATATGATAAATATCTTGTTGCTAATTACATCGATAAATATGTTAATTTAGTATTGAATTATGCAATTTACATTTGCATCTACACAATTATTAACACCATTTCTTTAGTTATTTATCAATGTTTTCAATTATTCCATTGTCATATCAGATCGATGTATTATAATCTTAACTTCTAGTTTGTCAGTTTAAGTATATGTAAATGAAATATAAAAATTACAAACAATGACAAATCAAATATTTATTGTAGTTAATAAATATGCTTAATATCTTTAATATGAATCCATAATTTGAAGAAATGCCTTCCAAAACAACTATATATAACTATTTTGTGAAGTTCGTTAAATGTATGCATCTGGCTCTTCCAAATAGGAGGAAGACGAGAGTGGAGTAGGGTGTGTTTTGTATATAGACATTACAAAAATATATGCACGTATAGGGCTGAGTGATGGAGGTTGATGAAATTTTATGTAAAGTTTTACGGTTTAACTTGATGTTTATATTCTTAAAGTTTTTAAAACTTATATAACAAAGTAGGGTAAAGTTAGAATTACCTTAATAACATGATTGATACATATAACAAATCAACTAAAGAGATGACAGAAAAGAAACTGTATATTTTTACCACATGTTATTAAAAGTCTAATTAAGTAACAAGATTTAGCATTTTTTTAATCAAATATCCATATGTTTGTTTCTGATTATTTTATGTCGAAACGTGGTGCTATATTAACTTCTCAACCAAAAAGATGTGTTGTTAGTTTCACCAAAGTTTTGAATGACACAAGTGGGCACAGTACTCCCACATGTGATCATCATTTGTAAACTAGATATAACTTGAGATCAAACAGTACAAAAAACGCCAAAATAATAGAAGAAGACATGCATGTACGTCAATCAATCAAAGAATAAGTCACAAATGAGTGGTCACTTACCAGACATGAACATCAAAAGATATCATAATAATTATTTGAACGGTCTAGAAAAGCAATAGTACACGTTACATACTATTAAGCATACAGAAACCCTCGTTGTCGATCACTAGCCAATAATCTAGGACCGAGTACAGTACTCAGATACCTAATATGAAATTGATATTATCTTTAGCATGATGCCCGTTTAGGTGTGTACCAGCTTTGAAGGCTTGTGTTTATATCTAGCTTAACTGATATATTGAGAGAGACAGGCATACGAGATACCTACTTTAAAATATAATATATATTGTTACACTTTTGATATCATGTGAATGAAAATAAATTCATAAGGTGTTAAAAGATGAAGATGGTTCCACATACATAAAGAAACAAGAGAAAAAGGAAACAAGATCACGTGATAAATGGGACTTGTGAACACTTGGTTCAGCAAAGGCATGTTATGATCGAGGACAAAATTGTTGCAAAGAAACGTACCAAATAAATCAACATTTTCCTTTTGACAAGACCTTTCAAAAGACTGCAAATAAATAGGAAATCTATGACAAACTATAAGTTTAGAAAACAAACAAAGTGGAAACAGTGTTCTCTATTATTGCACTTATGAAGAGTTCTTTCCGGAATGTACGATGAGAATCTGACTGTATTTGAATCTTAAAGTTCATTTCAAAAATCAATATTAATACAGAGAAAGGTTCAAATGAGAAGTGCTAAAAAAACAAACTAGAGAACTGATCTCAACTGTTGAAGGACGCGATTCACGGAGGATGATTGATCAAAGCCGCCTTTATTGACCGGATGAGTGGTGGAAATCACTTTTCTACTTCGTATTTTTTTAGCACTTCTTATTTGAACTTAATACTATTAATATATTTATTATTACTAATATCAAAATATGGTAGATCTAACAATCTCTACCTGCTTGTTAATTTCAAGGGACAAACTGTTAGAGCATGCGTTATGCTCAATCCGTGAGCATCGGGTTCCATCGGAACACCACCACCCCCTACATGGGTTTCATGGCCCGGGTCTGCCAAGCAGATCGCAAAGCACCCCCACCCCTTTTCTCTCTCTCGTTTATCTCTATCTCTCTCTTTTTTTTCTTTTCTTTATTAATTACTTAATAAAATAAGAAGTGTAGATAAGATTGGGTTGCGTATAACACATGTATTGGGTAAGGTAGAAGATAAGAGCGAGAAAATGATGTGGCGCTGATGTGTCAGCGGGTAAGTTTGAGAAATTTAGATTGTATAACTCAGTCTTATTGCACAGGGGGTGGATTGATAGTATTTGAACAATTCAATCTAATTTTTGTGGTCTCAACAATCCGGTCAAAACTACAATCCAACCCAATCTAAATTGTGCAGGTTGTATTGGTGGAATTGAAACTTTTTTATGTCAATTTATAATCTAATTAAGCATTTGTGTTTGAACAAGTAAAATAAAAATGATATCATACCAAAAATGCTAACAAATATAAAAAACATTGAAGGTTAATATGTACGAGAAAGTAAAATTACAGTTGAAAGTGTAATATAATTTTGAAAGTGTAATATAATTTTGAAGGTTAATATGTACGAGAAAATAAAATTAGTCTAATATCTAACGTATATATTGATTAATAACATAACAATCATATTAAATCTGTAGTATAGAAAGACATCGAGTTCATCGGGTTAGGTTGGGTTCAAATTATCCTAACTCAAATCCAGCCCAAAAGATATAATTTGATCTAACTTTATATCAATTACATGTTAAGTTACCTTGGTTTAAGCTTTTTTTGGCTTTTTTACATTTGGTTGCTTGGATTTTTTTAGCAGCCCTTCCCCACCCTCGCCCGCTCCGACATTCTCTTTTTCTATCGCTAAACCTTTTCATTCGAAAGTAAAGCAATCGACAACTTATTTTTATGTTGGACTAAGAAATTAATGATGAATAGTTTAAGAACTTAATGATGAATAGTCATAGAATAATCAATTATTGTAATTATACTTCTTTGATTATAAAATATGATTAGATTAATGGTACCACGAATGGTGATGGTATGTTTATTTTATATATGGTATATAAGAATAATCTTTCAATTTAAATAATATAAGTCATGATCATGCCTCAAATGTGGTGATCATCTATACATGCTCATTAGTCATTATGATTTGGCTTGTTTTTTTTTTCCAATTCAAGATTTATAAGATCGGTTATTTTTAGTATTCTTTTGTATGTTTTCATTTTAAGGGGTTTTTTTGATTGAAAGTTATTAGATACAAAAATAAGATGAGACCAAAATTCTAACATTGTAGATTGATTTGATATAAATATAATGAAGTAATTTTTGAGTGGTGGGTCATTCATGCTTTGATAGGAATGAAATATCTATAATTCCTTATACTCCCCCTCCACTATTATTTCCCAAAATATCAACCAAATGTCCTTAAATAATCGTTGCATTTGTATGAAAATATGTTCTATAAAATGTATATCTAAGTAATCATCGTTAAAACTTTAATTTATAAACTAATTATGAAACAATTCACGGTAATTGAGAAAAATATTATGCATGTAAACTATCAACTATGAAAGATCAATCACTTGGAAGTTGGAAGAAGTATGATATAGATAAACTTGACCTCTATAGCTAGATAAAAAAATTATTTACGTGAAACATATAGCTTGTACATAATATATGCAACTACAACACTTTTGAGCCCCTTCTATCTCCCTAGACTCTTTAGACAACGTATTAACATAGGTAGCTAACTAGCTACCTCATATATGACTAATTTCCTCGTCTTTCACTAATTTCTTCGTTGCTCATCCTTAACATACCTTACGTATACTTTCTATGTTTTGACGTCTTGGATCCCTCGCTTTTACTATAATCAATCATATTAATACTATAATCAATCACATTTGATATTAAATCATAGACATCGACGACCTTTGATTCAGGTGGGTCACCTGAATCATATATGATTTTTTTAATACATGGGACCCATATAGCATCATATATGGTTAAGATTACTTCCTTTGTTTTTACAAATACTAAAAGGTCTTATTTGAATCTTTTGAATCTACTTATATATATATATATATATATTATAATTTTGAATTTCTATAACCAAATTGTTCAATCTTACATACCTTAATAAATTAATTTCTCAAAAAATTTAAATGTTTTATTAAAAACTTCAAGTGAGTCACCAAATCATATATGATTTTTTTAATATATGAAACTTACATGGATCCACATCATATGTGGTTCAGATTGGTTAAATATCAAAAGTTCTTATTTAAACCTACTTATACTAGAAATATACCCGCGCGCGTTGCAGCGCGAAGTATGTATCAATTGCCCGATTTTTATATACATCAATTTAATCATATGTGTTCAATCAATTAACCTCCTAATGGTTTATTGAATAGTCAATTTCGAAAAATGAAATAAAAGTATTATCTTTATATAATAGAATATATAATATAATTGAATAAAAAATATTCAATATTGGGCTTATTTCGAAGGTATTGACGAGACGATTATGATGGTATAATTTGTTAAAAAAAACGTAATTTTAATATAAATTTTAGTTCTTAATATATGATTAGTTAGATTATATGATAAGGGTTTAAAATAGAAAATGAAAAAGTAAAGGACTAAAATAAGATTTAACAACTAATTATGGGGGTATAAAGTGTAAATGTGTAAAGTAATTGTTGAACAAAAAATTGTCAAATTGAGTTATTCTCTTATATATATAGTATAGATATATTATAATTTTGAATTTGTATAACCAAATTGTTCAATCTTACATACCTTAATAAATTAATTTCTCAAAGAATTTAAATGTTTTATTAAAAAATTAATGTTTAATAAGTTTCGAAATGAAAGAAATATACCTTTAATTTTATGTAATTTATTAAAATATTTTTAAAATTGTAATATTTGTCTTTTTGATGAATAAATATATTGATTACCAATAATATAAACTAATATAAATAAATAATACCAATAATTACAATAAAACTAACTAATAATTCAAATTTATTATTAATTATTAATTATCAATTATCAATTAATATGTAATAATAACTAATAATAATAATAATTAAACTTATATAAGCTTTTGGAGCTCATTGAAGCGCTACTTGACTTATAAGCTATTTTTAATTTAAATGGTGCTTTTGAAATAACAAAATATATATATTTTAACTTACTAGCTCAACTTATTTTTGCAAATAGGATTTTTTTTAAGGTATGAAGCACTTGTTAAAAATTGAGGGTGCTTGATATATTAGAAAATATAATAACAATAACCAAAAGATAAAAAAACCTACAAATCAACCAAAAAGGACCCCTTAAACCAAACAAAAAAAACTTAAAATCATTCAAAATCAAAAACTTTTGAAAAATATTTGAAACTGTAAAATTCGATTAATAACACTCGGACTATTTTACGAGTCTTTGATCCAACTCATTAGAATCCTTGAATCTAAGTTTATAACTTTTGTTTGCAAAAGTATGGTCTAGAATGCAATTATTTCTCAATAAACCTTTTAATGTCGACAAATAAACAATTTTTTTGTCGTATGTTTACCTAATTTCTTTAAGGTTTAACTTACTTTATGTCATATTATGTTATGCAACATTAGAGGTCATGGTGTCCAATTAATATTTTTTTCTTAAATACATCCCAGTTTAAAAATATGGGGACGTTAATGAAACTATGTATATATATATATATGGAAAGGTTTAAACGAGAAGCATGTTAATATAGAGAACGTGAGGAGCAATCTCAACCACAGATCTTGCAGTATGGTGGACGTGATCACGGAGGATTGACGCGATTCATGCGAGGGTAGAGATTATTAAAGGGGGGGACCGGTCAAACCCGTCTTTGTTGACCGGATGAGTGGCTGAGATTGCTTCTCACGTTTTCTTAAATTGATATGATCCTCGTTTGAACCTCAAAAAGGACCATATGAGAATGATATATTTTTAAAAGAATACGAAAACCAACAAAAATCATAGATGATTTTGCATTAAATTTGGGAAAAGGCCATGAGAATGACTGTGACTCCAAATTGCAAAGTCCCGCAAATCATGTATGATTTTGTACATGAATCATATATGATTTTGTTCGTTCTCGAATTCTCTTGAATAGATATCATTCTCATTTGAACCCACTCATATATATATATATATATATATAGGGTTAGGTTTAAATGTAAACTCAAATTAGGTTGTGAACGTAAGGACCACTAAAATTGCGTCACGTGACAATATTTATTCTGAATATCATGCATTATTCAGAGTGAATAAAGGCGCCTAAGCTTTATTCACTTTGAATAATGCATGATATTCAGAATGAATATTGTCGCGTGACGCAATTTGAATGAAAAATGAGGTTTCATTGGAGCTTTCACACACGCACACATAGAGAAAGAGAGTGGAAATTTATTGTGAACCTAAAAAATAATATAAATCGTGTAAACTCATGGTTGTATATATATCATCAATAATTTATTTTGTTTTAGAAAAGAAACTATAACAACGTTGAATAGAAATTAGAATCAATTGAAAAATGGAAAATTTACTAATAGTATTTTTATCTTTTCTATTTACTTAATAATATCAATAGCTATAATGATCTAAAGTCCTTATGTCACAAATTCATTTAGCATGGCATCTATTTTTGAAATACATGTTTAAAGACTATAATACATTTTCTTTTTCTAAAAAATTAACGATTTTTAAAGCACCTTTTCCAAATGATAATTGAATGAACATGGTATCTTGCACTTACAAACTAAAATTTTATTTTCGAAATTATATGTCTTCTAAGAGATATGATTGGAGTTTAAGGTTGTGTTTGACAAAAATAAGCTAATTGATAAGCTAGTAAATGTTTGGATGGATCATAAATTAGCTTATTAAAATACTAGTTAGAGTTTTAGGAGTTTTTTGTAGTTTTTTCAATTATATTCTTATATATTAATATTCATTATTATACCCCAAGATACATTTTTTATCATTTTACATACTCATAAACTAGTTTTTGCCAAACATTATTTATTTATAAGCTAGTTTATCAGCTAGTTTGTCAAACACATCCTAAACCCATACACTTAGAAATATATTGAAGACATTTTATAACTTTGAAATCTGATTTCATATCTTAAAATGAACACAAATAACATTCTAGGTCTTTTTTATGGCAAGAATTCTTACTGTATATATGCATAAAATAACAAGAAATATAATATCAAAAACATGTACACAAAATCTAAAGAACCAAAACAATTATGTATAATGAGTGAACAACAATAAGTGATATCAAAATCCATAATAGGTTCGTCTGCCATGACTCCAAGCATTCGTAGTCTCCCAGGGATTAGTCGATCCCCGGAGTATTAGTTGATGTGCATAAGCTAACCCAGAAACCCATGATTACCCAAAAATAAGTTTATATCCATCATCATACATTCCCTTTTATAACTTATTAATATTCAAGTTTAAAGTCTACATTTGTAATAATCCTCTTATCTTTAATCAATCTTCATAAATAGGAGTTTCATCTTCCCTGTTCTTGATTTCTTCAGCCTTCTGTGTATCAAAAAACCAACTATCTAAAGTGAGAATTTTGATCTAAAATGATCTTAGAAAGAATTAACTAAAGTGATCGTCAACATATAAAATGCAAATCTATAGGGTAAGATTTAAATAAGAAAGACAAAAAAAATTGAGAACATCATAAAGGATAAACCAAAAAAAGTTTATTTGAAGATTCATATGTGCCCCGTATTTTCTTTTACTAGCAATTCACATATGAATCTTCTATTCTTACTTTCTCAATCTTTTTGCCTTTCTTATCCATATACATGCATATATATATATATATATATACACACACACACACACACGAAAGTTCGGCTGCAAACTCAAATTTCATTGTGAACGTGAGGAGAGCGCGCCACGTGGCATATTCAATCTGAATAATCATGTACTATTCAAACTGAATAACATTGAATATTGTATTATTCAATTTGAGTAATACATGATTATTCAGACTGAATATGTCACGTGACGCGCTATCGGTTGTCCTTACGTTCACAATGAAATATGAGTTTTCATTTGAACCCGACCGTTACATATATATATACACACACATACACATATATGTGTATGTGTGGTGAGAGATCTAAAAGAACATTACCGAATGATCTTTTACAATGAACGACTGCCTCATGGATTGATCTTTCATCATAGTCGCACGATCCGTTTCTCGGAAATGAAAAATGAGGTCCATGTGTTGGATTAGGACTCCAACTCTTTGTTCTCCGTAATGTGGTAGCGTAGACTTCGGTCCTCTCACTAAGTTTCTCACTTGTAAGCACAAAAGATGACAAACAAACCAAATTTGTTGAACTATCCACGATTCTTATACTTTTTCGTGGTAGAAGAAATCTAAAACATTTTTTAAATACCCTTTTAGTAGAAATTCCCCAATCCGCGAAAAGTTGACTATAACTCTTCTTATTTTTTGAAGAACTCTTTGATAGAAAATGAACAACGGGTGTAGCAGGAGACGAGTGAAGCCTTGGCTCGTTGATGGATTTTGGAATGATACGTCCATCGAAGAAAATTTCATCGGCATGAACAAGATTCGGGGTGCAAATTGGAAGATCAAAACAGAAGTTATGGGATTCTTTATTGGATCTATGTGAATCGACAACAGAATTTATGTTTTCTTCTTTACAGCAGTCGGTGTGATCTTCGTTGTTGTCGAAGATCCCATCGAGGGATGGTTTTCGATGGATTAACCAACTGTAGGAGAAACTTTCAATGGTGAGACATTGGGAGGTTTCCATGATTGGCTTGGAAAAAATTTAGTTTAAGTTTTTAGCAAATGATCATGGACAAGCGTTTATATAAAAAAAATTGTAAGTGGGCCGAAAAATATTCTTTGTAATTCGTACACATTATAGAAAAGAAAAACTTGTGTATACTTTGTAAAACAAATGATAGTTATATTTGAAATTAATATCTAATTAATATAAAATATATATTTTAATCATAGAAACAACTTGGATTTTTGGTGTCTTTTTGCCATGCCCATGAACCAAAGTTGACAAAGTAATTGTTTGACTTTTATCATTAGGTCATCATAATATCATAGTTGTGAAATGATAATAAATAATTCTTAAAATTTTGGATTATGATTAAAATATTTTAATAAATGGAAAAAAATAAATGACTTATGAAACAGAATCAAAATTATTATTTCTTAAATGACGATAATCCAACTTAGTGTTTTTATTTTATATTATCATTCTTAATTTTTATATCTTTATGTTCAAAAAATAAAATAAAGAAACCACAGTAGAAAGATAATTATTTTGCATCATCCCTTTCAAAACTTTAATCAGAAAACAAAGTTGGACCTCTCTCTCTCTACCCTTCATTTTCATCTCCAACCATCCATGCAACCAAAAGACTTGGCCTTTTTAGCATGGAAATGAATAATGATTTAACCAAAAGAGACTCATTATTAATAGTAAAAGAGAATTTATGAGTTTACATCAAATAAAGTATCATGAATTTTTTATAAGGTTGATCTAGATTTTGCCTAGACTATATTTTTGGCAATTTGAAAATTAAATTTTGGCCATTTGAAACTAAGCTCTACATGATGCCAACGTCTAGACTTGAACTTGGATGGATGAGATATTCCACCACATCCTCTAGGGTTTTTGCCAGTACGCTACCATCCTTGTGGTTAAGTGTCATGAAACTAGTAATCACTAAATACGTGATTCATCCAAATTATTAGGTTTTTTTCTAGAATATGTAATTTGGACTTTCAAGTTTTTAACATGTGTCAAACAAGAAAAGCTAGCTAGAGACAAAATGATAATTGCTAATTTATTTATACTTTACTTCTTAAAACTCCTTGCTTTACGACTATTTATGCGCATATTATGTTATTTGATGATCGGGACAAGAAACATACTAAAAAGGGGAAATCAGGAGGTAACCTTACCAACAACCTCAGATGACGATAAGGCACTATTAACTCGAGCCTAAGCGTTGCACAACATGCCAGGCGACCAAGGCCAAGTTGCATACTACATGCTACTATCTCACACCAACATCACATGGGTGACCCTAGGTCATGGATATATAGTTCAACAAATTTGATTTGTTTGTCCATGAAAATGATAACCAAACCAAATTTGTTGAGCTATTCACGGTTCTTATATTTTTCCATGCTTAGGGTTGTGGCTTATTTCATTGACCAAAATCACGTTTTCTCGATTTTTGAGCGATTTTTCTTGAGGTTTTTGTATTAAGCTTGGGATTATGTTATTTGTTAGACTTGGCACCATCTCAAGATTTTTTTTCCCTATTTTGAAAGATGAAGATAAACTATGATTTTCGTACCCTTGAATAGGGGTGTGCATTAGATGACATCCAATGGATTTGAGGGGATCCAATCATCCATTGGATGTTCAAACCAATAAACAAGATCATATTTTCTATGAAATCAGATGATCAAATAAGGCTTTAAATGTTAATATAAATTCTATTATATTTTCACCTACTTACTTAAGTTAACTATTTATTTTAGTTGATATGAATATAACTGAACCAACACAGTTTAATTAATATAATTGTAAGAATATTTTACGAATGATATAGCTTTTATCCAATTATAATTTTGGTGTAGAATGATAAAGATGCTTTGATATAGTGCAAAATGGAATTTCTTTGTTTGTCAATTGTTTAGAATGAAATTAAGGCGAATGATTAAGGAAGGCTCAAGATACAAAATCATTTAGAGAGTTTACGTTTACTTATCAAATAAAGATTCATCTCTTAACGATTCAGAAATTACCTTTTAACGGAGTTGTTAAGAAGTAAACAAAGAACCCCTAAAGTTATAGAATACACCAACTAACATTTTTTTTAGAGTTTTTAAAATATAAGACCTCATAGCAAACTTACATATAAGTCGAAATGATCATTAGAAGTTCATAATTTCCAAGTATATACTAAAAGATCCATCTGATAATGTATTTATATTTCATATCATATTAAATAAACTAGATATTTATTAAGTTTAAAACAAATAAACATTAATATAATACTAAAAGACCAATTTTATTAGATAATTTAATTCATAAATTATAAAGAAAAACAAAAAAAAATTGTATAGAGGCAAAATCGATATATTATCTATTAAACTAATAGATGTCAAAGGTTTGTAGTCTAAAGGCATTTGATGTTTAGTAAGGTGCCTTCCTTCCTTATAGTTATGGGTTTAAGTCCGGTCATAGATATTAGTGTAGATTTAGGAGTAGATTTAGTAGATATGTTTATTTGTTACCATTAAAAAAATCTATTCAACTAATAGATGCATAGAATATTGTTCTCAAAAGAAATAAGTTACATAGCTAGTGGGTCATAATGTTAGCCCAAAAACATATTAGCCCTGTATGTTGGGCCATATATTGGCCCAATAGCTCACTTCGATTGGGTTTAAGTCTTGCTTATTTGCTTTTGCATAACTAAAAGGTCAATGATGCTTTTCTGGTTCCTACGAAGGGAACGACTTGCTTTTTATTTTGGTAAAAAAATTGATTATCGATAATTCAATCGGTTTTACAAGAAACTTGTCTTAAAGAATTTTATTTTTAGAGGCATTGTTTGCCTCACTTGGCTATTGATGCTATCGGAGGATCAAAATTGAACCCTAGACTTGTCTTAAATTTGGACAGTGTCGTCCCGCCCTTTTAACTGAGTTACACGTCGAAAACAGTTGCTTTGTATTAAGTTATGTTTGATAATCGTAATTAATTTCTTTCAAATAACTATTTTATTAGTTATAAGTTCATTTTAAAATTTTTATTTCAAATTGTCTTTCAATAAAACTTGATGCCTCTCTTTTCACATTTATGATATTGGGATGCACTCAATATAATATGCGTATGATACCATTTTTTATTTCTTTTATCATGTTCATGCTTTTATTTATGATACATGAAAATACCGTTAGAAAATAAGATAATAGGAAAAGAAACATACGCAATAAACGATGTTTAGGACATGATTTACGAGATCTTAAGATAATATTAGCCCATATTAATCAACAAAGTTTTTTTTTGGAACGGTGTCCTAGTAAATTATAGTTATAAAGTATTAGCCCTGATAAGTCCATCGTGGACGTCTGAAATTGAACCTTAAGTAGATGGAATATTATGCCGCATCTTCTGGAGCCTCAACCATTATACCACAACCCTTGGGGTTTTAATCAATGTGGTTCGGGGTAGGTGATGGTCATGCCGAAGCTCTCTTCCTAGTTCTTCCTTTTTGCCGTTCAAAAAAAATCAATGTGGTTCGAGTTGTGAATAGTACACCCTCATAGTTTTTTTTATAAAACATATTCAACAACTAAACATGTTCTCAATGAACAATCGGAAGGTAAGGAGGATTGAGCTTAGAGATGTCAAATGATGATAGGAGCGCACACATGCACGTACACGTGTACACATACACATACACATACACCTGCATTTATGAGAACACCGACATACCCTTTAATATAGTTGATCATGTGTGATACTAAATTTTAGACGTGGATGACATTTGACGCGACCTAGGTTGTACTGGTGCCCACGGTGGCATGTGCACCATTTTGTTCATTCGGCATAAAGTAAAAAAAAATCTGGTTTGTGAAAGGTGCAACCTATCGTTTTAGAATCTGCAATCATATTATTTTAAGAGATGTAATCGTATCTCATAATCAATCAAAAACACCGAAAAAGTCCCTACAATTTGCTAAAAAAACTTAAATATCCCTCAAAATCAAGCAAAACCCCCTTTAAAAATCTCTCAAAACAGTAAAATTAGGGTAAAATCACATCAAACGATATTGAATGTTGGTAAAAAAAGATGAAAACACGTTGATAAAAACCGGATGAAAAATGTGGTGCGATCAAATGAAAAACTTTACGGTTCCACCCCTAAGCACGTCACTCTTACAATACTAGGTTCGTCAGATGTTTTATCACATGTGATAAAGACATTCTTGATGTGATACTATAATACATTACATACGATAATAAATTAGAGATGCACACGACCTTTTGCATGACCTAAGTTGTAGGGTACGTTGTCTGCACACCAATAGGTTGTTTTACACATAATATCACATCAAATGGAGATGTTCTCGTTTGGGTCTCCACACACACACTCATAGGAGGTTTAGGGGAAAACCTCTAATGAAAATAGAAGAACACCGTGGTATCCCTTAATCTTAAGTTCTTGACGATATGCATTTGTGCATACAAGTAAATTAAGTTGTTTTTTTAATGTGCATGTTAGAAATTACTTGTGTGCATATTGTAAAGATGAAAAGCTATCAATGTATTTCTTAGTTTTCTATTTTCGTGAGGTTTTCTCGTGCCCATACACGCACACACAAATATATATATATATATATATATATATATCTATATAGAGGAAGGTTAAAATGCACCCCATTAAAATGTTACCTCCCTTACACCCCTAATCTTAGCCCTTCATCTTCAAAGATTTGAAATTAATTATTTATTTATTGTTTTGTATTTATTTGAGCTGATAAGGGCTTTTATGTCATTTCCAAATTGTTTGTTTTTTTAAATGAAAGGAAATTAAAAGGCATTATCCTAATGAAACGGATGAATAGATGGACTTTCCATATTTTCAGGGTGGTTTTTTTGGTAGTTATTTATTCATGATCATCATAAATAATTTGTTTGATTTTTTTAATGTGGATATTCAATTCAAATTAGAATTTCGTCTTTAAATTTATTCGTATAACTTTTGTGTTTGTGGAGTGTTCTTAATTTCATGGACGATGTGGAAGTCAAAAACGAATTCAATATGGGTGATTCAAGTAATGACGAATTTGATGTTTTTGATTCGTTGATTGATGCTCAAAAAGATGTTGATGAAGGAAAATATCTTGACGTGCATGGCGCTAATGATGTTGATGATGGCGGCGTTGATATGTGGAACAGAAGAACATATTGAAAAATGGAGGTGGGATTTTTTTAGACGTTTTTTTTCCTAAATCAATTCATATAGAACATGATGGAGTATATTTGGAGCGTCGGAAAATGTTATCGAAAAGATGAAGATCCGATGCACGTCCAATGAATGTTCTGATGAATGTGTGAATGTATGAATTTTCCGACGAATGTCCGATGAATGTATGGATTTTCCGATGCACGTTCGATGAATGTATGAATTTTACGATGATTATTCGATGAACGTATGAATTTTTGTCTGATTACATGTTTGATGAATGTATGAATGTATGAATGTATGAATTTTCCGATGAATGTATGATTTTTCCGATGAACGTATAAATTTTCCGATGCATGTCCGATGAATGTATGAAGTTTACGATGATCATTCAATGAATGTATGAATTTTTATCTGATTACATGTTCGATGAATGTATGAATGTATGAGTTTTCCGATATACGTCTGATGAATGTATGAATTTTACGATGATCATTCGATGAATGTATGAATTTTTATTTGATTACATGTTCGATGAATGTATGTATTTTCCGATGAATGTATGAATTTTCCGATGCACGTCCGATGAGTGTGAATTTTACAATGATCATTCGATGAATGTATGGATCTTTATCTAAATACATGTTCGATGAATGAATTTTCGATGAATATATGAATTTTCCAGATGAAGATATGAATGTTTCAACGAATACATGTCCGACGAATGCTTAGGTTTTGTAATGAATGTATAAGTTTCTTGATTATTGTCCAATGGTAGCAGTTTCGTCTTCTTCGATTTTTGTTTCATAGATTCAAATTATGAATCTTGTAGAAGTTAAAAATGGATATGATGATAATGGGTTAATTTTGAAATGATAATAACTTCCTCAATTATGTAATTTTCTAAAAGCTAATATTTAGGGGTAATTAATTTCCTTGATTTTTAAAAAAATTCAAATTTTGTGAATTTGACTTATATACCCCTAATCACATCCTTGCCGCCTATTTTTGTCCAATTAAAAAAAGAAGAAAGTATTTATTTAATCCAAATTCATCTTGATCGTTGATTTGAAGATGGAAGGCTAAGATTAGGGGTGTAAGGGAAGTAACCTTTTCATGGGGTGTATTTTAAAAGCCCCCTATATATATATATATATATATAGACGAAAGTTCAAATGTGAACCACTTTTTGGTTGTGAACGTGAGGACAACCGAGAGTGCGACACGTGGCGGCTTTGAGTGTTGTAACGTCCCAAAACCGTAAACGTTTTAATCTTTTTGTGTGTGATGCTCGATTTTCTTTTGCTTTTTATATAAAGATAATAGGATTTATTTAATTGATTGATGGGCCTAGTTAGGAGTTAGAGTTGGAACCCAATTAGGATTTTTCTTGTTGGGCTTTAGAGTCAAGTAGTAGTGTTGGACTCAAATCCCTTTTAGTTGGCCCATAAGTTTATCAAAAGAGTTATCAGATTACTTTAAACTAAAAGAAAATAAATAAACAAATAAGACTTGTTGGAAAAGTCAATTGGGGGAAAATAGATATCTATATATATATATATATATATATATCTGTATAGAACGAGAGAGAGATATATATATATCAGATTGAGAGAGAAAGAAAATCAGAGAAAGAGAGAGATATTAAGATCGAGAGAGAGGGAGAGTGAGCCGAGAAGAAAGAGGGACCAGAGGAGAAGGCAGATTCGGGAAGGAGAGCTCGATTTGCAGGTAATCACTCTCGATTCTCCTTGTTCTTGTTCTCGCAAGTTTTAAATTAGGGGTTTTGATGGATCGATAATGGTGGTTTAGCGGCGGCACAAGGCGGCAGCCTTGGTTGCCGACCTTAGCAGTGGTAGTAGGCTGCAGGTGTCGTTCCGACACCGGCGGTGGTTGTTATGTGTACCGGCGTGCGGTGGTGGTGGCTCTCCATCACTGCCGCTGACCGGCTGTTGTTGTTTTCTTAGTGTCCGGTGGTGGTGGAGGTACAAAACCACCGCTGCCCGCCGTTGATTTTCTCTTGGACCGGCAGCAACCTCATGGTACTGTTGCTGTTGTTTTATTGGTGACCGGTGGTGGTGGTTATCACCACTGCCGCTGCTGTTTAGCGGTGTTCGTTGGTGGCGGCGGTGGGCCTACCCATCGCTGCTGTTGCGGTGGTTATCGGCAGCAGCTGCTGCTGTCGCTAGGTGGATCGGCGGTGGCGGTAGACTTCTTGCTGCTGCTGCTGTCGATTTGCCGACCGGCGGCGGCTGTTGCCGTTGTTGCGGTGGTCCAGCGGCGGTGGTAAGTGACTACCGCTGCTGCTGTCGACTATAGGACAAGCGATGGTGGTGGCTAACGCTGCTGCCACGTGGTTGCTAGTGACGATCAGTAGCGGTGGTGGTTTATACCACTATTGCTGCTGCTGTCCTTTTCGTTTTGACCTGCGGTGGTGGTGGTGGTGGCATACGTCACTGCTGCTGCCGCCGTGATGGCTGCCGACAGCGGCGGTTGTGGCCGCGGCTGTCCGGTTTTAGTTATCGCGTCCGAGCGGTGGGTTTAACCGCCGCAGTTGTTAGTGTGACGACCGACAGCCACGGTTTACACCCGCGGCTGTCCGGGCTGCAATCCGGGTCTAGACCCGTGCATCGTCGCATCATCGTCTTAGTACCCACGTAGGTGAGTCTCTTCCCGCATAGATAGGTTGATCGAGTAATGAAAAAGGAAAAAGAAAAGCTTGTAGGATTTATGTTGGTAAACTAATTTCAGATCATAGTGTGGTTAGATTGGGTCGTTATCCGGGAGTCACGGGATTTATTCCTTAGCTTATCCTTTTAATTAGGGGACGTGATTTATTTTTATAATATCGAATAGTTGGATTGATGTAGATACGTATATATATGAACGTGTTATTTCAGAGTTGCCGTAACGAGTTCGAGTTGCGTTCTGTGCTTAGTATTTTGCGGATCAGGTGAGTGGGATTATGTGCTTTTGTGTTGTTATATATATGTGTATGTGCTTGATGTGATAAGATGGCCGGGTTGCGGGATGACCCGAAGAGCGAGTAATCGCTAAGGCCGGGTTGCGGGATGACCCGAAGAGCGAGTAATCGCTAAGGCCGGGTCGTGGGATGATCCGAAGAGTGGGTAACCACTAAGGCCGGGCTGCGGGATGGTCCGGAGAGCGGGTAACCGTTAAGATGTTTATGCGATGTGGTGTATATATATGTATATGTTGCGACATGATTGTGTATATTCTTGCTCACTAAGCGGTTGTGCTTACCCCACGATTTCTTAATTTTTTTTAGGTACAAGTTCGAGCAAGGATAAAGGCAAGGCTCCGGCTTGATGATTCCCGCGGCAGCATTCCGATTAGTTTGGATCGATTTTAGTTATTATTTTAACATTTGATTTTTGGGGGATTTTGAACGTTTTAAACGATTGATTTATATGGTTATTTTCTTAATATGAGTTTCTATGTTAAAAAAAAGGGTTGGTTTAAAATTTACGGGTGTTACAAGTGTGGTCCCCCTCTTTAATTCAATGCCCTCCCTTGAATCGCGCCTAGTCATCCGCCGTGGACTTGACGTGGCGCCTAGTCATCCGCCACGTGTCGCGCTCTCGGTTGTCCTCACGTTCACAACTAAAAAGTGGTTCACATTTGAACCCACCCCTATATATATATATATATAGAGAGAGAGAGAGAGAGAGAGAGAGGTTTATATGAGAATTGCTAAAAAAATGAGAAGTAGAGAAGTGATCTCTATCATTCATCCGGTCAATAAAGACGGCTTTGACCGGTTACGGTGGACGCGATCATTGAGGATTGACGCGATTCATGAAAGGTGGAGACGATTAAAGGAGGGTGACTCGGTTTGAATAAAATAAAAATAAAAACAAAAACATAAAATATATATGTGTGTGTGTGTGTGCACGTGTGTCCTTAACCGGTTTGAATAAAATAAAACTGAAATTTGATTTTATCCAAACAAAAACAAGGAAAAACGACTAGAAATTTGATTTTAGAAATTTCAGACGTGCCAATGCTAGTGCTTCCTACGCGTGACAAAGTAGAATTTCCTAAGAACTTATATACATAGTTTAAAATACAAACAAGATTTCACTACCTTGTTTATGTGAGACAAAGTCTCACTATAAAGACTCATATACATAACAAACATGACTCTCAAAGTTCACATTAAAAAGTAATACTATCGAGTTCCTAATTCGTCATACAAAGCTAATAACTATTATCTAAAAACTGTAAAAAAAAGGATCAATAGTTCTTAACGTTGTTATAATTACATGGAAAATTACAAATTTAGTTGACAAGCGTCTTTACGACTATATCACTTTCCATAAACATAGTCGTCCATGTCTTGACTATTCAATATGAGAAATTTCAAGTAAATCAATAGATCCTTTAATTCGGACAATTGGTGTTGAATTTTGTTATTTGATCATTAATGATTATTACAAAACACGGATAAAGTTCAAGTTCATCAACTGCAAAAAATAAACCAAGGTAAACTATAAAATAATACCTATGATACTAATTGCATGATATTCATTTATTTTAATTTTAATTTTTTTATTTTTTTATTTTTATTAATTCTGAGTCCAGCTAGAGGCGTGCATATGGGTGGTCTGGTCCAGGTGGAAAGGGTGGTCCATGTCGCATATTAACACGTCAATGGGTCCACATGCCATTATATTTATTTCCCAAAGTTTTTTTTAGATTCGCTGCAAAAGTTAATTAGGTTTGAATTTTTTTTGGAAGACATAACGGTATCGAACCAGCTAACAATTACCACGAACACATACACGTACGTATGCCTCTCCGACGGTATCAGACAGCCCACTAATACACGTATGTATGCCTCTTCGGCGGTATCAGACAACCCACTCATTCATTAACATCTTTATCTGTTTTACCAAAATACTTCTTTTAAAGTTATTGTCATTATGAATTTTTGAAACAATAATAAATATAAAGGTATGAAAGCCTTCTATAGATTGATTATGAATTTTTTAAACAATAATAAATATAAAGGTATGAATGCCTTCTATAGATTGTTTATCATTTTTTTTGTCATCTATAATACCACCTAAGAAGCATACTTTAAGGATTATAAAATTTGTTTTATCATCGTTGAAATTTTGGTATTATATTAGAATTAGATGCACTTTACATTCATTAATCAATTGCGGTTCTTATAAAACAATCAAGACGTGCATGTAGCATTCAAGCAAAACAACACATACTTGTGTATGAACTATAATAAATGCTATAAGTGTGTTGAGAAGTATACAATCAACTCTTATATGCCTTATATTACAGGTCATACTTTATTGCGCGCTTTAGAATGCATGTAAAATATTGATGCGGAAACCTTGAACTTACTTAGCTTAAACACATCAAATACAATATATCTCAGGATATGTAAAAGAGTGTGAGCAAGTATGGAACGAAGAAGATGTAACCAAAGCGTATTTAGCCTAGCAGTATCTAACAACCCAACTTTCTTAGAGGTCAATGTTTATAACCTCACCAAAGTGAGTGTGTGAGTTTATTTTGGCACATATACATATTATATACTTTAAAAAAAGATATGATTATGATTTTAGATATCAACATATCATGTTATGTCAGGTAGACTTATTTACTCATAGGTGTTCTAGTTATTTAAAGTTAATTTCATTTGCAGTAATGTTAAATACTTTAAGATTCTCGTTGATTGATTTTTTTTTTGTGTTTCATGTTTACGATGTTGATAGAATATCGTAACCCTAGGAACTAAGGTGTGATGGTTTCAATCCCTAAGTTGGTTAAGGCATTTAAGAATTCAAAGGTCCTAAGCTGCTATTTCATCCTTATTTCGTACCAAAATATGTCTCGCATAAAATTTCTTGATATGAACAACAAATTCTTGAATCATGGTATCAAACTCATTGATTGCTTAAAGCTAAACCAAAAATAATCATTGTCTGTTGGCTGGGTAAATAAGTCATTAAGTTTGATTAAAGAAAACATACACGTACCTTAGTTCTTGTGCTTAAGTTCATATACTCTTTTGAGTTGATTTGCATGCACTAAGATGTATTAAGTAACTCGAAAGTGACATGAATTATTTGAAAATACATCGATAATAGATGATTCAATTACTATGGAATTATACCTAAACAAAGTTGATATGCTTGCTTCAACGTATGTTCTACTAAAGTTGATATGCTTATTCTCGAATCAGGGATGAAGCAAGAACATTTTCCAAATGGTGACACCATATAATTAAGTTTTTGGTTGATCGAGAGATTTTTTTCAATTTTTTGATTGATTTCGGGAGATTTTTTAAGTTATTTTTTGTTTAATCGAGAGAATTTTTTCGATTTATTATTGATTTCAAGAGAATTTTTTGGTTGAGTTCGTCCATGCCTCGAATACATTAAAATTTAGTTTCCTTAATATCAAATATAGGCCAATAAGCCGATCTTTTATACAAATATTATATGTATACACACACACACACACCTAGAAGTAAGATTGTGTGAGAAATTGAGTTAACGATGAAAAAACGTGAAAAGTGGATCTTAACCATGAATCGTTTTTAATCTCATGCCTTTCCATAAATTGCCTTTATACAGAATTGATCCGATACATCTTGGTGCATCTTATCCTAAGGCCATCCTTTATGGAACCTGCCATACCTGCCATACCTGCTGCCACATCAGCTGCCACATCAGCTTTCCCACTACCCTACCAACTCCATACCTTTCATCCACTATCATACCCCTCATACCCTTCCCTTTATTTTTTTTTAATTTTCATTTCATACCCTTCATTTTATTTTATTTTTAATTCAAACCCTTCATTTTATTTTTTTTAAATAAACATTAAGTAGACAATTAAAATTAAAATTAAAATTAAAATTAAAATTAGATTAATTAAAACAACTAAAAATTACATTAACATTAAAAAAAAAAACATTTCATAATTAAAATTAAAATTAACATTTCATAAAAACTAAAAAAACTAAAATAACTAATAATATTTTTTAAACCCCCACGTTTCGCGTAACCGTTCTTTTTCCTCCAAAGCGGCCTCCAACTCTAAACCCTCGAGGTGCCGGTGCGGTTTCATGTAGATCTTGTAATCGATACTTCGTTGTCGTTGGGAAATCGCATCGATTAGCCTATTATTCGTGGTCGTGAGGGAACCTAGTTCGGTCGCAACCATCGACACGGCTTCGGATGACGCGGTTGCCGTAGAGGAAGACGCCGCACGTCTTGCGGCATTTCGACCCATCGGTCGTGTGCGCTCCGGGTTTGAGGGGGAGTCGGTATCGAGGTTCACGAAATTAGAACGGGCATCGGATTCGTTGGGGGAATCGGTTGGGGTTTCGGTCGTTCTCGACCGTTTATTTTTCGGCGCGCATATGTTTCGTGGGTCCATCAAGACGACCGGGTCGAACTTAGGAGAGCCTTTGACAACTCTCCAAGCGTGTTCGTACGGAAAGCTTTTGCCGGTCTCGCGATGGTATCGGTCCTTGGCTCGGTCAAGAAGAATAATGTCGTTTTCCCCGCTACCTCGCGAGTTCGACACGTTATTGTAAACGCATGCGAACTTCGAGACGCTAGATATGAGCGTCCTCACCTTCGACGGAACGGCATCACCGGACCGCACTTTTGGGTCGTAGTTCATGCGCTTGTCGAAAGAAGCCTTGATCGAAGTCCAATAGTTATCTACTACAAAAAAATAAAAAGTTAAGCATCGTTAGTTACAAACTATATAAAATTAAAACGGTTTGTTATATACCTCTTTTTTGATAGTTACCTATGGCCGGATCCTCCGTGACTTCGACCCACGCTTTTGCTAGTTCGACCTCCTCATTCAAGGTCCACGGTTTACATTTGGCTTTTGTGGTATGCGTCTCACTCGGTTCCGCCTCCGTGGCCGCACTCTTACCCTTGCGTCCACGTTTGTTTTTTTGTGGTGGTGGTGGTGGTGGCGGTGACGGCGACGAGAAAGGTTGCGTTTCGGGTACAAGTTCGTCGTCATCGTCGTCGGAAGGGTATTGCTTGTCTCGTAGTGCCCACCTTCCCGTCGTCGGGTTTTGGTGCGAACCGGTCGCTTGGTGCGAACCGGTAGGTTGGTGGAAACCGGAGTGTTGTGATGGTGGTGGTGGTGGTGGTTGTTGTTGCGCAAGAAAGTGCGCATACATCCAATAATCCGATGATACGTTAGGTGGGTGATATGAGAGGTTCGGTAGGTTATACGGTTGGTGATACGGTTGGTTCGGTTGGTTCGGTTGGTTCGGTTGGTTCGGGTTGGTACGTCTCGAACCGGAGGGGGTGCCGTATGGATCCATTGAGATGAAGATGTTGATGAAGATATAAAGTATATAGTATAGAGATAAATATTTGAGAGTAGAGATGAAGATGGAGATGTAGGTTGGTTTTTTAATATGAATAAATATATATAGGAATGTTTAAAAAGTAAAAAAAAAATAAAAAAATTCTTTTTTTTTTTTACCCCAACGCGTTGGGGGGGGGGGGGGGGGGGGGGGGGGGGGGGGGTAAATTGAACAAAACCGAAAGTTGAGGGGGGGAGAGACGACCGGCATGGGCGTACCGTTGAGGTGCCTACCGGTCTCCCTACCGGTCACCCACGGCGGTGTTCCCGCCGGTGCCGGTAGGGAACCGGTCCCCATACCGGCCCGATAGAGGATGGCCTAATATGCATCATTGTGCATCTAACAATTTATAATTACTTTTCACGCTTCCAACGTTAACATCAATTTTCACAAGAATCTGATCCTATTTAATACGGATATGATGAGGATATGTACACCATTTGAGACTAAGCAATACCTTGTCACACATTTACTTCTAGAACTATATGGTTGCCATGTTCTTCCCACTTGACAATTTGCAAGAACATGGGCAAACATGTAATTTCGTATTTGTTTATTATATTCGAAATAGTTGCTTTCAAAAGTATAAATTGATATAGTTTCGCATTTGATTCTACTTCTTAGAAGAATAACTAAAAATTATATAAACGTTGACTGAGTGACTAGAAGTATTTTTATGATGTTGACATTCTAGTAGTTTTAATTGAAAGAGCCAAATAGGTACGGTAGGGGTGTAAATGAGCCGAGACAACTCGCGAGCTATTCGAGATCGACTAGGTCAAAACTCGACTCGAATTAACTCGGTCAAAATTCGACTCGAATAAAACCCGACTCGAGATACTAACAACTCGACTCGAACTACCTGATACTCGGCTCGACTCGGCTTAAGCCAACACTACTCGCAAGCTACTCGAGATCGACTCGGTCAAAACTCGGTTAAAACTCGACTCGGTCAAAACTCGGTCAAAGCTCGACTCGAATAAAACTCGACTCGAGATACTAACGACTCGACTCGAACTACATGATACTTGGCTCAACTCGGCTCGTTTACACCCCTAAGGTACGGTATCATAGAATTGTTACGGTATCTCCAACGTATTTTTTGTAACACAGAAATTGAGTTAATTGGTTGGTTTTTAGGTTTTCTAAATAAAGAAAGTAAGATATATATATATATATATATATATATAGGGGTGGGTTCAATTGCAAACCACTTTTTCATTGTGAACGTGAGGACAAACGAGAGCGCGCCACGTGTCACTCTGAATTTCGGCGACTTAGTGTTATTCAGACTGAATAACGCTATATTCAGACTGAATATAGCGTTATTCAGTCTGAATAACACCAAGTCGCCGAAATTCAGAGTGACACGCGCGACTTGTAACCAAAAAGCCCGCGACCTAATGTTATTCAGTCTGAATAACACTATTATTCAGTGTTATTCAGACTGAATAACACTAGGTCGCGGGAAAAGTCGCGCGTCTCATAAAATTTGTTGCCACGTGTCGCACTCTGGGTTGTCCTCACGTTCACAATGAAAAAGTGGTTTGTATTTGAACTTTCACCTATATATATATATATATATATAAGGGTGGGTTCAAATGTGAACCACTATTTGGTTGTGAATGTGAGGACAATCGAGAGCGCGACACGCGGCGGATGACTAGGCGCCACGTCAAGTCCACGGCGGATGACTAGGCGCGATTCATGGGAGGGCATTGAATTAAAGAGAGGGACCACACTCAAAGACGCCACGTGTCGCGCTCTCGGTTGTCCTCACGTTCACAACCAAAAAGTGGTTCACATTTGAACTTTCCTCTCTCTCTCTCTCTCTCTATATATATATATATATATAGAGAGAGAGAGAGAGAGAGAAAGGTTCAAACAAGAACAAATTCAATTTGCTAGAACAAAGAGACAATTCTGGATCACATGTGATGTGGGTCCCACATAATAAAAAATCATATATGATTCAGGTGGGTCCCACCACTAAATCATATATGATTTGTTTAATGATGGGTCCCACATAACATGTGGCTCAAAATGCATTCCTTTGTTCCTACAAATTTGGTTGTTCTTGTATGAACCTCCCTCTTTATATATATATATATATATATATATAGAGAGAGAGAGAGAGAGAGAGAGAAAGAGAGAGGAAAGTTCAAATGTGAACCACTTTTTGGTTGTGAACGTGAGGACAACCGAGAGCGCGACACGTGGCAGAGACTAGTCAATAAAGGCGGCTTTGAGTGTGGTCCACCCCTTTAATTCAATGCCCTCCCATGAATTACGCCTAGTCATCCGCCGTGGGCCTAACGTGGCGCCTAGTCATCCGCCACGTGTTGCGCTCTCGGTTGTACTCACGTTCACAACCAAAAAGTGGTTCACATTTAAACCCATCCCTATATATATATATATATACACATATTGCATTCTTAATGCTGTACTTAAAATCTAAAGGTTTTTGAACCTTATTTTTTTAACTAAGTTTAAATTAAATTAGTTTGGAACATGTCATGGGTCAAACCTAACATTGACCAAAATTTTGTACTCGTTGCTTGACTTGGTAAGGGTTATCTGTTTCTCTTCGTAAGCAAGCAAAGGAAATTGAGGCTCCTTCGAATGAACTTCCCATAAATATCTACTTGATAGATATTATTAAGTGTCATGCTATATATATCTTATTTAATTTATATGTTTTACTATATATAAATAGCTGTGTATTTATATAACACTTTAAAGTACAACATTGAAGTACAATCATGTAATATTTTATCGTAAAACAATAATAATAAAAAAGTATATAATTTTTTATTAGAGAATATTAAAATTTTATATTTTGTTATAGTAAGGATCACAAGTATGATGATTTATTATATCTTACACTCTTCTTAAATGAAAATTTATTATTTCTTACGCTCTTCTTAAATGGAAATTTATTATGTTTTACGCTCTGCTTAAATAAAAAATTGAAATACCTGGTAAAACAGCCAAAAACATTACTTTTAATTATAAGACTATTGTTTCTTTATATAAGTAGGTGGTGCTTTTTTCAATTGTTGAAGTTTGAATTATTATTTTATTTTTAATTAATAACTAATAAGATTAGGTGCTGGAGTATGAAATGTAAATAGATAAGATTATAATTTTTTTGTAAACTTGTTTAAATTGTGTATTTTATTCACTGGAATATTATTTATGTTAAATATAATATATATATATAACTAGACTATACATGCCCACAATACGACGCAAAATTTCTTAATTCTAAAATTATAGTTGTATAATTAAATAAATAATTAATTATATGGGTATTAAGTAAAAAGTAGAAGAATAAAATTAAATAAATAACTAAAATGTAAGGAATAAATAGGAGTATGTTAATCAGATAAGTCTAAATGAACCGAATGAGTAAAATGCGTCTAGATACATGTTTAGGCGGGAAAATTCTGAAATTGACTCACCAGACGACGACACGTGGCACTCAAGTTACTCTTTTATTATATATAGATTTCGCTATTTATTCATAATCAATTAGTAACACCTGATGAGTTTCCGTCTTCTAAAACTTATCTACGATGTCTTTGTTATAAGCATCAAAGAAAAAAAAGTTTGTTAATACAAGTAAGCTATCAAGCATTGATCAATTAGTTTGTCAATCACACATGATTAAGTAATCAACCATTTATGCACTTTAAAAGGTGATTTAAATTAAGACACAAATATTAATGGGGTGTGAATTTGTGATTCAAATTCTAAAAGCCTAACATGAAGCAGAAGGAGTTGTGAGCAGTGGGCGTGTATAGGCAAGACAACGGTGATGGGATGGGTTTTACAACCACTGACACCGACCCCAATTTCTAGTAACGACCCTGATCCCTAGTTGCTACTAGCTTATTATTCCATTCCCTATCAAACCCATGTTCCCCATCCTCGTTACAGACATGTTGCTTGACCCAGTCGAGAATCCAAACCTATTTTTTTGCCCTATTCCAAAATCCAACAAAAAATCCAGATGTTTAAACTAAATTTGTTACTTTTCTAGGATAGGCAAATTAATACGAAGAAAATCTTGGCGTCGATAAACATGGTGCATTTTCCATGCAAATACCAGTACTGCTACCAAATTGAGTTGGAAAGAATATTGACCAAGTACTACATAAGATATAACAATATTGACAACATGAGTGGTTTTTGATTTCATCGATGGACTAATAAAGTTGCCAACAATCCTGTACATTTATCGAAAGAAGAGAAGAGAACTAATTGGGAAAATTATTACTATTAATAAATAATTAAAATTTGATATCTAATATATAAAAGGTACAAAGTGGGTTGGTTATGCATTACCGGACCCTGCCTCTTTCCCCAGCTATATCCTAGTGTGGATCCCTGAATCCAGTTTAGCAGGAATCTCAAGCCCCAATAGTAGCAGGTAAACCGTCTTGACATTGGGTTAGGACAAATCACCCTCCTAAGCATGTAGGTTGGAAGCCCTTGCTTAAGAAGGTGAGAGCCTCAAAGGTTGGAGAGGGGTGCACATGTGATTTTTATTTATTTATTTTAAAAAAAATTTTTTGGGAGGGGGGGTTGGTTTTTATTTATATTTTGTTTATTACAAGCTTTTAGAACTTGTATCATCTTTTGTGAGTTGTACATTAAAATCAATATTTACCATCCAATCTGGGTATGTGTTATTTCTAGGTTAAGATGATCTATTTAATCGTTTTCTAATAATGTAAAGATTTATTTGTCTATTGATTTGATCTTTCAAAATAAAATGGTTCCTTGACCTCTTGTGGACTTTTACGTAAGAGAAATTGCATTAATGTTAAAACTTGCTTAACTTCTAAGTTGACTTATGTAACACCCGTGATTTTTGGACAAATGGTAATCCGAATCTGTGTAAAACTTATCTTTTAAGAAAATATGAAAAATAGGACTTTTGATCAAAACATAGATTTTATGGTTTTGTTGGATGGGAAATTGAAATACGAATCCAACGGTTCTTCTGGAATCGAAATCGGAGCTATAACGAAGAAGTTATGGCCAAAACAGTGAACCACATGGGTTTCAGGAGGGTTTCAGAGTAAGGGCGGGTCAGCCGCGGGTCAATCCGCGGGTCGGACCCGCCGTTACCGCTGGTCAGACCTGAAAATCGCAATTTTAAGCCATCTTCTTTATTTCTTCATATCTTTCTCTCTACAACTCCGATTTTGGTGATTCAAATTGCTATCTTCTCGATTTTTCGAGCTCTTCAAGAATACATCAATGGATTTCAATTATTTGATGGTTCAAAAACGTTGGTGTAAGTAATCTTATCATCTCTTTCGAGTTTTAAGCTTAGATTTGGGGGTTATTCATCTCCAAACCCTTTTCTTCCATACTTGTCTTAGATTTGGTGTTGTTTTAGGTGGATTTCATGTTATTGAAAGTGTTGGAGGTTAGATCTACTAGTTTAGAGGGTGGATATTTCCCATGGCTTTATCTTCTTCACCATCTCTCCACCATTGTTGAAGGTTCTTCATCTTAGGGTTTTCACCCAAGATCTTGAAGAGGTAAGTTCTATTTATGGGTTTTAAGTGTAGATCTAGTCTTATATGTTGTGGATCTAGAATTAATCCAAGGTATTAACTCCTTATCAGTTTAGGTGTTCACTCAAGCTTTAAGCTAGGGTTCTTGGTGAAATTTGGGGCTTTTGGCTTTACGAGCCACAAGGTGAGTTGCTAAAACCGTTTTGTTAAAACTGAGAGCACATCATCTTGCTTGATTTACATATATTGTTGGTCATTGTGAATAAACATGATTTTGGATGAAATGCCTAAATTGTTAGGTTTAAGGATTGCTATGAAATGAATGATTAACGATGCTTGTATGAATGGCTTGACTTGGAATATCGTATACATGAAATAGATTATCGCATGCTACTAATGTATGAGTTGAATCTATGTGATTATATGATGAATGTATTTATGAGAAATACGTGTTATTATATATGCCACGGAATTATGTAAAGGAATTGAATCCCGAACATGTTGGCTTATATGAAATGAATGAAGGGCTTGAGACCCTCGATCAATACCTATGAAAGGTTAAGATAATGGTATGAGTCTTTCTAGACAGTACACACATGCCTCCGAAGGTGTCATGATAGAAATGGCATTGAGGTTGATTAAATGTAAATAACATGGACGATCCAACGCAATGTGTCCACACCCAATAGTCTTGGGAGGTCCTGAAATAGGGACGCACCTATGTCGCCGGCTCTCGGGTGGCTCCGAGATGCGCGGGCCTCGGAAGGTGTCATAGTTGAAATGGCATCGAGGTATTGGGAAGCAACGAATGTAGGGGCATTGGTTGGTGGAAATGGGTCGCTCCCATTGTTTCCGAAGATAATAATAAACCGGTTTAACATGCTACGTTCGTTGTTAGTATGATATTGTATATTCGCATGCCTTTGTTAGGATTGTGTGCGAGACAGTAACGGGGTTATCGTGTCCAATGTTATAAGACACTAGTAGGTCACACCGCTGCACACCAAAATGAGAATGTTTGGATTATGGGAAATAATTAATTGGTTAATTAATTATTTAGAGAGGAAAAGAAATAAATAATTAGTTGAATTATTTATAAGTTAATTAATCAGTTAGATTAATTAAATAAGGTAATTATCAAAGGGAATAATTATGGAAAATATTTATTTGATAATTATCAGGTATTTGATTTGGAATCAAACACTGCCTTATTTAATTGATATCATCAATATAAATAAAGGCTTAGGGGCTTTGATGAATCAATGATTTTACAACTGAAAAACTCAGAAAAACTCTCTCTCTCTCCCTCTCCCAAAACCGGCGCCTAAATCCAGTAAGGAGGAAGGTTCGCGTTTGTTTTTCGGGTAATCCTTTGTGGTGGTCTAGCAACTCTCTCAACCGGTGCCAGTAGCGGTGTACCCCCTGCTTGCGATTCAGAGCTGTTATTCGCAAAAGGTAATCCACTGAAACACCCTTAATTGTATCTGTATGGTTTGGGATTGGATCCTTGTTTGGGAATCGTTTTGTTATCCGCTGTGCATGTTTTTGTATCCCACGATTCCCAACAGTGGTATCAGAGCCACTTCCTAAAACCTTCAGATCAGGTTTAAACTGCTTATTGGTATTTTAGGTTTTGTAAAATCGTTGTTTCTCGTATTCAAAATCTGATTTTTTTAATAAACCTAAAAGAGCAACGATCGGCGGTGGAACGGCGGCAGTTAGCCGGCCGGACCTCCAGGCCGATCGTCGGTGGATCAAACGACCAACCGGCTACACCACAGTTTGTGGTGGTCGCCGGCGGTCATCACAAAAACCACCAGCCGCACCACCGCGAGTGGTGGCGGCATCGGCTACGAACTCGGACCACCACCGCACCACCGTTTGTGGTGGCGGTGGCATCGATCGGAAAACAGAAAAACCACCACCGCACCACCGATTGTGGTGGCGGTGGTGTCGATTGGAAATCACAGCCGTCATAAGGCGGCGCTGGCTCGATCGAAGGATGGCCACCGCACCACCGTATGCGGTAGCGGTGGCGTCGATGGTTTTCGTGATCGCGGCGGCAGTGGTGGTCAAATCCACTGCTGTCGCCGGTAGACTATGGCGGCAACGATTGTTGCTGCTGTTGATCGGAATCGATGGCGGTGGTGGCTGTTTGCTGCCGTCGCCGATCGATTTGGTGGTAGCGATGGTGTTTTTTGTTGTTGTTGATCGAGAAAGAGGCCGGCGGCGGTGGTGGTTTCCCAACTGCTGCTGTCGCCGGAGTCTCAACGATAGCACGGGCGGCGGTGGTGGCGAGCGAGTCATCATCGTTGCCGGCGTTGATAAACCACCGATCAACGATCACGTTTTGACGGATCGGGGGTAATCGAAATCGTTGATTGTCCCAATCGTTTATCGTTAACGGATCCAGATTAGGATTCGCTTCCGGATAACTTTTGGGATAAAAGGATTGTTTTATCAGATAAAGTTTAAAACAATTCAAGATTAAGTTTAATTAATTTGTTTTAAATTAATTTATGTTTTTATAATTATCCGGTTAAAATTCAGTTGTATTTTAATTTGTTTAATTATGATAAGTCATAGCTGAACCCTTTTGGACCCGTGGTTGTGTTTTATTTTATTTATCCGTTTTAGAATAGTTGGGAGGCCTGCGAGCCATTTACAACCCTTTTGTAATTTTAATGTTTTATTAGACTAGTTGGGAGGCCTGCGTGCCATTTGAACCCATTTACAATAATTATTTTAATTACGTCAAGACGGAGACAAGACGACGACCATGGATCTCGGAGCCAGTGGGAGTGCCAGAAGTTGAAGACTTTTGTCACTTAGGGTTGAGACCGTTGTTTTTGTGTTGGCTCACAAAACAACATTAGTTTAAGGGTTTAAGCTATGACTGTGCTTTTTATATTTTAATTGCGTGGTTGTTTAATTTACGTAATTGTTATTAAATATAAATTGCCCCTTTTTGAACGGATTGTTTAAAAATTAAAAGGATACAAATACAGCTAGTGTTTGGGTCCAGTTTTTCAAAGTTTTTGGAAATAGAAAACTGGCAATTTAGACCCTTGTTAAAAATCATAGATTAGTAAGTGCAACCCACTTTAGGGGCACTTCCGGTGTAAGGTACATAGGGCGTTGTAAGTGCTCACACTATGAACGCCCGTGTTCAAACCGAAACTGGAAGGAGATAAAACTCTGCGAATTATCTCCGGGTGGTACCGGCCAGAGTTTGTCCAGGTCCCGGGTGGTGCAATCTATTTTGGTAATTATTTATTCACTGGGTGGTACCAGGCCAAAATGCACTAGAGGGACTAAATATGCACGGATTATTAATATCCGATGTCCCGACGATCTAGAAGTCGTATTTCCAGATAGGGAATGCGATTGGTATAGTGTTACCTACCATAGATCGCATGAGTCGGTATGACATGATCACATGCTTCCCGATGCATGTGAAATATGGATTCTAGTCTAATAAATTTATTTTAAGGGTAATAATTTATTAGAATTATATATAATTATAAACTAAAACTGGAATTTTATATTCTTCTGTAGATGTCTCAAATTAGTATTCCGTTTTATTCACCTGAAGAGTCACTTCGCCTCATTACGGGCAAGTGGAAGCTTACGGGCCATAACTTTCCAGTTTGGAAGTTACACTTGAGGAACGTTTTATGTGCCCAGGATAAGCTTTATGTGATCAACAAACCCGTATCACGACCTAAAAGCAATGCCCCTGAAGAGGAATTTGCTGAGTACTTTAGGTACTTGACAGATGAATCGGATGTAATGTCCATTCTGATTTTCTCCATGTCACCCGAGTTCACGGGAGATTTAAGAGTTAAATCATGTCACGAGGTTGTGAGAGATGTGGAGAACCAGCTAGGTCTCTACAAGCACACGGGAAAGCTATTGATCATGCAAGAGATTCTCTCCCTGAAGCTACAGAAGGGTCAGTCAGTTAAAGACCATCTTGTTGATATGAGAAGGCTTTTTAAATGTTTATCGCGTCTGGGGTACAAGATGACTCAGGAAGAGTTAGTGTATCTCATGTGGTTCTCCCTCACAAAGGAAGTTCAGGACACAGCTAGTGCCTACATGAAGGAACCAAAGAGCGACGTGGATAAAGTTCATGCAGATATCCTGGCCAGTCTAGAGCCAGTACCCGAACCTGAGAATCTCATGGACACTGACATAATAGATGAGCTGGGAGATCTGAGTTGCCCAGAGTGCGGCAGCGAGGATATTTGCGAGCACTCGATAAATATCGACCAGATGGATATCGGTTTACCCGATACTCCAGGTATCTTTATGATAGATTGCTTAATCACTTCTTATGAATCATGGGTAATTGATACAGGCAGTGGTAACCACATTTGTAATCATTTACAGGGATTCACTAGAAGAAAGACTCTGAGGAAGGACCGTTCGAACCTACGAGTGGGCGAAGGCACTCCGTTGATTGCTGAAGCCGTGGGATCTTATAGTCTTAGTTTACCCTCGGGTCTAGTTTTGGAACTGAATAATTGTTATTATATTCCAAATATGATTAAGAATGTATTGTCTTTTGATTTGTTGGTAGACCAAGGCTTTTACTATAAATATTCCTATAAAATGATTTCGGTTTTTAAAGATAATATTTTCTATTTTAAAGCCACACCCGTAGATGGTCTATACACTGTAAATCTTAAAGACAACAATAGTGAAATCTATCATATAAGTAAGCGATCCAAGGATATTGAGGATCAGACTTACCTCTGGCATTGTCGTTTGGGCCATATAAACAAGAAACGCGTTGAACTACTCCTAAAGGGAGGTTTTCTTGGCGATTTTGATTACAAACCTTTTGATAATTGCGAATCTTGTTTATCTGGCAAAATGACAAAGCAACCTTTCAACAGTGAGAATGAAAGGGCTACTGACTTGCTTGAAATAATCCACACAGATGTATGTGGACCTTTCAGTCATGTAGCAAGAGGAGGATACCGGTACTTCATTACCTTCACTGACGACTTCAGTAGGTATGGATATGTCTACTTGATGAGACATAAATCTGAAACCTTTGAGAAATTCAAGGAATATCAGAATGAAGTACAGAATCTACTTGACAAGAGGATCAAGTTCTTACGGTCAGATCGTGGTGGCGAATATCTCAGTGATGAGTTTGACAATCATCTGATGGAGTGTGGGATTGTATCCCAACTTACACCTCCGTATACACCTCAGATGAACGGTGTATCAGAAAGGAGAAATCGTACCTTACTTGACATGGTACGAACGATGATGTGTCATTCTTCGCTGCCAGTATCATTCTGGGGACACGCGCTCGAAACAGCAGCACACATACTGAACAGAGCGCCAACAAAGTCGGTAGAAAAGACTCCATACGAGTTGTGGAAGGGTAAGAAACCCAACATATCTTTTCTTAAAATTTGGGGTTGTGAGGTTTACGTCAAACGACCTACCTCAGAAAAACTCAAACCCAAATCCGACAAGTGTTTCTTCGTTGGATATCCCAAGACCACCGTGGGATATTATTTCTACAACCCTGAAGAGAACAAAGTGTTTGTTGCTCGAAATGGAAAATTTCTGGAAGAAAAGTTTCTCAGTTTAGAGAACACCAGAAAGGATGTAGATCTACAGATAGTAGACGAAGAAAGCACTACACCAGTTGTTGAGCCAGATATTCAACATAACAATGTTGAACCTCAACCAGAGCCGGTTGAGGAAGTGCAAACACAGGACCTTCGCAGATCCAGTAGGGTAAGACAAGAACCAGATAGGTATCTTGGGTTCCTAGTCTCTCAAGACAGTGGAGACTTAAATGAACCAACATCCTATGGAGAAGCTGTGTCAGGCAGTGAGTCTGAACAATGGCAGGAAGCCATGAAGGCCGAGATGCAATCCATGTATGACAACCAGGTCTGGGAGTTGACTGATTTGCCACAACACTGTAAGGCTGTTGGACGCAAATGGGTTTTCAAGAAGAAAACCGACATGGATGGAAATGTACACACCTTCAAGGCCAGACTGGTCGCAAAAGGATTCACACAAACTCATGGTATCGACTATGATGAAACCTTTTCACCAGTGGCCATGTTAAAGTCAATTAGGATTCTAATGGCCATCTCAGCGTACTTTAACTACGAGATTTGGCAAATGGACGTCAAGACAGCCTTTCTGAATGGAAAGTTAACAGAAGACGTCTATATGGAACAACCAGAGGGGTTTGAAGATCCTAAGAATCCTAATAAGGTGTGTAAACTGCTAAAATCTATTTATGGATTAAAGCAAGCATCTCGAAGCTGGAACTTACACTTTGATGAGCGAATCAAAGAGTTTGGCTTCGCTAAAAGTGAGTTCGAGCCATGTGTTTACACTAAGTTCAGTGGGAGTATAGTAACCTTCCTGGTCTTGTATGTAGATGACATACTACTCATAGGAAACAATATACCAACTTTACAGAGTGTTAAAGAATGGTTAAGTAAGTGTTTCCAGATGAAAGACCTTGGAGAAGCCGCTTACATACTAGGTATAAAGATCTACAGGAATAGATCTAAGCGGCTTATCGGACTTAGTCAGAGTACATACATTGACAAAGTACTGAAAAGATTCAGGATGGATGAATCCAAGAAAGGATTCATTCCAATGCAACATGGCATAGTGTTAAGTAAAACACAGTGTCCTGTTTCTAGTGAGGATCAGGACAGAATGAAATCGGTTCCATATGCTTCTGCAATTGGATCGATTATGTATGCCATGCTATGTACTAGGCCCGATGTTGCTTACTCAGTAAGTGTTACGAGCAGATACCAACAGAATCCAGGTGAGCCCCATTGGGTGGCTGTCAAGAACATTCTCAAATATCTGAGAAGAACGAAAGAAATGTTCTTGGTCTTTGGAGGTTCTGAGGATGAAATTAGTGTCACAGGATACTCTGACGCTAGTTTCCAGACCGACAGAGATGACTTCAGGTCACAGTCAGGGTACGTCTTTACCCTAAACGGAGGTGCGATCTCGTGGAAGAGCTCGAAGCAGGACACAATTGCAGACTCAACTACAGAGGCAGAGTACATTGCAGCATGTGATGCGGCAAAGGAAGCTGTCTGGCTGAGGAATTTTCTATCGGATCTCAGAGTGGTTGCCAGTATCTCGAGACCGATAGATATATTCTGTGATAACTCAGGAGCCGTGGCGCAAGCAAAGGAACCTAGAGAGCATCACAAGTCGAGACACGTGCTCAGAAAGTATCACCTCATCCGAGAGATCATTGGAAGAGGAGATGTAAGAATATGCAAGATTCCAACAGAAGACAATGTCGCAGATCCGCTGACAAAGCCACTAGCAAGGGCAAAGCATGAGGCACATGCGAATTCCATTGGGATGCAGTACCTGGAAGCCAGTAGCTAGTACTTAGTTTATTAATTATCACTATAGTCTAATTTAGAAACAATGTAATCATGTAAAGTTTTTATTTCACAGTGTGTTGGAAATAAATGGAGGTTTTAATATCATGATTGTTCTAAATTAACTATTTTTCGCATATTTAACGTATCCTTGATTCTACAAAGTCTTGTATGAAATCTAAATTTCCGTAGCCACTTATTGAAATGGGAATTTCAATAGGGAGTTCAACGCTATTATGAATACTTGATGATTTATTCAAAGTAGAGAGTAAAAGCACAAGTGATGTGACCAAGTATTTATAGATACTCATCAGAGTGTTTGAGTATTGGAAGTGACCAGTAATCAAGTCTGCTTCATGGAGCCTCAGTCATAGGCACTGACTTGATAGGTTGTCCTCAGACCTGAGATACTTGGTTTGGGAACACGAGGACCACTGTACTCTTAGCACGTACTAACGCTGCACCGTAACTGGGTGGCTATACGGGACGTGACTAGATGCAGCGGAAGCCGTGGATCCAAATGCAAGTAGTCAAGAAGGGATTTGCACCTCTTTTAAAAGAGAGATATTTCCGGGCCCCTTGACGATTAAGATTGGCAGAAAACGCGTGGCCACGCTCGGATAGAATAACAGGGGTTATTTAGTAATATCCGTTACTGCAGGCAATCGAAATCAGAGTCAAGAAATACTTGATTTTAAGAAATGAATCCTCCACTCCATGTCTTAAATCACTTTAGAAATATCGTGTGCAAAAGGAATGAACCTGTGTACAAATTCAAGCGTGAATTGTATCTCTGAATATAAGAGATCTTATAACCTGGTTAACCTAAGTGTCTGGCTAGGGACCTCCTTAGGCAAATGATAACAGTTCAGTTACATGTCTAGCACAAGTGGGAGTCTGTTAGGATTGTGTGCGAGACAGTAACGGGGTTATCGTGTCCAATGTTATAAGACACTAGTAGGTCACACCGCTGCACACCAAAATGAGAATGTTTGGATTATGGGAAATAATTAATTGGTTAATTAATTATTTAGAGAGGAAAAGAAATAAATAATTAGTTGAATTATTTATAAGTTAATTAATCAGTTAGATTAATTAAATAAGGTAATTATCAAAGGGAATAATTATGGAAAATATTTATTTGATAATTATCAGGTATTTGATTTGGAATCAAACACTGCCTTATTTAATTGATATCATCAATATAAATAAAGGCTTAGGGGCTTTGATGAATCAATGATTTTACAACTGAAAAACTCAGAAAAACTCTCTCTCTCTCCCTCTCCCAAAACCGGCGCCTAAATCCAGTAAGGAGGAAGGTTCGCGTTTGTTTTTCGGGTAATCCTTTGTGGTGGTCTAGCAACTCTCTCAACCGGTGCCAGTAGCGGTGTACCCCCTGCTTGCGATTCAGAGCTGTTATTCGCAAAAGGTAATCCACTGAAACACCCTTAATTGTATCTGTATGGTTTGGGATTGGATCCTTGTTTGGGAATCGTTTTGTTATCCGCTGTGCATGTTTTTGTATCCCACGATTCCCAACAGCCTTAACATATTTTATATGCATAGTGTCATTTATACAACTCACTAGGCTCCTTTGGCCTAACACTTGTTTGGTGTCGATGTGTCTCTCAGGTACTCGGGACGCCGTCCCCAAGTAGGCTTCGGACTTAGAGTGAGCTTGGGGGAAATGTTGGAGAGACCGGTTCGTGAGATCGCGAGTTTAACCATATAACGATAACCCTTTTGTAGTCTTCTTCCTGATAGGAACTAGACTAGTTGGTTATTGTACTTCTTCATTTTAATTACAAACCTTGTAATTGTATACTACTTATACCCCTGTTTTTGGGAAGAGCTCACGCTATGGCGTTACCGTACATGTACCACCTTTCGTGAAATGAAAGTTTTTGTTTACCCTAAATTTTGGGGTGTTACAACTTACGGCGGCCATACTTGATACTTGTATGCATTCAATATTAGACTCAAACTCGTTCATTAAACGAGTCAAGCTTAAATAGATTAAAGCTTGTGGGGTTGTAGTTTGATGTATTTGCATTTAAGCCCCCTAATTATTAACAGTTCGATTAGAAACAACTAAGTATTGAGATATTAAATTCCCACCCGTTGCTTCACTCCTTCATGCTTTATATACTTCAAGCTAAGCAAAGGGAAACTTCTAAGAAAGATACAGCAAACACGCACACACACACACATACATACACATATGCGTGCACGCACACATACACACACATACATACATACATACAACGCCTTCCTAGTCTTTTTGAAGGCTCTGCAACACTCGTATTAAAAATATAGATCGTCTAAAGTGAACAGTAAGCAAAATAAAATATAAAATTTCATATCATATTAGAAATTTACAAGTTCAAAAAACAACAATGTTTTAAATTGCAACGTTAGAAGAATACCAAAGAACCCGCTTTTATTTTTGAACATGTTCTAAATTAAATAGCCGTTGTAATTATGAAAAAAAAAATAATTAAATAGTTCTTCATGGAGATGGTTTTACATGTTGGGCTATATAAATTTGTCCCCCAAGCACAAGTAAAGTTGAGCAATAAAGTTTTGGAGATCCTGTTTAAAAATTAAAATTTGGCATGCTAATGGACGACCATATGTATGTACGTGTGAGAGAGAGAGAGAGATAAAATTATATAAAAATCGCTTAAAAGTCAGAAACCATAAAAACTAATTTAAATTTATATTGTTTCACAAACGAAATGTCAAGTAATGTTTGTTTTATGTGTAAACAAACATAAAAGTATACTTATATATGAAATATACACTTATGCTTATACATAGTAACAAATACATGTGAAACTATATGGATCAAAACTTAAAATCAAAGTCGTTAGATGATATTGATTGATTTTCAAACAACACATTAGATAAGTTTTTATGATTTTTAACTTCTATTATGTTTGTATATGATTTTCCATCCATACACACACAAAATCTAAGTAGCAAGTTAAACTTGCAGGAGTAGAAAGATTCTATTTTATAGTTAAAAGAATTAAAGTAAAATATAAATAAGTAATTACTTCTTAAAAGCATTTTTTAGAATAGTAAAAAAAGCATGAAAAGCTATGTAATTGTTTAAATTGATACATGGTGTTTTCTACAGAATATTTTGATAAAGTTATAAAGTGGAAATATATAACAATTTATTAATTTGAATTGGGAAAACATAGAAGAAGATTCTTGGGGTAGTTTTGGAATATGGGAAAGTGGGTCCTGATTGTCAAGAGTTGTTGTTCAACGTGTTTGTATGGGTCCAATTCCCACTCCCATATGAGACGCACTTATTGTTTAATTCGTCGAATAAATGGTATTTTTTTCTTTATTAAATTACTATATTTGTTTTTCTTTATAATAACACTTTGGATTTAGATATAAACTTGAAACATTAGAATGAAATAAAATGAAATATGATAGATATCATATTTATGTTTATCCATATGTTATATCAAAGCATTGATGAAAATATGTAATATTCATACAATCATGTATAAGCCAATAGCTAAATGGATGATGAATTTATAAGTTTTTAAGTCGATAATGTCATTTGACTATTAAAATGAAATACTTTTCTTTTTAATATCATGATATATATTTGTTTTGTTTGTTACCTACATTTGCAAGGAAATCTTCATGAATTGAACGCCTGTCACAGTTGTTTTCCACTTTTCCTCCAATTTAACAACAAAAAAGAACTAAAGAAATCTAAAACCAAAAGCCGAAAAAGTATGATTATATTAAAAAAAACCTTAAAAAGACTTCTAACTTATGAGAAAAGCTATGAGTACAACCATGTTCAGATCCAAGCATCCATCCTCTTAATAGGTGGATGTGTACCGCTCATTCACAATGAGACGTGTACGCTAATTTACCTTTCCCTCCCATAATGGATCTCGGGACCAATGTGATAGGATGCTTCAGAGGATGGTGTCAACTAGAACATTTGTCATGTGTTATATGCTTAAAAAACACTTCGAACTTGGAAATGTAAATATATCACTAATATTGATGTTAAGATGAGAAGAAAAGTTACGATAAAAAGTAATTTCTACCCAAGAATCAATACAAAATATTTTTAATTAAAAATCAACACCAAGCACACCATATTAGTTTCCGTAAAAAAAAAAGGTAATCCATAAGTTTGGGATGAAACTAAAATTAATTAGGAGTCTACCCATTTTACGTTTTTGTAGAGAAAATAATTATTATAGCCATTTGATCAATACAAATTCACCTTATAACCACAATCTCGTTCATTATCTCAAAATAGCCATTTAACCCGCCCACCTAAAAGTTTCCCCGGACGAGTTTTGGTTTTTCCAGCCAAACACCAACTTTCCGGCCAAAATCCACAACCGCCAACCACTTTTTTACTCAAACTCGCCCACATGAAACTCGCCTCAGGCGAGTTTTGAGTTTTTACACATTCAGTCCCTGATGACATCTTTATAGAATGACGGAATTTGTCCGGGGGACCGAATGTGTAAAAAACTCAAAACTCACCCGAAACGAGTTTAACGTGGGCTTGAGTAAAAAAGTGGAACTCGCCCGAGACAATTTTAGGTGGACGAGTTTAATGGCTATTTTAAAACAATGAACGAGATTGCGGGTGCATTCAAATTTATTAAATGATTATAATAATTATTTTATCATTTTTATATTAGTTTTTTTTTTCCTTAAAGAATAAGGATAATTTTAACATTTTTGGTTGTATGAGTTGGTTAAGCAAACCAATGTGCTGTTTACGTTGGTACGTGGGAAGGCTGTATGTAAGAAACAGGTGATGATGGCAGAGAGCACAGGAGAGGAGTTATCTCCTACATCACACGCTCATCTCATCTCTCATCACTTTCCGCGGACCGTTCGATGCCCACCGTTGATTTCTTCTCCCCTAAATATTAACAACTCCTCCTTTTTCCTATATATATAGTATATATATATTATATATATACCGCCATTGTACCGTTAGGGTTCAAAAAAACCCCAACCTTTCTTTATCCCCTATTTCATATCTCTTTCTCTCCCAATTAGAGGTTTCGGATGGTTTGTGAAGATTTAACCATGGTTTCTCCTCCCATTGAAGGTTAACAATCTCCCTTCTAATAATTCAACATTTATCTGTTTTTTTCATATGTTTTCTTTGATTTTGTCAAGTTTGATCGTTTTATAGACGGATAAGAGTGGATCTGTTTGTTTAATTGGCGTCTTATATGATTTTAATCGTTCTATGATCATTGTTTTACCAAAAAATTGTTGAATTCTGCAAATTGAATTAGTTTAAGCGTTTTATGATCGCCATTTTAGCAATGTCGTTGTGTTGATCATGAAAACCTATTAGAATGAGCTCTGTTTTGATGTTATTGGATGAAATTAGGAGATGATTTTGTTGTTCTTTTGGATTTTGGTATCTCGGATTCGGATCTGAGATCCGGGTGGACTTTGTTGTGTTCTTCAACCTGGATCCAGCAAGTAAAGGCGTTTCCCTTAATTTGTGCTGAAGATTGATTTATTGATTCATTTTCTTCTCTACTTTATGCTGAAATTTTTACTTTTTTTTTTTTTGGAAAATAAAAGTATACTGTTCATCTGAGTTTTACCAAATTTAAAAATTCCACCTCGTAATAGTCTTCGTATTTCTTATGATTTACCAGCGAAGAACAATACCGATTTTAAATGAATAAAGAAATAATCGAAGTTGTAAAATTACTCGTGTTGTTGGACGTTGATTTGATCGTTATCGTATTCTTTTTAAATAGTTAGCATTTTTGTTTGATCCTCCCTGTACATGTGTACAGGGCAGGTTCAAATGGAAGCTCATCCTTTATTGTGAACGTGAGGACAACCAAGATCCCCACGTCATATTCGGTCCGAATAATACATGATCATTCGGACTAAATTGCCACGTGGTGCGCTCTCGGCTGTTCTTACGCTAACAATGAATGAAATTTTAGTTTGTAGCTAAACTTGTGTCTATATAAATTGATCCGGCATTACATAATTTTTAAACTCAAGAACTGGATGTTACATAATCCAGGTTTAAGAAAATCAACTCCTAATTTCATCTTAAACTTATTTACGGCAGTAATAATAGGAGCTTTACTTTATTCTATTAGGTTTTTATGGTCAATAAAACGAGAATGCTAAAATGGCGATTTTAAAACTTTTCGTGTTGAAACTTAAACACCTAAGATAATCCACCCAAGGTGGTGTTTTTGTATTTCATCTAAACTAGGTCTTGTAACTATTTTTTTCTTGTTTCATTTTCTTTTTTCTACATTTAGAAAACTGATAATTGCTTTAAGACCATGAATTAATTAATTAATTAAGGCAAAGATCTACCACTAGAAAACTTCGTCCGAAAATGTCTTTTTTAAAGTTTTGCTATTTCTTGTTTTCCTATTTTTATACTAATTGATTTTGTCCGGTCTACAACTGCCAGGCCTGCAAAATATCCAATGGACGACTTTATTTAGCATGCACATGGCTCCTTTATTGCTTGTCTAGATTATCTTTTTTAAATACAATTATAACCTCCCTGTCCATCATATCAACCAAATAGAGACTAATTCATGTTTTATCCTTTAATAAGTCCAATGGGTCCTTTAGCCTCTTTTCTAGACTTGTTTGGTATCATTCATACCCTTATAAATGATGAAATATTGATATGATTTTGAATTAATGACTCGGTAAAGCCTTCTGAAAAGGCTGTATTTGGCAAACTAGTTGATAAGCTAGTTTAATAATAAATTATGTTTTGCAAAAACTAGTTTATGAGTATGTAAAATAACCAAAAAAGGTATCTTGGGGTATAATAATTAGTATTAATAAGGGTATAATTGGAAAAGGCTACTAAAAGCTCTTGAAAAGCTACTCCAACTAGCTAAGCTAGCTTATGGTCCATCCAAACATGTACTAGCTTATAAGCTAGCTTATTTTTTGCCAAACACAGCCTAAGAGTACTCACTCTCACTTGTATTATCGGGTAACATTCTAAGTTACCAAAATGGATTGATGATCCTAGTAATTGCTTACAAGATAAGAGTCTTCTCCATCATTTACTGCCTCATATGCTGCTTCTTGTCATATCTCTTACCGGGTTCTTAAGTTACACCGGTAAAAGTTTGGTAAATAACTCCTTATATTTTGTGCCTTTCCCACATGATGAAAACCTTTGTTGTGTAAAAGTATAATAGCAACATCTAACAAACAAAGTTCATTCATTACGTATGGTTCTCCTCATATCAAGACATGTGCATAGCAAACCAACTACATATTCGATAAGAATCGAAAGAACTCCAACTTATGTCAAAATCGATCTCATATTTCATTCATTCATAGAAACTAAATATCGATTTTCCTTTTCATTTTCAGTGTTGAATTCAATGGCTGATGGAAAGAAGTACATAAGTTCAGAAGAGTTAGGAAAGCATAACAAGCCTGGTGATCTATGGATCTCCATCCAAGGCAAAGTTTACAATGTTACAGAATGGTCTAAAGAACACCCTGGTGGAGATATCCCACTCTTGAATCTTGCAGGCCAGGATGTGACTGATGCATTCATCGCGTTCCATCCTGGTACCGCGTGGAAACATCTTGACAAACTCTTCACGGGGTATCACTTGAAGGATTATCGGGTTTCGGATGTTTCTAGAGACTACCGGAAGCTTGCTTCTGAGTTTGCAAAGGCTGGGATGTTTGAGAAGAAAGGGCACGGTGTGATATACTCGCTTTGTTTCGTGTCATTACTCCTTTCCGCGTGTGTATACGGAGTTCTATACTCAACCAGTTTCTGGGTTCATATGTTTGCTGGAGCGTTGCTGGGGTTAGCATGGATGCAAATCGCGTATTTGGGTCACGATGCTGGGCACTACCAAATGATGGCCACTCGTGGGTGGAACAAATTTGCCGGGATCTTTATCGGGAATTGTATAACGGGTATAAGCATCGCGTGGTGGAAGTGGACGCATAACGCTCATCATATCGCTTGCAATAGCCTTGATTATGATCCCGATCTCCAACACTTGCCGATGCTAGCGGTCTCATCTAAACTCTTCAACTCATTAACATCCGTTTTCTACGGCCGGCAATTGACTTTCGATCCGTTGGCTCGGTTCTTCGTGAGCTACCAACATTACTCGTATTACCCCATCATGTGTGTTGCGAGGGTCAACCTTTACTTACAGACATTGCTGTTGCTGATTTCAAAGAGAAGGGTGCCCGATAGAGGCCTAAACATCCTCGGAACCCTGGTTTTCTGGACCTGGTTTCCTCTTCTCGTTTCGTGCCTACCCAATTGGCCGGAAAGGGTCGCGTTTGTGTTGGTTAGCTTTTGCGTTACCGGCATCCAACACGTTCAGTTTACATTGAACCACTTTGCTGCAAACGTTTACATCGGGGCGCCAAAGGGGAACGATTGGTTTGAGAAACAGACGAGTGGGACGATCGATATTTCGTGCTCGTCTTGGATGGATTGGTTCTTCGGTGGGTTACAGTTCCAACTTGAGCACCATTTGTTCCCGAGGCTGCCTCGGTGTCATTTGAGGTCGATCTCGCCCATTGTGCAGGAGCTTTGCAAGAAGCACAATTTGCCGTATACAAGTTTGTCGTTCTATGACGCGAATGTGACGACGCTCAAGACGCTACGGACCGCGGCGCTACAGGCACGGGATCTGGCGAATCAGCCTCAGAATTTAGTTTGGGAAGCGTTTAATACTCATGGATGAGCGAGTGAGTGGTGGTTTTTGAAGACTCAATAGCTCATTGCGTAAGACATTAATTGGAATTGTTTTTTTGAGCAGTAAGAACTAAAATGATGGATTCAATTTTTATGGAACGGTAGATAATTTTATTTAACACTGTACAATTGTTGTATGTTATTTTTTTCACCTTGTATTTAATACTATGATTTTCGTTTATGACTTTTTGGGATGTTAAACAAATTGTTTTCCTCTAAAGCTTGATGATGATTTTATCAACCAAAAGTAACCATGAAACATCAAATTACTAGTTCATCTGTAAAATAAATAAGTGTTAAAATGGACTCAAATATACGTCAAAAATAACCATGATTAAAAAATATATAGGTGTTCTGATATACTTAAATATGTGTCCAAAAAAATGGATAAGGCCACTAGTAGCGGGATGCTTGGGCTGGCGGGCTGCCGGCGAGCTCGCGGTGTCTGTGTGTGTTGTGTGTATAGTGTATCTAAATAATAATAAAAAGTAAGAGGGTTTGGAGGGTTCGGGTACTAACAGAGAGGACTTCGGAGGACTTATCGTGGGTTTATGAAAAAGTTGATGTGGCACAGAAGGCTCGGATACTAATGGCCTAAGTAGTTAAACTTGAACATCAAATATCGGTCCCTTGCTTCTAATACTATCCATCTACGTGACCGCAACTGCAGGGGATGAACATGCATATGAAATAAGTATGAAAGAGACTCCCAATGCTTTTGTTTATCCCACTAGACCTTCAGATGAAATACACTGAAGGGCGTTTGGTTGGGGGTATTGAGGGGTCAGGAATGGGAATGATAATGAAAACTGCTGTTCGGTTTGATATTTATATAATGGAATCATTCCTGCAGATTTATTAATTTCCATTCCTGACCAGATTGGGGGGAATGAAATTTTTATTTTTACTAGGTTCTTTTTCCATGCATTATTCCATCTATGGATGTTAAATGAAACATCTTTTGTATTTTCAAGTTGGGAAAACATATTTTTTAAATATGAAACAATTTTTCATTGATTATATTGGGTTAACCAAACAGCATCAATGCATTGCTCATTCCTATTCCCATTTTCCTGCATTCGCATTTTCATTTTCATTCCCATTCCCTGAAATGAACCAAACGCCCCTAATTTGTAGCAAAATGAAGCACCATAGCCCAAATAAACAATATAGCCTTACTTGAGGAGATACTAGGGAGTAGAGATGGCCAAAACCCGAGTCCGGGTCAGTTAAAAACAATATTTTGGCTTAACCGGTTACGGGTCGGATACGATTAAGGGGGGTTGGAGGTATAACCGGTTTAAGGTAATTTTAACCAGTTTACTTGGACCGGTTAAGGTTGGTTAAGTCTTTCCTTTTTTTTTTAATAAAATTAATGATTAATTCTATAAACTTTTAAAAAAAAAATTGGGTCATTCAAATTACTTTTAAGATACGTTATATTAACTTTTAAACTAATTACAATAATTATATAAAAAATGTATCGCTTAGACAAAAAAACAACTATTTTATCAAAAAAAATCGGTAACTGGTTACGGGCCCATTATAACCTGTTGTGCATTCTCGGAAATAACCTTAGCCGGTGAAAGTTTTTGGTTAATCAATCGGACTAGTTATAACCAAATACGTTTGGCCATCACTATTAAAGACGGTTGAATTGTGCCCTACCCTACACGGCTAGATCGATTAGGACCAGTTGTAGGCTGATTTTTATACTAAATTAAGTTCTTATAGAATATATATATATATATATATATAGAGGTTCATTTGTAAACCACAAAAATGTGTAAACCGTGTAAACCAATCCACACCCTTGATTTTCAAAAACATTTCTATATTTCACATTTTCATCTTTCAATAATCAATGACTTACCATATATATCACGTTTCCATGTTTTCTATGAATCCATATCCTCCTTTGATTTTTTTTATCAACGGCTATGATTGGTTTACACGGTTTACACACTTTTCGTGGTTTACAAATGAACCTCCCTATATATATTATATATATATATATATAGGTGAAAGTTCAATTGCAAACCACTTTTTCATTGTGAACGTGAGGACAAACGAGAGCGCGACACGTGGCAATTTGAAAAAATTTCGACTTAGTTATTCAGACTGAATAAAGCGTTATTCAGACTGAATAACACTAACTTGCATCCTGATGCAATTGGACGCGGGCGGGTCAGCCGCGGGTCATCCGCGGGTCAAGCCTTATTCAGTATGAATAACACTAACATGCAGTTTTATTCAGACTGAATATGACTTGACCCGCCGTTTCAGATTGCCACGTGTCGCGCTCTGGGCTGTCCTCACGTTCACAACGAAAGGGTGGTTTGTATTTGAACCCACCCCTATATATATATATATATATATATATATATATAAAGATTGTTAAGATTTCAATAAGATTCTAAACTTATTTTTGGCGTTTTTGAAGTTCTTTTAAACTGTTTCATTACTAGTTTTAAAATTATAATTATAAAAACATGTGTTATGTAAAAAAAATTATATTCGAATGACATAATTATATATTTAAAATGTATTTTAATAAAATATTGCCAAAAAAAATCTCCAAAGACAAGATTTTTGTATATGTATTTTTTTAACTGGGGCCAACTTGGGCCAAAAGACACTTTGTACATAGAGTGTGGGTGTCTGGGTGAGGTGTTTTTGGTTGGGCCTTTAATAAAGAAATTTTTTGAATCAAGGCCCATTTGGGCCTGGTTTAAAATCGTTCTTTGGTCATCTATAACTATAAGCCTTACTATACCCGTAATATAAATTATCATATTAAATTATCTATTAGCAACATTTGTTGTAAATTTACTATCCATTCATTATCATCTGATCTTTACGTCATTGGTTATCTATTAGTAACATAGCTTAGCTGAGGATTTTGTATTACCGTTACGTATCTCATGCATAAAAAAATTGAAGTTCGTTAACTTATAAAAACTATTAAATTAATAATTAAATTATTTTTATTAATTAAAAGTTAAGTATTTTATAAATAAAACTTTTAAAAAGGTTAATCAATAGTTACATATTTTATATACTATAATCCAAATGATAAAAGATAACAAGAAGCATGATTAAAAGAAAAGTAACAAAGGTACTCATGAAATTTACTAAAGTACTCTTTCACTTGTAGGGATGGCAATGGGCCGGGTTTGGGCCGGAGATTGGTCCCCCCGTCCCCATCCCCGTTTAAAATAACCGTCCCCATCCCCGCTTAAAAACCCGCGGGGATTTAAACGGGGATCCCCGTTGGGTAATCGGGGAAAACCATGGGGAAACGGGTAATTGGGTATCCCCATTTAGTGTAAACCGTTTAACTTTAAGTCTTTAATGATGATTTTTCACCAAATACTAAATTAATGTAAACCATGATATTGGTGACTTACATATGAAGATTTCTTATTAACATATATATATATATATATAGGTGACTTACCAGTTACCATGATATATGCAATATATATATATAACAAATCTAATAAGAAATATATATGCAATCGGAAATTGGAAAAGGAATATGGAAAAGGATTAAAGGAAATTGGGAAGGGAGGCGGCTGTTGAAATTATTTGGACTAGGGTTACACTTCAGTGTTTTACTCTTTTGATATATTTAGATATTAGGTTAAATATATTAATGGGTATTTAAACGGGTAATCGGGCCGGGTAAATGGGGATTTATACTCCCCCGTCCCCATCCCCGTCCCCGCTAAAAATTAGCAGGGATCCCCGTCCCCATCCCCATTTATTGTCCCCATACCCGGCCCAATTATTTCGGGTTTCGGGTATCCTTATCGGGTTCGGGCCTTTTTATCATCCCTATTCACTTGTCGTTTAAATAAATTAGCGTATGCCAACGACTTAAAAGGAGGTTTCTTTAGTAAGATCAAAAAATAGGTTAGTCTACAACTCTCGTATAATGTTCCATTAACCCTTAGACCTCTCACCTTCCATTAATGACATAATTAGTACTTTAATTCTTTTTATTGTGGTATACAGGGACGGACCTGAAGAGGTGTCCACGGTGGCACGGGCCACCGTATCATTCCTCCGTCACAGTGTAAAAAAATATAGGTGCCACTGTACTAATTTGTTTTGTGCCACCATATATATTTTGAAACTGCAATAATAGTACAAAGTCTCTTTAGCTTAGTTGGTTAGCTCCTTGCTTTTCATAGGGAAGGTCATGGGTTCAAGCTTAGTTAGATACATTTTTTAGCTTTTATATAATATTTATTATGTTTCTAAAAAATAAAGCCTAGTTAGATACATTTTTTAGCTTTTAATATAATATTTATTATGTTTCTAAAAAATAAAGTTGTTAACAAGACTTGAACCCTCAACCTCCAAGACAATTAAACACTTCCTTACCACTAGGCTATTAATGACATTTGATAGTATATTTGCATACTTTAATTTAATTACGTTTCTTGTGAATTCATTTTTATTTTCTATAATTCCTTTTTTCAACTTTTGTTTTTTCATAACACTTATTAATCTTAGATAAATAAAATCAATCATATTCGATATTTTTTCTTGTAAATCCAATCTAAAAACCAACTGTATCTAGATATTTAAAAATATGATACAAGTATTATATTTTTCTAATGTTTTAAGACAAATTAAACATGTTACGTGGTTGTATATAGTTAGTTCAAGCATAACTATCATTGTATATAACGTCTCTAAAGTTTAATTTAGTTTTAATGTTTCATTATGGTATTATATAATTATAAGACATGTATTACAAAAAACATATTGTTATTCAGTAATATTAACAAGTATTGATTTTTAAAAATAATATGGTTTTATTTCTTATAGTTTTAAATAGTGGTGACAAAAACCGTAGGACTAGCCCTGACAAGACTCGAACACACGATCCTTCGTTTAAAAGCAAGAAACAAACCACTAAATCAATATAGACTTTGTAAAAAATATTTTTATATGTATATTTCATATAGTCAAGTGGTGCCACCGTTTGAAAATTTCTCTAGGTCCGTCCCTGGTGGTATATGTTTTTAGATGTTACAGACTTAGAGTTATCTTTTAACAAACAAATGTTTACTATATGGAATATTTGGTTCACAAGATTCTGATGTAATATACGAAGAAAATTGAATGTTCAATTTCATCGATCAAATTCCATTCAGGCGTTTGGTTTAACCGTGACAATGAAATTGAATTCCACATATTCCACCATTCATGGATTTAGTCCTTCCATTATAATTGAGAGAATCCAATTCTATTTCATCCCATTTTTGCAAAAGACAAAATTATCCGCTTCTTCCCTGCTTGATTTACCCATACACTTATGATCATTGATTTGAACCTCAACCAATAATCTGAACCATCGTTGACCACCAACAATATAAAAGAGGCATTTCGATCATTTAACATTTACTCATTCTAATTTCGAATCTACATTACACCAACCAAACAAATAAGTTATGAATCATTAAAACATATTCCAGTTTGTTTCATGCTCCAAATCATTAAAACGTATCACATTTTGATTCACGCCAACCAAACACATGGTCATATTCAATTATGAATTCATTTGATAGATTTTATTCTTCAAGAAAGCATACGAACCAAATAGTCCCAAGTTTTTTGAACGTTTTCCAAAAATACTTTCAAGTCGTTGAATTAAACATCTTTGAGGGATTACTATGTTTACAAATATCCTACATATGAGATGCAAGTGTTACTACCATTTAGGGATGACAATAGGTTGGGTTCGGGTCAATTATTGGTATCTGAAGTAGTCGGCCCGTTCCCCGTTAGGGATCTTAAAGGGCATCCCAATCAAGTCCAAGTGCTTTCTACAATTCCCCTTAGGAACCCGATAAGGGTAAAAGTCCTCATTCTCCGTTCACAGTTGGTTGTCTTGGGACCTAAAATCAAAATCGAGACGAAAATTGGAAGAGAATTTGAGGGTAAAGCATGTTTCCAATTGGAAAAAATGGAAATAAATTAGAGGATGAGGATGTGAAGGTAGGAGTACTAGAGTAGTACTTTGATTTTTCATTAAAAAAAATCCATAGCTTAAAAAACAAAATTAAAACCAAAATAAAAGCTTTAGATTATAAGATTGTTACTCTAATTTTAAGTAGGTTGCAAATGACATTACCTTGGAGATTTGCATAAATTTGGCTACATAACTCTTTAAAGTTTGAGAAATACCCATGATCTTTTAGTTTGATAGAGAGCTACAAAAGACATTGAAGTGGTATTTGGGAGTTTGAAATTAAAAAGCCGTGCTGATAGCAGTAAATAGTAATAAAATGGATGGCTTTTAGTGTAAACTGTGAAGTATATATCCGATCGGGCCGGACTGATTCCGGCACGATGATGAATGACCAATAAAATTCTTAAATTCATCTCGGATCCCCCTCCTAGAATTTGTTTTGATCCCGACCCGAAAATTCCAATTCTTGGTGACGCCATATCATTATAAAAACTACTTCTATTTGTATTATATTTAGATATATTCATTTCAACATATACGACAATGACTTCAATCGATCCAAATTTGATCACCAGAATTATTATATAAATATTAAATAAAAGTTGGTGGCTCAAGAATTCTTGAATGGGTTTGTCATACAAGGCTACAAGCAAAGAAAACTTGGCGTTTATTCATAAAATATTATATGTTTGCAAATTAAATTTAACCTATTTTATATTAAAATTATGACATGGTGGTTAAAACTTATAATCATCACATGTTTTTGAAATCGAGTCACTATATATAAAAAGAAGAACAGGTACAGATTGGCCAAAAAAGAATAAACAAGATTAGTCAAATTTTAATTTTAGAGTAAATTACGGATTTGGTCCTTAAGGTATGACGAAAATTACGGATTTGGTCCTTTAACTTCAAAAATTACATCGATGGTCCTTAAGGTATGCATTTTGTTATGGATTTGGTCCTTCCGGCTAACAGCCGTCCAATTCCTCCGTTAAGTTTAAGGGTAAATTAGTCTTTTTAATTAATTAATTAATTTTGCCATTTTTCTTAAAACACAAGGACCAAAATTGAAATTTCATACTTCTTCTCTATAAACCAAGGAATCAAACCAGATTACATATCAAACCCAGATTACCTCAGCCACCACCACCGTCTCTCACCCCTCCTGCCATCGTCCTCTCCGCACAGCGCCGCCGCCACCATCGTCTCCGGCACAGCACCGCCGCCACCATCGTCTCCGGCACAGCGCCGCCGCCACCATCGTCTCCGGCACAGCGCCGCCGCCACCATCTTCTCCGGCACAGCGCCGCCACCACCTCCACGAAAACCACCGTCTCCACCCGACGCCGGCCACCTATCTCTAACCCCTCCACCCGTCGCCGGCCACCTCTCTCTCATCATTTACAAACCAAACCCACCACCACCGGCGCTTTCACTCGTTTTTTTTCATATCTGCCATCACTTTCAGATCTGCCTCTTCATCTTTCCTCTCTCCGGCGACTATGTTCGTTTTCCGGTGACCTCGTTAACACTTGCTGCTAGTAAACACACTAGATCTGGTCGTTTTCCGGTGACCTCGTTAACACTTGCTGCCATCACTTTCAGATCTGGTTTCAAACATACCACAAATCATTCCATTCTTAGTATTTTTCTTTGCTTATATGGTTAGTTTCTGTTGTATTTTGTGTAAACTGGTGGTTAGTTATGGTTATGCTTCAACATGAACTATGGGATGTGGATTTTAGATTTGGGATTTGATATAAATTTGGTTAGGAATGGAATTGGGTTTCCTTTTTAATTTGATTGAAGATTTGATGTTGGGTTTCCTTTTTAATTTGATTGAAGATTTGATGTAGGATTTCCATTTTAAATTTGATTGAAGATTTGATTAGGGATTTGATAGAGATTTCATTTATGTTTTAATTTGTTAATGTTCTTAGTTTGTTCTTCATCTTCATAGTGAAGAAGATGAAGATTCAAGAAAAAGAGGGGAAAATTGATTAAAATTTGTTAAAATGGTTGGAAAAGTAAAATGACAAAAATGCCCTTTCACTTAACGGATAAATTAACAGCCGTTAGGTCGAAGGACCAAATCCATAACAAAATGCATACCTTAAGGACCATCGATGTAATTTTTGAAGTTAAAGGACCAAATCCGTAATTTTCGTCATACCTTAAGGACCAAATCCGTAATTTACTCTTAATTTTATATTCAACTCACATGTAAAATAAGATGTGATTATGCACTATATATCATTCATATACCATTGTGTTAACCATTCTCCGTAATCATATATAATTCTGGTGCAAAATTATATGTAATTTATAGTTTATGTGTTTTTTTATTTTAATAATATTCTCATTTGATATATAACTAAAGTCAAATTTAAGAAAAAACTTATAAAAAAAAAGATACATTTTTTTAGTTCTTCATCGGAACAATATGTACTTGTGCATAGAAGTAATTTATAATATCCAAACGTATATAAAAACAAAGGGTTTATTACTTATAACTTATAAGGGTAACCAACTATCCATTTTGTACAAATATTATCATGAAACTATTTTTTGTACTCAATTTACCATTGAACTCTATTTTTTTGTACATATCATTATGACCGGGAACAACCAGTTTTTTCTTACGTGGCAATTAAATTTAATTAAATAATGCTTACGTGGATATGACGTGACAATGACTAGGATTCTCAATGGTATATTAAGTACAGAAAAAATACTTCAATGGTAATATGTGTACAAACCACCACCACCAAAGCCTCCACCAAACCACCACCAAGACACCACCGCCGCCACGACCACCGTCCACCGCCGCCACCACCGCCACCACCAAGACACCACCGCCGCCGCCACCACCACCAATACACCACCACCACCGCCACCGCCAATACACCACCACCACCGCCAAGACACCACCGCCACCGCCACAAAAAAATAGAGTTCAATGATAAATTGAGTACAAAAAATAGTTTCATGGTAACATTTGTACAAAAATGGATAGCTGGTTACCCTTATAAGTCATAAACCCAAAAACAAAAAACAAGAACTTTATTTATTTATATGCACAAATACATATCGTCCAGATTAAGGCATACGAGGGTGTTCCTTTGTTTTCCCTTAAACCTCACGTCTCTATGCAACACATGCTAATTTAGTTTTCTTTAAATTTTCATTTAGTATAATGATTTTATAATTAAATACTATATCAAGGTATGGGCCAAACGTATATTCAGACCCAACAAGAATTTTGTATTATGTTTAGAGCTAAAACATGTTGACTCTATAGTATCGTTATAGTTTCTTTAAGTTTTTTTATTTAAATTAAAGTCTAAAATTACTTGATTAGAATTATTTGATATATTTAGTACTAAATTGGTTTTCTAAAACACATAAAATGTCTAAATTTTCTAATAAAATATTGAATGCTTCATAGGAATCAAGTTTATATGAGCAAACCAAAAAACGTCATTTCTAAAAGTGTGACAGTAGGTTTCTAGAACATTCTTTTATGGCATTTTACAAGTTTTTTTGACCGTTTTTTTACAAAGTGTCGTATTAACTATTTTTTACGTTGAAAAGTATCATGTATCATAAGTCTCCCATAAAAGTACATAACATTGTGACTCTAAATGATGTCAATTAATATATTAAAAGATATATCATAAGATATTTTTTACGATAAAACTAATGAACGATATTGTTTAAAAATGATATAGTAATTAGTATTAATTTACAAATAGTTACTAATTGATTCTGTATCCAAAAATATTTAAAAGACAATTTTATATAAGTTACTAGTATATTTTAATTAACTCAAAAATACGTTATTTTTATAATAAAAATAATATATTAAATATCTTTTTTTCTGATACTTACCAAGTGTTTATGCCAAAAATTGCACAAATTACGTCGTAAGATTATTTGTGAGGCTAAACCGTCGAGAGAAAGGAACAATTTCGATAAAACGTACGTAAAACGAAGAAAACGAAGTAAAAAGAGACAAAAGATTTGATGACGCAGGAAAAACCTCAAGACGAGGAAAAAACCTGCGGTCGACTTAGGATCAAGTCGACATTCCACTATATATCACCAACTAGGGGTGATATCCTTGTTGTTACAGCTTCGGTCGTACGTTTACATGTAGAAAATAGTATCGATCGTACGATAATTACAATGAATCGTATACTAATCTAGGAAAAAGTAGAATTGCCGAGAGAGAGTTGTATGTGTAGTTGATGTCGTCAGAAGAGTCCCTCTTGTCTTTGAACCGTAGTCTCTTTTTATAGTTGAGTGTGTTTGTAACCGCTTCGGGAGTTAATGCTTATTAATGACGATGTTTGTAACGGTCGAGTATTGATGGCTCTTTAATGGTAACGGTCGTAACGGTCGATCTCCATAATTGCTTCTTTATTTGGTCGTCGGTTATGTCCGTTGAGCATTAATTTGTCTTTAATGTGCTTTGACCCTGCATCGAAACAATAGTTCAAACAATCGTAACTGTTAGTCTTATGTTCTCCTAGCAGTGTCGTACGTTGCTCCGAGGTATCGTGCGATAATCTTAGAAGATCGTGCGTCGATAAAGTACTTTCGTACGAGGGTCTTATTTCAGGACCTGATAATGATACAGGATCACGATCTTATATTTGATCTTACGTTTTCTTGTCGTCATCGTACGTTGTGTAGATTTTTACCCAAACAATTTGCCCCTAAAATTCAAAAGCAAATTTGCTAATTTGGATTTTGGATTTTAAAACTTAGCCACATGCATACGTGGGCGGTTGTAATGATTACTCGTACGTTTCTTGCCCCAGTTTTGGAGAGTGTTGTGCGTTGTAGAACACTCGTCATCTAAATGAGACACGTTGTTCACTGCCCCGAGTCTTTTATCGTTTACCTTGAAGGAGCTTCGGTAATTGAGGGCTAATCTCGAGAAGAAGGATGTCGTTACTTTGTCTAAATCAATTCTTTGAGAGAAGAGGCATAGTTGAGTCATACCTTATCCTAGTTGTTGACGGTCGTGGCTTTGAATTATATATCACCAATCAGGGGTGATGCCTTTCGTTGTACAGTAGCCTGTCTTACGTTACAAAGAAGAGATAAACACAAGTCATGCGAAAGTAACGTGCGTCTTAAGTATGAATCTTGTATATAAATATCAAAGTACGAATGAATTCGATAGATAAAGTAGATGATTCGGATGATCGGTTGTCGGGGGTTTCTTCCAAATAAGATAGAGTCTCACTTTATAGTGCAAAGGTTGTAATCACCTGAGAGTTAACGCTTTTAGTGATTACATTTATAACGGTCAACCACCATTAATGGGGCTTAATGTCCATCGTTGATTACATCTACTAAGCATTCATGAGTCTTTATCATTGCATTCAAGCGAACATTAAAGCAGCAGTTTAGATAATCGTGGTCTTAAGAAATCTTAAGACGGTCGTATGATATCATCGTAAGATGAATGACAAAATCGTAAGACAGATGATAAAATCGTAAGACGATTATTTCTGCTGTATTTGCTCTTAAGAACCTTGCCTAAATACAAGACTCGTCCTGTAATATTTGATCTAATAGTTTCGTTGGTCGAGCGTTTAGAATTTGATCATAACAGTTAGCCCTGCTGCTTGAAGAGCTTTAATCGAATCATTGGCCTTTGAGGTCGTCGTATCATTCATAATGCTAGTGACTGCATATCATGCATATCTGTTACGCTTTTGCGAATAAAGCATTCAAGTAGAGATATTTTTAGATCGTGCGATTAGCACCATTGCAACTAAGGTAATTGAGTGATTTTACTCCTGTAAAATGAGTATTAAATAATAATATATGGAGTTGTATGCTCCGAGCAGTTATTCATGCGTTTGAAGCACAGTAAATCATGTATTCCAAGCAAATGTGAATGAGTCGTGCATTTCAAGCGAACCTTGCGTTCAAGCGAATCGTGCGTTCAAGCGAGCCGTGCGTTCAAGCGAACCGTGCGTTCAAGCAAACCGTGCGTTCAAGAAAATATTCACGCGACTAGGGCGTATACCTTTATGCGACTAAGGCATGTTAGGTATTTAAGATTTTTAGAAACGTTTCTTTTTTATACTTACAAGAGTATACGTGCGACTGGCGAGTTGTCTTGCGCGCTTGCGTAATAATCGTGCGTTTAGAGCAATTAACTTGCGAATCATGCAATTTAGTCGTGCGATCCTTGCGATAATCATGCGATACTTGCGATATATGCGTGCGTCATAGCATTCGTTAGTCGTGCGATATTTGTAGTGCATGCGTTATAGCATTCGTTGATCTCGCGAAACTTGTGATGCGTTCGTTATAGCATTCGTTGATCTTGCGAAACCTGCGAAACATATAATTGCTATGGGGTGGCCGTTGGTTTGACCAACGGCGCTCCGATGCTTAAGTCAGTAATGGTTGTAGGAAATAATCGTATGTAAAAAATGAATTAGAAGTAATACCTTTTGAGGTGTGTTGCGTTCCAACTCCATGGGATATTTTTGTTATCCGTGGTCTTAAGTTTATAAGCACCATTTCCTACAACGTGTGAAATTCGATAGGGACCTTCCTGTGTGGTAGATAATTTACCTGCTTTGAGCTCTTGTGTGTTTTGGAAGACACGTCGTAAGACATAATTTCCAACTTGGAAGGTCTTGGTTCTCACGTTTTTGTTGAAATATCGTTCGACTATGCTTTTTTGTGAAAGCATCTTAAGTAATGCTGATTCTTAGAGTTTTTCTAAGGCATCCACATCGTAGCCGAGGTCGACAGAGTTTCGACCGACGTTGGTGCGTCTTTCGATTGGTACTTGCGATTCTATCGGTAGTATTGCTTCACAACCGTATACTAACGAAAATGAAGTCTGACTTGTGGATATTTTTGGAGTTATACGATTAGCACATAGAACGGATGGTAGCTCTTTGGCCTATCTTCCTTTGGCCGATTTTGGATTGTATTGGTTATCGTCTTATTGCTGGATTCGACCAACCCGTTGGACTGAATGCCATTGACAAGCATCACATCTCTGATTGCATCTTCTCGTAGGGTCGGCCAGTAGTACCCTTGTCGTGAGATTTGATTGGTGAGGCTTCTGCCCCTTGAATGATTTTCGTGAATGGTTTCCACATTCGCCATCGTATGGAGTACGTCATATTGCCCCTTGTGATGATTTGAAGGCGACAACTAGACCTGATCGTCTTATGTTAGAGGATCCATCGACGTGCATAATCCATATTGTGTTGTCTTGAATCATCACCTTATTGACTTCGGCTTGTGTCGTTGATTGTAGTTCAGAATTGAACTATGCCACAAAATTTACAAGTACTTGCGACTTTACCATTGTTCGAAGTTTATATTCGATACTGCTAAGGTATATGCTCCGCTTAGGCAATCATCCTGTCAATTGTGGCTTATGTAAAACAATCTTAAGAGGATAGTTAGTTAAAACAAACTTAAGATGTGTGTAAATGAACAAAGTCATGTATCTTAAGATGAGCTCTGTTGTCGAACGTTTGAACAATTGATCATTAAAAATCGTATACTTGGAAGTTTTGAATCTTGTTTTTTGTTCTTCCATGTTATCTTCGGGTGATTGGTCGCACTTAGGGTAGTTCGACTACTTGTGACGACTTCGAACCTCTTGTGTTGGCTGGTACGTCATCCAAGTTGTGTTGTATAATAGTTTGGAACTTGTTGTACATCGTGTTGTCATACTTACTGTGTTTGGAATGATGGCCAAATATAACCGCACGATCTCCTTGTCGTGTGGACGGCAAAGGACGTGACATCGTACGTTCGTGATCGTCCGTCCAGTGATAGCCTTTTTTTACGTACAACGTTTACAAAATAAATGATATTTACTTGAGAATTGAGAGATGAACCTGTTTAGAGAAGTTACTCTTTTAGCGAGTTTTTGTACTTTTGTCAATAACCTTGACTTTGATTTGGACTGGCCTTAATTCCTCGTCGTACGATTGTATACCTCAGGAACTTACCGGTGCGAACGAAGAAGCACTTATTAAGATTGAGCTTCATATGCAAGATGAAAAAGGTCTTTGAATCATCACATTGACGAGTGTTTGATACGTTGATCATGGCTCTTAAAGGCTTGAAGCGGCCTTATGCCACAAGGTCTTTCGATGTATCTGCAAGTTCATAAGATGAAAATTTGAGAGATTGTTTACGATTGACATATGAACTTAATTAATTTTGTCAAATATAATGCTTCAAGATTTTGTCGAAAAGGTTTCTCGACTCGGGAGTTTCTTGAGCTTTGGATTTTGTTTTCTTAGCAACAAGGGACTTTGTATCGATTGAATGTCTTTAAGTGGCATTCTCCTTGATTTTGCCGAGAGATTTCCGGTTGCCCCAAGTTGCGTGTTCATTGTCTGACTATGCGACTCGAGGTGGTATTCCACTACTTTGGTGTTGTAGTTGAGTAAGAAGCATATCCTGATTTTCTTGGAAAATCATGTTCTGCAAAATAGCAAACCTCAAAAAAGATGATTAGTACGTACGTTTTATCAAAGAAAGTTTTTCTCAAAACGGAGTCCCACGGATGGCGCCAAATTGTTTATGCCAAAAATTGCACAAATTACGTCGTAAGATTATTTGTGAGGCTAAACCGTCGAGAGAAAGGAACAATTTCGATAAAACGTACGTAAAACGAAGAAAACGAAGTAAAAAGAGACAAAAGATTTGATGACGCAGGAAAAACCTCAAGACGAGGAAAAAACCTGCGGTCGACTTAGGATCAAGTCGACATTCCACTATATATCACCAACTAGGGGTGATATCCTTGTTGTTACAGCTTCGGTCGTACGTTTACATGTAGAAAATAGTATCGATCGTACGATAATTACAATGAATCGTATACTAATCTAGGAAAAAGTAGAATTGCCGAGAGAGAGTTGTATGTGTAGTTGATGTCGTCAGAAGAGTCCCTCTTGTCTTTGAACCGTAGTCTTTTTTATAGTTGAGTGTGTTTGTAACCGCTTCGGGAGTTAATGCTTATTAATGACGATGTTTGTAACGGTCGAGTATTGATGGCTCTTTAATGGTAACGGTCGTAACGGTCGATCTCCATAATTGCTTCTTTATTTGGTCGTCGGTTATGTCCGTTGAGCATTAATTTGTCTTTAATATGCTTTGACCCTGCATCGAAACAATAGTTCAAACAATCGTAACTGTTAGTCTTGCGTTCTCCTAGCAGTGTCGTACGTTGCTCCGAGGTATCGTGCGATAATCTTAGAAGATCGTGCGTCGATAAAGTACTTTCGTACGAGGGTCTTATTTCAGGACCTGATAATGATACAGGATCACGATCTTATATTTGATCTTACGTTTTCTTGTCGTCATCGTACGTTGTGTAGATTTTTACCCAAACACCAAGGACCTCTATTTAATATTAATTATGTATATTTAAGTTTTTCAACAGTAACATTTACTTGGAATTCGATTACAATATGGGTATGGCAGTATTTACATTCTCTGAATTAAAATCGAATTTTAACGATTTCAAATGTATAAAGAATATAAATTATGGGTCGAGGATTATTTAATAATAGATTATTAAAGTCGTTGCCACATAACTAACAGAAAAGAAAAGTTGTCCAATTTATTTGGTTGCATGCAATATTATTAATGTAATTGAAAATGTACAAAATAAATAGGGTCCCCATGTGACCATGTGAAATATGTCATTGTAACCGACAATAAACGTCACGTATCACCAATATATTTAAAATATTGTTTTTTCTTAATAAATAGTTTATTTAGGGATGCACAAATTGTTTCGAAACTTGGTCTTCAAAAGTCGAGAAGAGAATTCCATATCGATTGAGTTTGACGTCCTCTTTGGATGTCGAAATTTGTATATAAATTTAGATGGAATCAAGAATGGTTAGCGTTTTTTTGATCGATCTGATCGGGGTTCTCTGTAGATATTAATGTCTAGCTTAATTTTAAACGGTTAGGCTATCAATACCCAACCCTCCCAACCCCACTGTCACATCAGTTTTTCTCCAACTCTCCCGTTAACCCTCTGGAACCTCTCTAATTAGTACCCGAACCCTCCCAACCCTCTCATTTAATTAAACACACATCACACACACAACACAAGCCGCTCACAGCAGCGTGGCCAACCCGCGCCTGCCTTCAAACCCGCTGAAGCCGCTGAAAGGAGTAGCGGTACCCGCTGAAGCCTCTCAACCCGACAACTTCATCCCGTCAGCCAGCGGGTTACTGCTACTCACGGCTTTATAAAAGCAAGTTTTGAAACCGGCCTTACAATTTCTTTAATTGTTTAATTTTTATTTTTTATTTTTTCGGGGTATGTATAGAGACACGGGTGCACACATGTCGTTGCGGGAGGATAGGCCCCCTTATAGGGGGGAAAACAAATTTTCCAATGTAAAAATCAAAAATTTTAAAGCTTTTATTATTGTTTCCCCCAGTGATTTTTGGTCGGGATCCTATATCCAAAAAGTCATATTGAAATCAACAAAAAAAAGCTTCTTAAAATCAAATAAACTTTTTTACTCAAAATCTATTAAAAACTAAGAAATTTATTGGAATTAATCAAAAAATCTATAAAAATTCTTGAAAAAGGTGGAATTAGGCTAAAAGTTTATTGGACAACTTTGCTAACTTTTAATCTATCTTAAAAGTGTCTCCACTAAAAAAAAAAATCCTTGATCCATCATTAAATATACATATCAGTTGTGTTAATTTGCATGGAGAATTGGAGATCAACTAATCACAAGAACCCCTATATATGATAGCTAGTAAAATCCTAATGATCTTGAAGTTTGCAAGATTCAAACTAGTAACTAAGAGCATCTCTAACAACATTGTTATTATAGAAAAAATTGGTTTTTGTTTACTAAATTGCTCCAATAGTTTTGCTATTCCAAATGCTAAAATAGAAAAATATAGAGAAATATTTAATTTTAGAGAATTTTCTAAAATCTCTAAATGATGAGAGAGAAATGTTATTTTAATTTCTTTCACCAACAGCATAACTATTTATCTAATTTTTTTAAAAAAGTAATTCAAATATTAAATGTATTATATATAATAATAATATAAGTAATGATAGATAACGGATTCTCTAAAGATTTTCATTCTTTATTTTAGAATGAAAAAAAAAAATTGTTGAAGATGCTGTAACAAAGAAGAGTCTATCAATGTTCATAACAGTGCTTGTTGGGACCGTTGGATGCAAAATCCATTTCCAAGAATAGGTAAGCATTTGACTACTAATGGAAGCAAAATCAGATTTTTCAATTTTATCATAATTAACAGAAAGCAACGTGCTTTCAATGCAAAAGATATAAAATACAAATGTAACTAACCATCTTAAGATTTAATATGAAAAGTATATATGCAATAAAATTAAGACCAACTGTCAAGTTGGATCAAATATAAAATAGATAAAAAGTTTTGTTAATTAGTATAACGTTGAGTTTCAGTAAAAAGTTGAAGTTAACGTGAGAAGTGGTTGATTTTCGTTGGACGAAAAATGAATGCACGTTAGTATGAGATGCATCAAGATAAAATGCATCACTGGTTATTCTTGGGGTTAGGCGTTGTTGTTGTTTATCTCGTGTGTTTCTAGCCTCTCGCTAGTTGTTTTTCTTTTCTTTGGTCCGTCTGGCGGGGGTGATGGCCTTGCCGAAGCTCTCGTCCTTTCGTGACTTTTTGTATTTGTTGTTCAAAAAAAAAAAAATATTCCATTTTAAAGCGTAACTTATGGAAATCATGTGAATATGTGATTAAAGCTCATCATTGGTTCATATCTACTAGTTGTATTTTTCGTTAACTTCTTACACAATCCTACACCAATTAATATACATATATATATATATATTATATTTGTATATTGTAGTTTAAGATATCCAATTTCTGTATAATTTTTGGCAAGTCAATTTTTAATTAGTTTTAATAATTAAGGAAGATGTATTAAAAAAAATCCCAAAATGACAATAGCTAACAAGACAGAAAGTAACGAGTATTATTTAAGCCAACTTTTAATGTATGGATAAATACAAATCAACTATATAATTTTGATATTATATGGGAAAATTAAGTTTTTTAATCAAGTAAAAGTATTTAATTCATCTTCTAATTGTTTTCTCTCCGTATTACCAAACTAATCATTTACTCTACCGGAAACAAAAGTGGGTATAAAATATAAAATTTGTTTTCTAGAGAGTCCATGACAAATATCGGATAAAACCTTTCAACTATCGAAGTTTTTTAATTGTTTATGTCAATGGAGGAGCATCTTAGCAGCGGAGGGCCGTCATTAACGATTTAACGGACGCCCATGACTAAATAAATAGTTAGTTTGGTAAATATAAGAATAAATTAATAAAACAATTAAAAGATGAATTACGTATTTTTAATTGATTAAAAAAATTAATTTTCTTATTATATATCATCATAAAAAATATCAAGAGTACATGTATAAGAATAAAGGAAAAAGCATAATAGTATATATATAGGGTTAGGTTCAAATGTGAACTCAATTTTGGTTGTGAACGTGAGGACGAATCTCAACCACACATATTCGGTTACGGTGGACGTGATTACGGAGGATTGACGTGATTCATGGGAAGGTGGAGATTATTAAAGGAGGGGACTTGGTCAAAGCCACCTTTATTGACCGAATGAGTGGCTGTGATTCGTCCTCATGTTCACAAAGCATAAGATAACGTCATGTTTATATAGTATCAATTTCTTTGAGAATAAATATGAAAGGTAAGATTTTTTTTTTATAATAAGAATCAATTATTTGGGCAACAACTTAGTGATAATCTCAGCTGGTAATATTCTGCTTTAAAGACATCAACAAGTATAAGTTGGCTCATGCATCGGATTAAGACTAAAGAATTTGGGATCAAACCTGAGACCAATATAGTATTTGGACAAAACTGCCTTGTCCTTTCATCAACTAAGCTACACACTGGAGGCTATACGAAACAATTACATTATATAAGAATTGAAGATGTAAAACTACAACACTTATTTACCATATTGATGCTCTTACGTAATCCAAAATCAAACTTCGTATTTGCTTGATTCTTATTGGATTTTAATAAAGGTGATAAGTTGACAACTTATAAACATCACCATATGGATAACTACGTGAATCATTTGGCAAATGAATCAACAGATAACGTACTCAACTTTATCGATGAATACGTTTGATTCCACATATGATATCGTTGAAAGAGATGGTTTCTACATACGGAAAAAAGAGTAGTTAACATTCCAATTTCCTTTACGTAATGTATGATAGTAATTTTTTTTTTTTTTATCAAAAACAACAAAATGCTATATAAAATCATTTGTTTTATTGTTTAATCAAATTTGTAACTCTTAACTAAATAAATATTATGTGCAGCATTCAATATATAGCAGACTTTGTACATTCTCATCATTAATGTATTCATCCGATCTAAATACATATAAATGCATACTCAGACCGAATTTGTATTTATTTCAAAATTAAAATACAACTAAAAAAAGTATATAAGGTGTGTAGCTTAGTGGTAAAAGGATGAAATTATTTGGTTAAAATACATACTAAATCTGTAAATCAAAGTTCAAAATCTATAGGAAGATGCTCTCAACCATCTAGTCAATTTTGAAATCTCTCATGGCATATAATTTTTAGAAAAGTAGAAAACAAACACCATATCAATCTCATCAAAATTACATATAATCAACCTTTTATTTAGGCCTTTCGTAGCATGGAGGCGGGTTCTCGGGTTCAAGCCTACTAGTTGAGCGGGTTTGGCGGGCTCGTGCTACGGCAACGAGCGGGTTCGAGGGTGGGTTTTGACAACCCGACGATGCTTTCTCTGTCTCTTCCTTCTCTCTCTCCTTACCATGTGTATTTAACATAATTTCTTGGGTCTGTTGGTTGGGGTGATGGCTTTGTCGAAGCTCCTTGCCTTCGTGACCTCTCGTTGCCGTTCAAAAGAAACATAATAAGGAAAAGGTAAGGATATCAAGGTATGAAGATATGAAAGGTTTATATGGTAAGGAATTAAAAAAATTTGCAAAGATTTCAAGATAGAAAGTGAAAAACTAACGTGACACCGAAAGATTTAGAATTTAAGGTTATACGCTACCAAATATCTTATATATACGAGTGTATTACGGTCATGTCATTAGTCATATAAATTATAAAAGTTTTAAGTGCATTAAGTCATATAAAAGTTCAATTGCTCAACTATCTAAACAAATCAAAACAAATAATATATTATTGACTTATGGTACAAAAGCACATGGGAAAAATCGAATTTTGTAAAGGTCGGTTTTAATCAAGTAAAAATCCGTAATTTTCCTTTTTTCAGATCTTAAATTCCTAAACTTAAAGAAAACTTTTATTTCACATGAGGGAGGTTCAAACAAGAACCAAACAAATTTGCAAGAATGGAGGAACCAAGAAAATCACATGTGATTTCCTACTAAAGCTCGCCCACTCGCACGACCCACTCGCCTTGTCGGGAGAGTGTACTACACTCGCCAAAGGGGAATCATATGTGATTTAGTACAAAATCACATGTGATTTCCTTGGTTCCTTCATTCTTGCAAATGTGTTTGTTCTTGTATGATCCTCCCTGTATTTCACATATAGTGTATCAAGAAAAACAACCAAACCTAAAGTTAAAAATAAAAAAAAACAAAAAAATTAACACAAAAGTTATCGTTGACGTCAAGTTTAGCAGCAGCCGCGAATGGAGCAAAAAGATAAACAAAGAAAGAAAAGAAAATAATAATAATAATAAAATAAAAAATTGAATTTATATTCTCTCTCTAAAAAAGCTTTCTGAGCTGTTTTCATTAAGCACTCAACAGAAACAACTCACAATCACAAGCATCTCTTGATTTCTTTAATGGGTCCATCCATTGGATAACGAACACTCTTCTTCTTCTTCTAGCTTCCTACTCCATATCATATCATCACTATACATTTTGGATACTGATTTAATCCAAAGTTTTTATACTTCAAGAACAAACCAAAAAAAAGCAGCCCCTTTTTTGTCTTTTCCCTTTTTCAAGAAATCTTGATTACAATATTCAATGTCTTTTCAGTAATGGGTTTAATCCCAGTTTAGCCAAATCTTTCAAGAAAAAGAAAAGCAAAAAAAGATTCCTTTTTTTGTGTATTGGTTTTTATTAAGGTATGTAATCTTGGAAATTTTGATTTTGGAAAGGTGTGTTTTTTGGGTATCAATTGGAGGGAATGTAAATGGGTTCTCTTGAAAATGGAGTTTTGCCATTAAAGAGGGATCCTTTACTCAAATCTTCATCTAGAAATGAAAGAAACAATTCATTTGTGCAAAGACCCAGATCAAGATTTGCAAGATTTATGGTTGTGAAGAAGCTGGATTACTTGCAATGGATTTGTGCAGTGGCTGTGTTCATCTTCTTCATGTTTGTGTTTCAAATGTTCTTGCCTCTTTCCACTGTGGAGAAAGATGGTGGGGAGTTCTTGAAGCAAAAGGAGGATAGTAATTTTGGTGGGGAGTTGAAGAATTTCTTGAAAGAAATTGGTGGATTGGATTTTGGTGAAGGTGTTAAGTTTGAGCCCACAAAGCTTTTGCTCAAATTCCAAAGAGAGAATAGAGATGTTGATAATGTGGGTTTTGGAGGGTCAAGAAGGGTAGTGAGATTTGGGCACAGAAAACCCCAACTTGCTTTTGTGAGTGTCTTTATAAGTAATTTATTAAGTTTTTACTTAATTTTTGATTTTATTGAGTGCTTTTAGTAAGTAGCAATCTTCTTGTTAATGGTAATTGGAATTTGGGTTCATTTTAGTTTTAACTTTTATTAGTTCCCTTTTCTAGGTTTTTGCAGATCTGTTGGTTGATCCACAACAATTATTGATGGTCACTGTTGCATCTGCTTTGAAAGCAATTGGATATGAAATTGAGGTAATTTTGTTGTTAAGGAGAATTTGGGCTACTTTAATTGCTATGGTTTTTTATTAGAAGAAGGTTTAATTTGATGTTGGATATAAATAAAAGTTAGAATAAATAGAACTCTTAAAACTGTTTTAGCTATCGAATTCAAGACTTTAACCATCTCATTCTTGCAAGATGGGGGCTTTGCAAGAAATGAGATTTTCTTAGCTTAAATCTTATGAAATTTGGGTGCTTTGTTGGCATGAAATGAGATTTGCTTAGAGTAATTGATATTTGATGATGTTAAGAGATTTTGTTAGTGATCATCGAAGTTTTGTGCAGGTTTATTCGCTTGAAGACGGCCCTGTGCATTCCGTTTGGGAAAATGTTGGAGTTCCGGTCAATGTTGTGGAAGCTAGTGGTGATTCGAAGATCGTGATCGACTGGCTAAAGTATGTTTATTTGGCACAAGAGGTTTTCTCTAGTACATTTTCTTGAAATTTGGTCTCAATTTTCTTGAAGAATATGTAATGCCATTGCCATCTATATTCGGTTGTTTGGTTGGCTTTCCATCAAGTCTCCTATGTGGATTAATATGTCTGTATAGATTAGGAAGGGTTTTCTCATAGATGGAAGGAGTGTGTTTTTTAATCTTCATAAAGCTCCCCCTCATAAGCTTTATGGATAAGCCAATTTCAATAGCATTAAGCCACTACCAAACAGTCATTTATAGCTGATCGAATAAGCTCATTAAGCTGCTAACAAACAGGCTATTTAAGGTGTTTGCGGGCTATTTTATCTATTCATTTATCATTTTGCATGATCTTTGCAGCTATGATGCCGTACTTGTGACATCTCTTGAAGCAAAAGACGTCGTTTCAGGGTAAGTTTACCAAATTTTACCATATCGTGTTCTCGTGATCAATCGATTAGTATGGTCTTTCGTAAGGGAAAAAAACGTACAATAAAAGGATAACCAAAAAAACTCACATTGATCATAAGTTACATAAAGTTAATAAATTTAGTTGTTACAGCCTTTTGCAGGAGCCTTTTAAATCTTTACCTCTTATATGGACCGTCCATGAAAAAGAACTCGCTACCCGCTTCACAAACTATGTCTCAAATGGCCAAGTTGAGCTCATTGATTATTGGAAAGCCGTCTTTAATCGAGCCACGGTTGTCGTCTTCCCTAACCATGCGCTTCCGGTAAATTTTAATGATGCTTTTGCCCTTCCAATAAGTTTTGGTTAAAATGTTCTACAAATACTTTACTTTTTCCAAATTGATTTATATTTTCAGATGTTTTATGCTGCATTTGATGCTGGAAACTACTTTGTTGTACCTGGATCGCCTTCAGGGGCTTGCAAATTAGATAACTCATCGAGTGTTCTTCAAGAAAGTGTGCGTGTGAATATGAACATTGCGGATCGTGATCTTGTTGTTGCTATAACGGGGAGTCAGTTTCTGTATAAAGGATTATGGGTGGAGCATGCCCTCGTTTTAAAGGCTTTATTGCCGCTTTTAGCAGAGTTTCCCATCGATAATGGTTCGAGCCCTCGTCTCAGGATCATAATCTTGAGTCAAGATTCAACGGGTAATTATAGCGAAGCTATCAAGGTAGAATCTTTTTCTTGAAACTTTGTTTTATCGATTTGGTACTCGTATAATCCCATAAAAGCCGGAAACTTGACTGTTGTTTAGGGACCATATACTTTTTAAAAGTTACCTCTTGAAACCTCTTAAGTCTGAAAATTAAGAGATTTGCAAACTTAAGATTGTTTGTTTTATTTTAAGAAAAAGCCTGAAAACCTCCTATTGTCCTCTGAAATTTTAAGAGGTGCACCATCCACCTCTTATTTTTTAGAGGTGAATTTAGACTTCAGACCTCTTAAAAACAAACGACTCAGTAGTCATATCTAAGTGTTTGCTTGTATGTTAAATGCCTAAAATACCCTTCATTGATCAAAATTAGAGAACGTTAATACGTTATAAACTCATCTTAACTTGCAAAGTTGCAATTTTGGTGATGGGGAAATATGCAATTTTAAGTTGCAAAAAGAAGCGAAATCTTGTAACTTGTAAGGGTGCGTTTGATACTCAGACACGATTGGACAAAACTGAATGGGGGAAACGTATCATGGTTTTAATTTGACATGGATAGTGTAGTTATTTTGTCCCATCTTCTAACTTGATGTCAACTTTTTTCATAGGGAATTGCTTCAAACCTGAAGTACCCAAGTGGTACCGTAAATCATGCCACCATTGATGAAGATGTATACAATGTTCTAAGCATCGCAGATATCGTGATATACGGGTCGTTTCTAGAAGAACAATCTTTTCCCGACATTCTAATTAAAGCAATGTGCTTCGAGAAGCCAATAGTGGCTCCTGACCTACCCATCATCAAGAAATACGTAAGCTTCTAAAAACTTCTGCCTTTTAACATCTCGACATTCTAGAAACAACTTATGAACTGAAGTTCGAGATCATATTTCAGGTTGATGACAAGGTCAACGGCTATCTGTTTCCGAAGGAGAATATAAAGGCCTTAACACAGATTATGCTGCAACTGGTGTCGAACGGAAGACTGTCATCTCTATCTTACAATATCGCATCGTTTGGAAAACATACGGCAAAAAACCTGATGGTTTTGGAATCCGTTGAAGGGTATGCTTCTTTGATAGAGAATGTTGTCAACCTTCCATCGGAAGTTGCATCACCAAAGGCAGTATCGGAAATTCCTTCTGACATGACAACAGAGTGGCAGTGGCGTCCTTTTGAAGCTATTGGAGATCGTAAATATGTAAATAGAACTTTAAGGGTTTACCATTTCTTGAACAAGGTTGAAAAGCGGTGGAACCGTACCCTAAAAGAGGGTTCTGCCGATAATGTGGCCAATGATACATTTTTGTACAGCATATGGGAAGAAGAGAGAAGCATTCAGACAGCAATGGCTAAAAAGAGAAGAGAAGATGGTGAGGTAATGAAGAAATTTATCTTCCTTTCTTTTTCGATATTCGACTTCACACATTGTTCGAGTAGAATGTTTGACCATTTCTTTACGAAAATCTAATTAGCTTTTTATAAAAAGAAGTAAAGGAATCATGTGGACCTAAAATAGAACACCATTGATATAATTGTAATGAGGGTAGGGGAAGATTCCGTTAGGAAACAAAAATTGATTAGGATCCTGGAACTGACCGGAGCGTGATACTTGGCCAATTCATCGGGAATATGGACGTGTTATTCATCGTGAATAACAAGTCCATATTCATCATGAATGTGCTATTCATGGTGAATATTCATCCCAAAGAGGGACACTTGGCGCATTGTGGGTGGTTCCCGGGTTTCTAATCAATTTTGACATCCTCACGGAACTTCCCTTGATATGAGGGGTTCAAATGAGAACCATAAATATTCATGATAAGAACCCTGAAGTATTAATGAATATTATTCATCATGAATACTCTACATTTTCATTATTCATAAGATCATTATGGATATATATTCACCATGAATATTTGGTTCTCATGTTTTCATAATATCTATGGTTCTCATTTGAACCTGCCCCAACGGTAATAGATAGCTTAGAATCTTTCCAAAAATAAATGTTTCTAATGTACATGGGACATCTCAAACCAAAGTTTTGAAATGTTCATCTGGTGGAATTACTTCTTTTTCCTTTCAAGGGAAATCCCAAAAAACTTGTAAGATCCTATTTTTTTTGGAAATATTAGGGATCACAATGTTTATAGCTTCTCATCTTTGATGTAAATGTGATGTAGTTAAGGGATAGAAGTGAGCAACCAAGGGGAACATGGGAGGATGTATATCGAAGTGCAAAGAAAGCCGATCGGAATAGGAACGATTTGCATGAGAGGGACGATGGAGAGCTTGAAAGGACGGGTCAACCGTTATGCATCTATGAGCCTTACTTTGGGCAAGGAGCTTGGCCCTTTTTGCATCGTGGCCCACTTTATCGCGGTCTAGGGCTGGTGAGTCTCTTTATTGTATGTGAAGATGTGAACTTTTCTTGTTTAGAAGATACTACCTCCATCCCAAAATAAATGTCCACGACGAAAAAGACATAGTTATGGAAATGCGTAATTATTACACTTAATAAATAGCAAATTTACCCTTAAATAATAGAGGGAGTAATGAATATCTCCATCTCATATTAAGGGTATCAAAAGTGGACATTTCTTTTGGGACGAACTAAAATTTAAATATTGACATTTATTTTGGGGTGGAGGAGTATAAGAAACTTTTGACATCCAACCATTGACATAGAAGTTGTGTGATTTGAATTCTTGATCATTTGAGTAAGCCCAATTGGGTGGTATCGATTTCTTTTTGAGTGCTCTTTGTTTAAAACTAAAGTTGGTGTTCATTGACGATGATAATGTAGTCAACAAAGGGTCGAAGATCTAGAACCGATGATATTGATGCACCTTCTCGCCTTCCTCTTCTAAGCATACCTTATTACCGTGATGCCCTTGGTGATTTTGGAGCCTTTTTTGCAATTGCCAACCGTATTGACCGTGTACACAAGAATGCTTGGATTGGGTTTTCATCATGGAGATCGACAGCCAAGAAGGCATGTGGATTTCTTTGAGTCTCTTTTTTAAAGTATATAATATTTATAGATTGCAAAACTCATATACACCCGTCACCTTTGTTGAGCTTTGAACTCTTGACCTTTGGTAATTTCTTTGAGTCCTTGAAAATTGCAACCGTTACTTTAATGATGGAATTGATTTGGGTCGATGAGATTTCTTTATTCTGCGTTTACTAAAGGGTATTTTGGTCAAATGTTTTTCTTGAACCATCTATCAAGACAAATGTTGCAATTTTCACGACACTGAGAGTATTATTCCGCTACAAAGATGCATTTTTGGTGTTTATATCTAAAATCCGAACTATTGAATATAAAAAACAGGCTTCTTTGTCAAAGGCTGCCGAGGTTGCTTTATTGGACGACATTCAAGCACGCAGGCATGGTGATGCTCTCTATTTTTGGGTTCGAATGGACAAAGATCCAAGAAACCCGATGCAACAAGATTTTTGGACATTTTGTGACGCTATAAATGCGGGTAATTGCAAGTAAGGATCTCCACCTCTTGTTACATTCATTCATATATCCTTCGCTTTTTGCAAAGTTGCTTGTTCCCTTGAGAAAAAGAGTCATCGCGGAGTTAAGGCAAACTTCATTAGCATTTTGCTAGAAATATTGTCTTCCCAAATTTAGTTAAGAATAAGGATGACATTGAGCATATGAAGCTAGTTTTAATATGAAAATGTTCAAAAAGTCGCATCCTTCAATAGCTGTGGTGCAAGATTTTTTGTCAAATGTCAAAAATGGACTTTAACGATGAAAAAAAAAATGTGTACCCAAATTAGTATTACTATTACCAATAAGTGTACTTGACATCTATTGCAGTTTCATAGGACATCATAGAATAAGTGTCCACATTTCTATTTTAGTTTGTCTAACATATATGTCTACTTTCAAAAGTAAATGCCTACTTTTTTAGTTCTTCCCTTAACTTTGAGATGGATGAATTCATTGATCTCTATGTAATCAAGGGTAAATTGTCCTATAGCTAAAAAGTATACTTAATACTCTTTTTTCATTGTGAACATATATTTGAGACAGAGAGAGTAGTGTTCATCGGATGGATCGAGTGTTTAATAGTTTTTGTTTCATGGTTGATCTAATCTTAATATTTGATTTGTACAAGGTTTGCATTCTCGGACGCTCTCAAGAAAATGTACGGAGTGAAGGACAACTCAACTTGGCTCCCTCCAATGCCTGCGGATGGAGATTCATGGTCTGTCATGCATAGCTGGTCTATGCCCACCAAATCCTTCGTAGAATTTGTCATGTTTTCAAGGTTAGAATCGTCTTTTTAGTGTTTTTTTCTAGAAAGATTAGACATTCGAAAAAGATTCCATTTTTTCAATGAAGTGTGGGATTAATGTTGTCATCAACGTTCGCAGAATGTTTGTGGACGCGTTGGATGCACAAGTTTATGACGAGCATCATCAAAGTGGTCTATGCCATCTAAGTTTATCGAAGGTTAGACCCAAACATGATTAAAGCTAACAACTAACATACCAGTTAGTTAGTTTGCCAAACATAGCCTTATTAGTCTCAAATTCATTTTGTTTTAAAATTGTGTTTTGCAGGACAAGCATTGCTACTCACGGGTTCTCGAGCTTCTTGTGAACGTATGGGCATACCATAACGCGAGGCGCATGGTGTACATCGACCCAACCACCGGAGCAATCCAAGAACAACATGAGTTCAAGAGCCGAAGAGGCAAGATGTGGATCAAATGGTTCAATCGCAACACCCTTAAGGCCATGGACGAAGATCTTGCCGAGGAGGCCGACTCCGACCACCGTAAAGAACGGTGGTTGTGGCCCTCGACCGGCGAGGTGTTCTGGCAAGGGATGTACGAGAAAGAAAGAAGTCAAATGAGACGGCAAAAGGAGAAACGAAAGCAGAAGAGCAAAGACAAGATCCAGAGGATAAAAGCCCGGACTCACCAAAAAGCTTTAGGGAAGTACGTGAAACCATTGGCCGAAGAAAATGAGACGGTAAATAACACCGCCTCTGTTGTAGCAGCAAAAAAACTTCTTAGATAGCAGATTTTTTTTGGGTAGAAATTGTAGTTTTGATCAGTTCAATTCTTTGTGAAAATTTACAATTTTTTTTGTTTTTAAATATGATATGAGGTTTTGATGTTATGTAATAGGGCTTCTTATCCAAGAACCCATGTGTAAGTAAAAACTGCAGTTGATGCTAAAACTGTTAATGTATTGCCACGAATGTATACTAAAATGGGTTGTAATTATTGTTTCTTTCTAACTTACTCTCAAGTGAGATATATTGTATGATTTGACTTTCGATTTGTCATAGGTTTTTACTTTTTAGATATCATTAACGTAAACGTATAAAAAGATAACATATAGTAGATAGTATTGACAAGAACGGCTTGACAAAAATGAGGGAACAATTTGTACAAAATTTCATGGTTTTAATTTGACGGGAGATAACTTTGTAAGTAAGGCGTTTTCTTATTTTTTTTTTTCTACCTATTTTGACGGAACAAGGAAAAAAACATGCATTTTTGACTAAATTTCGCACCAAACATTAGAAATGTTATTTGTTTTGTCTAAAACATGCACTAGTAGATGCACAATAAAACCTCTTTGGTTTGCAAGATTTGGTAAGAATGGACCTCAATTCATTATCTATAAAGAATGGACCTCAATTCAATTCTAAATCCTACACCAAAAATTCCAAATTCTATCATGAACTCCAAATCACTCAAACAAGAAATTGGCTGAAGACAACTGCTTTTTTGGAAGGAAAAAAAAAAGATTTGTCAAAGGACTACTTACTTGCTTTTAAAGTACAGTGACAACTTCCATCTCTTTAAGATACAAGACAAAATTCACAACATAAAAAGATAAAATGACTACGACATTCTCTCGAAGATCCGTAGTTGCTTAGTAGTGAGCTCATTTCTATAGATCTATTCTTCGGGTAACATAAAACTCTATCATCGAAACATGCAAAAACGCCCAACTGTCATATTCTTGGAGCTGCAATTACAAGAAACAAGAGTTATGAGAAGGATAAATAATGGTTTGAAGAATGGTGTGTAATTCAAAGGGTGTATTTAACAAGCAGCCTACCTCCACCCATAGTTGCTTCAGGCAATCTTTCAATAGAGTATTTATGCTGAGTGATGTACATAATTGGCACACCAGGTATCTGATCATCATCCAAAAAATATGTATATGTTGGTTTCAATCATACAGATTTGAAGACAAAAAACACAGAATCTTTGCTAACGTACCTTGCGAATCCTACGTTTCAAATCTCTATCACATGTTGCTACCATATAACATTTGTGCTGTTTCAATAAAAAGAGATTATGAGATTCCATACACGATGGCGTTTGCCAATGAGTCACATACAATTGTCGACCCAAAATAGATCACCATGAAAAGGCATATCATTTTAGAAATGTGTAACTATCACACTTTTAGTTAGCAAAATGACAATTTTATCCTTAGTAATAGCCGGAGTAATGATTTAGTATATACAAGTCTAAAACCAATCATTAGTACCAAAAGTGTTGAGTTCAGGTACGAGTACAAAGAAACAAACATTCTTAGGATATTTAAGTAAATTTACCTGAGTAACTCTTTCAACAATGCAGTCATCAGCATAAGTTCCTTTGTGAGTGCACGGAAGCCTTTCAAATCTAGGATCCTTGGCAATTCTGTTTGAGCAAACACGACAACAAAAAGAAATGGGTATTTCAAGGTCAGACTTAAGATGTAATCAGGTTCCCATTCCCAATGTTTGTTTGATTAATCTCGGGCATCTATTTCGAATTTTCATTATAAACTAGTCTTTCATGATTCCATCAAATAGAAGCAATAGTGATAGCATCTACATAATGGACAATATTAACAATCTTATCCAGGGGCTTGATTTTCTTGACTCCACCAAACAGAGTAAAAGGTTGAGTAATGAGATGAATTACCTGAGAGCAACACGGTATTTCTGACCAAGCTTCTCAAGTTCAGCCATCACACAATCGGTAATACAAGGAGTGCCTTCAGAAGCAAGAAAAGACGCAAAATTATTTAAAAAATGGAACACCAAAAATATTGCAACCATTCAAAGCTGTAAGCATATATAATACGTGAATAAACTCTTTCTAATCTAACAAAAATTGTGCAAACTTTAAAGAGCTCATAGTTCAATAGAAATGTTTGACTATTGGTCAAACATCTTGAACATGCTTCGCTAAAGATAACATAGTGAAATCTTGTGAGCCAAAGCCAGTAGCCCAGTACTATAAATATTTTGTAAATAATAATTAGCAACAGGCATGAGCAATCAGGAATATTGACATAAAAACTTATGTTAAGAAAATTATAAATAATAGGACATAGGCACACATTGCTTGTGAAACTACAGCATGCTCTCTTTGTTGAAACTTTGCCGGAAAAAATCACTTATTTGGAACATAACAAAAAAGAAATGCAATGCAATATAAGGATTGATCTAGTAATAAGCATATTTACATTCTACGATGATGCTTTAGCATGAATCAGAACTTACATTTTGCATATAAGCAGTCCATCATACCCTTCTCCAAGTCCAACTACATCAAAAGTTAACAACATTTTGGCATTAACTTCAAGAGACGAACAAAATCTAAAAGTTAATCTGTCAACTGTGAACATCTAACACCCACACTTATAACAAGCTGGCAGATACAAAGATCCATGAGATGGTGGTAATAGCTCATTGTACCTATAATGAATACCAATCATATATTCATATGTGGTGCTTTCTAAGCTTTAATCCTTAGGTTGTGTTTGGCAAAAATAAGCTAGCTTATAAGCTAGTACATTTTGGATGGACCATAAGCTCACTTATTGAAATGCTAGTTGGAGTAGCGTTTCAAGAGCTTTTTGTAGCTTTTTCCAATTAGGCCATGCGTAACAGAGCCATAGGCTCAGCGGTCTGGAGTCCAGCAGGCTCAGCGGGCTGGCAGGCTCCGCTACAGCTCAGCGGGGTGGCCGGTGGGCTCGTGTGATCGGTGTGGCAAACCTGTTATAGCCGCTGTGTGCTGTGTGCTGTGTGTGATGCGTTTAAAATAAAACAAAAAGTGAGAGGGCCTGGAGGGTTCGGGTACTAACAAGAGGGCTTATAGTGGGTTTTTATGGTAAAGCTGATGTGGCGCAGATGTGGCAGAGAGCTCGGGTACTAATAGCCTTATAACCTTAATAATATTAATTATTATACCCAAAGAATCCCTCTTGGTCATTTTACATACTTATAAGCTAGATTTTGCCAAACATAAATTATTTATAAGCTAGCTTATTAGCTAACAACTAGTCTATCATCTACCAGCTAGCTTATTAGGTTGTTTGCCGAACACAGCCTTAACTAGAGAGCCAAAAACCAAATAATTACTGAATGAGAGACTACACATTAAGGTCTACAAGCCAAATGAACTCTCTTACAACTGAATGTTTCTGTTAAAGTAATACCCAAAACCATATTGAAATTGATGAAGTTGTAACTTATAAAGCAAAAACTCACTTTATTTTGGATGGAGAAATTGATGAAGTTGGTATCCACCAAAACTCGATAAGGCGGTCCAAGAGCGGTGTTGTAGGTGAAGAAGAGAGCAGAAGAAACATAAGGTCTGCCACAAAATCATAAATTTAAATGCTTCAAAAACATGCTATACATACATACATACAAACAAGAAGAGGTTAGAAATTTACAAAACTTACACATTTCTAGGGAGCTTCTCCTTTGTTAAGTCCTTTTTATTAGGGTTCAAAACCTCTTCTTTATGTCTGAATAAAACAAAACAGGTGAATCAGACGATAATTTCATTAAGCACAAAAAATAAAATCAAAGAGATGGTAAAAGAGAATGAATGATTTTTACTGTTTGATGGCTTTGTGAGAAGCAAGTTTCTTCATCACTGCGAATTTAGGACCCTTCTTCGCTCTCCCCATCTCTCTTTCTTCAAAACCCGATTCACTTGCAAACCCTAAAACCCTAATTATATATTTTAAAAAAAAAGAGAGAATTCTATAAACAAGATGTTTACAACAATTTCTATTCAAAAAAAGAACCTTTTGGTAGGAGAAAAAACAGAAATTAGAAGCAATTTGAAAATCGAACATATAGAAATCTAAACACAGAAATCAAACATATAGAAATCGAAATACCTGCGATGCAATAGAGAAGAAGGTGGATGCGATGGAGACGATGAGAAGGGCTCGTGTGTTGAGAGGGTTTATGTGTGTGAGATTAGGGTATATTGGTTAAAGGGGCATATTTGGTATTTTGAATTACAGATTTTTCATTCATATACTATTTGTTAAGGAATATAATAAAATTTTCTATTTTTAGAATTGAGTAAACTACAAATTTCGTCTAGGGTCGAGGTTTTGCTTTGAATCTTCGTCCCTGCTCACTAACTCCATTCAAAACTCAATTAAATAAGGGTTTACTCATTTTCTGTAAACCTTAGGGACCAAATTATAACTTTCTCTAATTGGTCTTGTATAGTCGTCGCCTCTCTCCCCCCACCGGCAACCATGACTGCTGCTCCTCCGTGACCCTACAACATTTTATTACATACTTGCTACATGTCCCATTTTCAATAGGTTTTTATTTTATTGTGGGTATCTTGTGGGCATCTCAATTATTCCAAATTGTTGTCGGTTGAACTGAACATAGTTTTCAATAGTTAAGGTCTCTTAAACAAATTACATATTTATTTGGGACCTATGGTATGTATTTTACAATTTTTAGCTCCTTCTATTTACTTGTGTTAAAAAAAAATCCCATAAGAAGAAATACATTTTAGTTTGATTTTATATTTTATATTATATATAGAACATGTTTACTTGCAAACTTAAGTTTCCTTTTAAGGTGGGTAAACAAAAGAGAGTACGTTAGTTTCCAAAAGATTCATGAAACATTCGTCATAAATATTATTATCATCTACTTGGTAAACGACTTCTAAATGTAATTCAAATATCAAAACTAGTTTTAGTTATTTTATTAAACAATTGTATTTAACTCTTAAAGTTTACACTGGATTTCATTTAATAACCTTTAAACATAATAATTAATTTACCATCGACCAAACACCTTCCATTTAATCCGTTAAAGTCAAGGGTCAATATATATCTGTTTTAACATTTTTATAATCAAGGACCAAATTATATTTATTGAAACTTAAAGGGTTCGAATTAAACATCATTTAATAAATGTTAATTTTAAAATTGTGTTTTACACATATATATACATACATACATACATACATACATACATATACATAACACGTCTTGAGACTCATCCCTTTCATCTCACACTCCGATTCAGGCTCCTTCATCTTCGACCACCACCACCTTCTCCGGCACATACACACACAATGACACAAACCACCACCACCCCCATCTTGTTTAGACTTCCGATCTGTCTCGACCACCATGACCCTACCATTGTGCCACCCTGAACCTACTACCTTGAACACATAGACTTCCCAACTTTGGGACTGTGTCATCCCCAACCCCACCCATCTTCCGTATCTACACTTACATACACCACGGTACACACACAACAACACAAAAATGGCGTCCCCTTTTCATCTTCTACCTCACAACAATGGAGATAAACCATATAACAGATACACACATACACACACCGGAACACCACCGGGACCAATTTTTTTGAAGGGAAAATAACTCATACACACATACAGGATCCATACGGGCACCTGAGTAATTCTCAAAGATAATAATTTCACACCTCATATATTTATTTCAACTAAAATTAACTGAGTAAAATTATTACACTGGAATTCGTTCTTAATTCTACAAATCTTGTTTTAAAAAAAATCAAATATTAAATTAAAAAAATCCTTTTTGAAAGAAACGTAGAACCAAGTTTTCTATGGGAATTTAGACAAAAACAGATTGAATACAAAGAAATACAGAGAGATTATTAAACAGAAATGAAAAACAACAATAAAAAATGAAGAACAACGAAGGAGATGAACAATTTCAATAAACGACTCTCATGTATTACCTCTTAAGGGTGTACGGCTGAATTTTGAATTACAAAAGATGAATTGTTTTGCCCTAATTACACACTTAGCTCCTATTTATACATCAGAGAATGGATCCTAAGCCCAATCCCCTTACATTTTAATTTCCCAAGCCCATTACAACACAATTCAAACAAGTATGCAAATTTTGCTTACATTTATGAAACTTTAACATTTTTAGCCTAAAACTAAGCTAACAATCTCCCCCTAAGTTTTATAAATGTAGCATGTTCTTTGAATCTTCTTTCCCAACATCAGAGGATAATATCAGAGCTTAGAGGTTATCTCATCAGAGAATTGCACCACAGGGGCTTTGTGACTTTCATCAGAGGCTCTATAGAATTTGACTTGCATTAACCTTCAAAGCTTTACCATCAGAGATATGTGTCCACAGAGTTCTTGTATTCGAATGCATAGGTTCATCCTCTGCAAACCTTTTCAGCAGGAACAGGCAGTGAGCAGATAATTGGTGTAGCTATGCTTGTAGCAAGTTGAGCATAATGGCAGAAGAATCGTCTTATAACTTTGAATGCATCAGAGTCTCTGTGATGTTCTACAGAGCCTCTGAGATGATCGACAGAAGCTCTGTGACATTTGGCTTGTGCGAATATCTGAAACTTCATCTTCTGAGTTCATAAGATTACAAAGGCTCTGAAATATGTTGCATAGGCTCTGTGACGAATTGTTACAGAAGCTCTGAAATATGTTGTAGAGGCTCTGTGATACTTTACTTTGTCTGGATCTTCATCTTCTGAAAATCATATGAATGACAAACTCCCTCTCGACTTGTGCTCTGTGATTTCTTCACTTGTCAAGAAGCATTGCTCTTTCGACTCTTGCCTCAACTGACTGCATCCTATGCAAATCAGCGTGAATGACAGAGGTTCTGCTTCCTGTAGAGTTTAGACTTAGCAGATAAACAAGTGTTGGATCTTCGATTCTTCATATTGGACAAATGGAATAGAAGAGAGTCCCTTTCCCAGCTCTGTAGGCAAGCGTCCCGTCCAGTGAAGTCTTCAGATTCTCTCTATTTCTCAACAGAGGGCAGAAAAATAGGAGTGTCGTTCATGTTGGCTTAATTAGGAAACTTTTGTGGACTTTTAAGAGCTCTGCTGGGAAGGTTGACATGGTGTTGTAATTTAAATGCGGCTGGGTTCAGAGAGGTGGGCATGGAGGTTCTGTTGGAGGAGCGGTTTTTGTCTTCTGTGAAGTTCAGGGAAGTTCAGTGTTCGAGACTGAACTGAGTCCTCTGTGGATTTGTTGGATATGGTCTTTCAAAAAAATCTTATCGATTTGAGAAACATCTGAAGACCTAAATTGGGTTTAGAGGTAAGACCAGGATAGAGGTTCTGTGGATCGAAAGGATAGGACGAATAAGATCTAACAGAGTCTCTGTGAAGAAAGATAGATATTTAACTTTTGTAGGATCTTTTCAACAAGTTATAGACAGTGAGCAGAGAGTTCGGGAGCTATGTCTGTAACAGGTTAATTAGACCAAAAAGTTTTCTCAACGTTAAAAAGAAAACGGACAGAGACTCCGTGGTGGTTACAGAGGCTTATGAGAACAACTGGCAGAGGTTCTGACAAGTCCATCACATGGCCTCTCTTTTGATAGAGACTGTAACAGCGAGCGAGCAAGAGGCTCTGTGAGGACTGCCAGAGGCTCTGTGGTTCTTGTGCCTCTGAGGTTGGCTTCAGTCACTTTTGACTTGAAAAATAGGTGGTGACACTCATTTGGGGTGAACCACGCTATTGACTCTGAGAGACCAACCTTAATATCCCTGTTGAGGGATAGACCACCTTGTGTGATATCCTTTTTGAATATCACACAGAATCAGAATCCTGGAAAAACTCTGATCTGAACAATTTTATCAACATCTGAAACTCAAGAACACGTTGAAGAACGATTTTCGAAACGAAATCCCTAAATCCAAAACCAACAGTCTTCGAAGAAACAAATTTCGAAGACGAAACCGTTTGAAGAACAGACTCAGAAATGAAATGAAACATAGCGAAACACTAAATTTCCAGAAAATTTCCACGAAAACTTGTTCTAAAAGGATCAAAACAGATACTTTTGATCTATTCCCGCTCTGATACCAATTGAAAGAAACATAGAACCAAGTTTTCTATGGGAATTTAGACAAAAACAGATTGAATACAAAGAAATACAGAGAGATTATTAAACAGAAATGAAACACAACAATAAAAAATGAAGAACAACGAAGGAGATGAACAATTTCAATAAACGACTCTCATGTATTACCTCTTAAGGTTGTACGGCTGAATTTTGAATTACAAAAGATGAATTGTTGTTGCCCTAATTACACACTTAGCTCCTATTTATACATCAGAGAATGGATCCTAAGCCCAATCCCCTTACATTTTAATTTCCCAAGCCCATTACAACACAATTCAAACAAGTATGCAAATTTTGCTTACATTTATAAAACTTTAACATTTTTAGCCTAAAACTAAGCTAACACTTTTTAAAAGATTAATGTACTAAAATATATTTTTAATAAAAAATCAGATTGAAAGTTTCATGATCAGTTTTGGTGGGTGGGCATTTGAACAGTAAGTCACACATGATCAGTTTTACTTGGCCATTCAGTTTCAAACTAACTATCAAAGATGTACATAATAGATCTAATGTGAACCATTGTACTTGGCCTTTTAGTTTCAAACTAACTATTAATCTTGTGACAATGCCTATAAAACTGCCGTTTGCAAGCGTATTATTATTTACTATCTGCCTGCTGCTCCTCCGTGGCCCTTCCCCATTGCTTTGCGGCCTATAAGAACTCTGCCCATTCATCCTTCACGACCTTTTTCCGATTTCCTTCAGAAATATTTATGCCATGCAACCTGCATGAACTCAGCTGCCCGCTGCATGGCCATTTCCCATTGCTCTGCAGCTTGTATGAACTCCGCCCATTCATCATCCTTCACAGCCTTTTCCCATTTCTTTCGGCAATATCTACGCCATGCAAATAGTATGTCCTTGGTTGCCTAGTGTTCTGCAATCTGACGGTACTCAGCTGCCCATTGCTCCTTCAAGGCTTTGTCCTGTTTACTTTCGCCGTGACTACGCCATGCAGCCTGTATGCGGTTCGATGCCCATTGCTCATTCAAAGGTTTTTTCTGTTTCCTTTCCCAGCGACTACGCCATGCAGCTTGTATGCGGTTCGCTGCCCATATCTGCGACTCAATCGACATGCACCTGAAAAAATGAATACAAAGCAAAGCTATTATTCCACTCGATATGATAACAACGTTCATAGAATTAATATCAAGAAATGAAATCTTCAACTTTGTCATAACCTAAAAATATGCTCGACTCTCGTCTTGAAGTCTTGACTGAATTGGGATGCCAAGAACTTCAATTCATCAGCCCCTAAGGCAAAACCTTGAACATCCGTTATCGTCTTTACCATTCTGTTTGTGATGGGAGGTACTCCGAAAGGATGCAAAGCCCATCTTAAAAGTTCTTCTCCAAAGACGCAACCATGATAAAGGTTATTTTCTCGACCGTAGTCTGTCACGATTAGCTTTCCACTTGTGATGAAGACCATTTCATCTACCACATACCCTTCATGCATTACCGTGCTATCCTTGATGTCAAAAACTGGCTTCATAAGCTCGCACGTAAGGTCGTACAAATGTTCCTCCATATTACGTAAAAGTTGTTGCTGAAAAAAGTACTTGAATTTTAATTTAACAAGTTTTAAATTTAAATATTGATCAATGCTACACAAACATGGCTATTAAGCGAAACTTTGTCATTTGCATTTGCGGAAACCACTAAAAAACTAAAATGCAACCCACAAAATGAATTGTTGAAGTAAGTTAGATGTATTACTCAAACTCGTTACTAAATGAAATCATAAATAACGTTTTATCTCCTTTCTTAGGTCTCTCGGAAGACCTCTGATAAAGGTATCTAATTCGATACCCCTAGTTATCTTTCACCTATAATCATTATGTCGTCTAACTTGCTGCCTCAACTGTTGAGGGAGGTCAACATACGTCATGAACTCCTCTGCTTCTCTCATTCTTTCTTTCATCTTCTCCACTCTGGGAGTGACATTTGAAGAAGACAACATATATTTCTTCAAAAGAAAAAACGGTTAAACCTTTATATTAGCCGATGAATCTTACATGTGAAAGTATTTTGACGATTAAACTATAGGTCGTACTTCATCTATGTAGTAGCGACTGATACAACAAGACAGATTTAAATCTTAGTTTGTTTTAAATCGGGATTTGACACAATCCAAAAATGGTTGATGATCTTGTGGAAAATATGGCTGAAACAGAAGAACCACTCTCATCGAAGAAGATGGCTCCACCCTTGATTAGAACCAAAGAAATAATCAAAAATAAAGATCGCAAATGATAGATTTTGTTATATTTGCTTGGAGGAAACATAAACAAATATGTCTTCCAATTAGAGTGAGTTCAAAAACCTCCTTAAGATAGTTGTAGATTTCAAGACATCAAAATCATTAGGAGTATGCAACTCTTAAGGGTAGTAGTTTCCTAAATAAGTTGAAAGTGGAGAAGTCAATTTCTAAACTCACTTCAACTTAACCAAAACCAACAACCACCAACGAACTTCTTTTGTTTGTTTCCTTTTTTTTAATTTTCCTGCCACGTTGTTGAAACAAATATTAAATATAGTAGACAACAATAAGTAGTATTAAACGCAACCAAAGTAGTACTAGTAGCGTAGAAACAAAGACATTTGAAGGTAACAAAAACAGTATTGCGATAGACATCTACGAATTTGTACGGTAATAAAAACTAAAAGCCACCGAGATAGTAGGATACGAGGGTAAGAGTTTTTCAAGCCTTTTCGGATCGGTGGATCATCGACCTTTGTGGGTTCTTGCAACCACCCCGGTGATGGTTGTTCTGGACGAAAAACTGTCGGATGCCCCTCCACATTTGGAGCAACGAAATTTTTCTGCACATCTCGATTTCCGTGATCTATCCGCAAAAACCTAGAAATCGATCATCGAACGTCTGTCGTAGAGCAGGTCGCTCGACACGGTGAAATACAACTTCTCGTTCCAAACCCCGGTTTTTCTCTCATAGATGTCGTGGTATACCGCTGTCTTCTGTATCTCGGATTCGTCATCTACCTGTACCGATTGTGTCAAATCGAGATTTGACACAATCCAAAAATGGTTGATGATCTTGTGGAAAATATGGCTGAAACAGAAGAACCACTCTCATCGAAGAAGTAGCTCCACCCTTGATTAGAACCAAAGAAATAATCAAAAATAAAGATCGCAAATGATAGATTTTGTTATATTTGCTTGGAGGAAACATAAACAAATATGTCTTCCAATTAGAGTGAGTTCAAAAACCTCCTTAAGATAGTTGTAGATTTCAAGACATCAAAATCATTAGGAGTATGCAACTCTTAAGGGTAGTAGTTTCCTAAATAAGTTGAAAGTGGAGAAGTCAATTTCTAAACTCACTTCAACTTAACCAAAACCAACAACCACCAACGAACTTCTTTTGTTTGTTTCCTTTTTTTTAATTTTCCTGCCACGTTGTTGAAACAAATATTAAATATAGTAGGCAACGATAAGTAGTATTAAACGCAACCAAAGTAGTACTAGTAGCGTAGGAACAAAGACATTTGAAGGTAACAAAAACAGTATTGCGATAGACATCTACGAATTTGTACGGTAATAAAAACTAAAAGCCACCGAGATAGTAGGATACGAGGGTAAGAGTTTTTCAAGCCTTTTCGGATCGGTGGATCATCGACCTTTGTGGGTTCTTGCAACCACCCCGGTGATGGTTGTTCTGGACGAAAAACTGTCGGATGCCCCTCCACTTTTGGAGCAACGAAATTTTTCTGCACATCTCGATTTCCGTGATCTATCCGCAAAAACCTAGAAATCGATCATCGAACGCGTGTCGTAGAGCAGGTCGCTCGACACGGTGAAATACAACTTCTCGTTCCAAACCCCGGTTTTTCTCTCATAGATGTCGTGGTATACCGCTGTCTTCTGTATCTCGGATTCGTCATCTACCTGTACCGTTGTGTACGTCATCAAACCGGATTTAACGGAAAACACAACCCTTAAGCTTTCTACGGCCCTTACGTCCATTTTTAGAATCATCCGCGGTTTCTCCATATCTTGAGGAAAACAAAGAAAAATCAAAACTAATTAACTAATTTGATTGCAACTACAATCAAATGATGACATAGTAAATCAATTGACTAACTAATTTGATTGCAACTAAAATCAAATTAGAATTCCTATTTTGATCATTTATTTTTCTTTTTTATTGTTTGGAATCTATTTTAAATGATAACACAGTGAATCAATCGACTAACCATTTGAATACAATCAAATGATAACATAGTAAATCGATAGACATGAAAGAAATTCAAGAATTGATTAAGATCAAGAAAAAGGAAAAAAAAAGAATGGTGGAATACTTCAAGAATGGAGGAATACGAGACAAACCTGAAGTGAAGTGATAAAACTGATTTAAGCAAGAAATCAAAAAAATTGGTGGAATTGAGAAGAGATGAACCTGAAATCAGAAAATGAATTAGAGAGGCAGATAAAAAGAAATTAGAGGAATTGAAGCTTACCAGAGATCAACAATGGCGGTTTGACAATGGAGATTATGAGCGAGGTGATCGAGAGACCAGGGCCGGCGCTGGCCATGTGCAGCATGTGCTGCCGCACAGGGCATCGAATTTTGATATGATATTTTAGTTATGAGTCTAATACCAAGCCACCAAGATAGTTAAATATTTAGTTTATTAATAGAAAGAACTGAGGATGAAAACGTAAACTTTCAAACAACTGAACCAAATTCTTTTTCTTTCTTTATATATTTGAGTTTGACCATTCCAATTTTTAAGACATCACATCTTCTACGTAAATACTTGTGAGAGCTTTAAATTTGATACATTTGAGAAAATCATCATCGTTTTTAGGTATAAAATATTTAAAGTTCATTTGTAGAAATGAAAGCCTTTATGTTCATAGATTGATATTAGGAAATTGCTTTGTTGCGCGCACACTAACACAAATTTATGGATTGTTTATATTGTAAATGTTACCATAATTTTATCTTTGTTGTTTTTTAATTTGCAATTGCTTTGGTACAACTATGCATGTTGATATGTATTTTATATTTTAACTTTTTGGTCATAGATTGAGATTGTTTTGATTTGTAACTGTACTTTTGTACTTTTGTACTTTTGTAATTTGTATTTTCGTACTTTTGTACATGTAATTCAGTGGTGAATCTAGAGCAGAAAACAACGTGGTTCCCTAATTAAGTTTAGCCGAAAAAATTAAAAGTGTCAACCATACTTTTGTTGCGTCAGATCATTAAAATTCAAAGTCAAGCATATACCTAATAATATTAAATCTACGACTATCAAAATTCAAAATATCAAATACATATTATATGGTTCCCTAATTAAGATTAGCCGGAAAAAATAAAAGCGTCAATTATACCTTTGTTGGGTCTGGTCATTAAAATTAAAAATCAAACATATACGGAATAATATCAAATGTACGACTATCAAAATTCAAAATATCAAATACATTATACATATCAATTCTCAAATACAAAAGAAGAAAAAGTTTATTAGTATTTGGGCCAGACTTAAACTTATTGGGCCTTAAACAAAAAATAACAAATGTGTTGGTATTTGAACTGAACTTTAAATTATTGGGCTTAAAATTATTGGGCCTTAAATAAAAAAATAAAAGTTTATTGGTATTTGGGCCAGACTTAAAGTTATTGGGCCTTAAACAAAAAATAACAAATGTGTTGGTATTTGAACCAGACTTTAAATTATTGGGCTTAAAATAATTCGACAATTATTGGGCCTTAAATAAAAAATAAAAGTTTATTGGTATTTGGGCCAGACTTAAATTTATTGGGCCTTAAACAAAAAATAACAAATGTATTGGTATTTGGACCAGACTTTAAATTATTGGGCTTAAAATAATTGGGCCTTAAATAAAAAATAAATATAATGTACATAAGAAGATTTGAACCTAAGACCTCTTATATACAAGGCATACAATTATCCACCATGCTAATAGAGTTTTTGTTTTCAATAAGCTGCAAATACTATTTTAAGATAGTTACTCTAAACTTTTTAAGGTAGGTCCCAAAAAAAAAAGCTCTATATAACTTCTAATAAAAATGGAAAAAATAGGTAGGTCCCGGGACCTACCTACCCAAAGGGTAGATTCGCCCTCGACATGTACTTGTACTTTTGTACATGCATTGAATTTCTTTTTCTTATATTATTTTCAACTTGTGTGACATTACCATGATTTAATATAATTTTATTATTTAAGTTAAAAATTACTTTATTTATTTTATTTTCTTTCAAATTCTACATGATGAACAGTTGAAGTGAGCACAAATATGATATATATATATATATACATACATATATATGTATAATTGTTATTTTTGTTTTAAGAAATGCATAAATGCATTGTTGTCCCAAAATAACTAGAAATGAGGAGAAATGGAGGAAAGATTGATGAACATTGTGATGAATGCAAAGCTTCTATATGCATCAATGGAGTTTTGCTATAAAGAGTATTTTTCCCAAATAATGTGCATTCATAATAAAACCCTAAACATCTCATTCCTTTTATAGGAATGAGGTAAATTCAAAGATGTTCACAAACGGCCCCCGAGGTTCCAAACCTCTAAACAAGGGCATTACAAAACATAAATTGTTCACAACTTAAGTACTTAAACACATGAAGCAGTAAAGATAGAAAATTTTCTGACTCTTCACAATAAAGAGGTCCAACATGCATCCTTTTAGGCAGTGTAAGTTTATATTATGTTATTCAAGGTTTTAGTTATGTCCTCTTTTAGTTGTATTATTTTATTACATTTAATAAAAATCAACATGAAAGTGAGCAGACTAATTTAACGATGTTTCAAACCGTTTAAATATAGTATGTTGTGTTTGATCAAGAAACAACATGGGGGAATATTTTAGAAACGACAGGACATCAGAAATCCCAAGACCGACCCTGCGAGAGATGAATATGTTTTTGTGGAATTCTAGCAGTTGGCGTAGCCGTTTATATCCCTTACCAAATTACTAAATTGCCCCAACCGCCTAATCCCCATGCAAGCGATGGATGCGTATCTTTTTCTCACTAACAATATGAAATTAAAGTTTATACATTTTTAGTAAATGTTAGTAAAATATTTAAGACAAAAATAATATAATATATTTTAAACTAGTATATTTACATCTCAGTAAAAAGTAATATTTACGGGATGTTTGGCGAACTAGCTGATAAGGTAGCTGGTGACTGATAAGGTAGTTGATAAATAAGTTGAGTTTGGTAAAAACTAGCTGATAAAGTAGCTTATGACTATAAAATGACAACAAAAATATGTTTAAAAATTGGTAGTGTAAAACTTAGTAAGGGTATGTTTGAAACAAAAATAATAATAAACCTGATAAGTCACCAAAACACTATTGATCGAAAGTGGGTTTTTAAAAAGATACCTTATACTCTTAAAAAAATCTTATAAATTAGTTTATGATCCATTCAAACATGAAAATGGAATTTTCAACTAACCAACTAACTAATCTAACTTATTTTTACTAAACAATTCCATAATAGGATGTGAATGAAAAGATTGTATATTTTTATCAGGGGTTTATAACTTGTAAGGGTAACTAACTATCCGATTTGTACAAATGTTACCATGAAACTATTTTTTGTATTCAATAGACCATTGAACTCTATTTTTTGTACATATAATACCATTATGACCGGTAATAGCCTGTTTTTTCTTACATGGCAATTAAAATTATCAAATAATGCTTATGTGGATATGATGTGGCAATGACTAGCAATGATCAGGCATTCTCAATGATATATTAAGTACAAAATTAGTTCAATGGTAATATGTGTACAAACCACCACCACTACAACCACCACCAAACCACCACCACTACAGCCACCACCACCACACCCACCACCATGAAACCACCACCATCACAGATTCACAGATACTGCCACCACCACAACTGCTGCCACCACACCCACCACCATGAAACCACCACCACCCCAGCTGCTGCCACCACCACAGCCACCACCACCAAAACACCCCCACCCCACACCTACCACCAAACTACCACCATCACCAAACCCACCACCACCACCGCTACCCAACACCATCTCCATTGAAATCCAGATCTGGAACAAACCACCATCTCCACAGCCGCCGTCACCACCATCTTCACAGCCTTACCCAGACACCAAAATGAAAGCAGCAAAACCCACCATAACAAAGACAAAACTCGACCCCGACTCCAACCGCTGGTCCAAAATAGAACCCGCCGCCGTCGCCAAACGGCGTTGGAGCATAATAGCATAGGTCCAATATAGCGCCTTTAGAACATTCCAGAACGCTTGATTGATTTTGCTTCAATTCGTTTTTGAATCCTTCAATTTGACCAAAAGCGGCACCGGGAGTGCGTTCCGATTTGGGGTTAGGGTTGGTGATGACGCAATTGATCCTGAATTTGGGGGAAACTGTGGTTATTTTACAAACAAAGTGATTGCATTTGGGGGAATTGTGATGGGGATGGAGGTTTGGTGGTAGTGGCTGCGTTGGTGGCGGTTTCATGGTGGTGGTGGCTGTAGTGGTGGTGGTTGTAGTGGTGGTGGTTAGTACACATATTACCATTGAACTATTTTTGTACTTAATATACCATTGAGAATGCCTAATCATTGCTAGTCATATCCACATAAGCATTGTTTGATAATTTTAATTGCCACGTAAGAAAAAAAAGTTGTTACCGGTCATAATGGTATTATATGTACAAAAAAATAGAGTTCAATGGTTTATTGAGTACAAAAAATAGTTTCATGACAACATTTGTACAAATCGGATAGTTAGTTACCCTCATAAGTTATAAACTTTTATGAGTTGCTGGTTACTGCGGAACCTTTTATAAAATATAATGTTCAAATTTTATCATAATTGAGAGGATATATGAGCTCAGTTATCATATTTAAATATTAAATAAATGAATATTTCATTAGTGAACTGTTTTCATAGATTAGACTTTCATATATGACTACTAAATAAAGGGGGAAATGTTCAAAACAAGTTGTTTGGGACATGGAGGGATTTGTACAATCTATTCCCACTAAGTTAATTGATATAGATATTAAGTTTGCTTACATCTTTAGCTTTTTCTCGACACTCAGATCTTTGATTTTATGCGTCATACATGGGTATACAGTATATTAGTGGTTGAGGTGGCATGTTGCATTGTATCATAAGGTAAAAAATTTAAACTTGTGAAAGATGCAACCATATCTAAGGATGGAGCTATAAATTTAAAATAGCGGGTCCGGTTATCAAAGTCATTCTTAATTGTAAAATAACAACAAATGGTGTTTTCTAAAGAAATTGCGAGGATCAGTTTATTACCTGTTGAATGAAAATCGAGTCATATCTGACTAGGCAATGTCGAAGATATGTCTGATTGGGACATGCAACTAGTACCAACGACTATATTTGATACTTTTTCGCCAATATCAACCTACAAATACGAGTTTTGCTTGCCCATAGAGAGACAATTTAATGCTTTCAGTTTTGTGATCTAATCTAATCTTCATCAATTTGTTGTAATTCTATGTTTTCTTTTATTGTATAATGTTTTATGTGTTATGTAAATAGTTAAAAAAATCAATTCTAGTGATTTTTCATAAAATTATAGTTAAGGTTTGAGTTTAGAATGGCGTTTGGGTAAGAAGGGTAACAAAATCTCCATACTTAAATCAATTCTAATACAATATCAACATTAATGAGAGATACACCAAATCAATCACGTGAAAAAACGTAATTTATGAATGGGATAAGAATAAAAGTGATCAAACCCCTTCTTACTTTTGCATCTTAATTGTATTTGATGAAATAACATAGTCAATATTTTACCCAATTTAAAGACTACATACAAAATTCTCACAACCTTGCACTTGGGTTGGTATAAAAAAAGTGAAGACTAGAAGGATAAACTTGAAATACCAATAAGAGTCAAAAACAAATGTTTATAAGATTTGGTAGCGTTTACACATCGGTCGCGAGTGATGAACAATTGAATGCAAATATGGCGCCACCCTTACGAATGCCTTTTTGGCGGTCTTTATCACCCCAATCCATAAAACTTTATTTTCACCAATCTGATTGGAGATACTCTTAAGGGTCGTTTACTATCACCTATATATCAAGCAATATTTTAGCCTCTCAAAATGGTATCGTGTGCAACAATTTACCTGGTAAACACTTACGGGGTAAGATTTGTAAATTTTCACTTATCGGGTAAAACTCTAGATTCATGTCATCGCTTTTACCGGATAAGATTCTAGTTCTTGTCACGTTCATCTAGTAAGGTAAATTGATTTAGTAAGCACTTATCGGGTAAGCATCAAGTAAACGACACCTTATACTCTTGTTGTCATATTGATTGACCCAAAATTCCCCAACATCAAGAAAAGTTATTTACTCAAGGGCATTTTTTACGGGATTTGGTGAGACTAAAAATTATCAAAGTAATTTGACTGAAAGATTAGAATGGAATTTGATTATGTGTTTAATGGTGGTTAAATTGGATATAAAGGTTATTTTTGTCTTGCCAAAACAAAAATGTAATCTATGTTATATTTGCCACAAAAGGAATTAAATCGTTCACACATGCTAAAGAATATCCAAATCTCTCAACCATGGAATCCGATGAAATCATTCTGGGAACTAAACATCACAAAGAAGTTTGAACAAAGAAATTAATTTGTCATTTTGATTCCATCAAATTTCTTTGAATTCCTGGTAGTTGTATCTTTTATGCCTTCACTTTGGTATTAAAAGTTCATCCAATTTATCTAAATTAGTCTTGATATGGACCTTAAGCCTACTAATTCATTTGGAGTTGTTAAATGCAGGCCCAAACAAAGAATAGAGAGTAAAAGCCCAAAAAGAATATGGATTTGAATTAAAAGCAACTAGTGGCCCATGAAGTTTCTCCATCACGTGAAGAGAGCTGGGAACGAGCAATCCACAAAAGCTTGCGCGGTTTCTAGGCGGCCAAACCCGCCGGAAAACCCCCGAAATTACCATGTAAGCGGCTAACCTTTATTGACCAGATGATTGGTGGAGATCACTTACAAAAATCTTACCTCCCTTTTCTTATGTATAACATCCGCATTTGCTACTGTTATACATGAAAAGTGCTAAAAAAAAGAGAAGTAGAGAAGTGATCTCTACCAACCATCCGGACAATAAATGCGGCTTTGACCGGTTACCGTGGATGCGAACACGGAGGCTTGGTGCGATTCATGGAGGGTGGAGACGATTAAAGGAGGGTGACCCGGTCAAAGCCGCATTTATTTACCGGATGTGTGTTGGAGATCACTTCTCTAACTCTCATTTTTTAGCACTCCTCATTTGAACCTAATACTATTATATATACCTCTATATATATATATATATATATATAGAGAGAGAGAGAGAGAGAGAGAGAGAGAAATGGAGGATCATGCGAGAAAGATTTATCTAATTAAAATTAATAAATCTAGAATATGCTTTTCGAAAAAAAAAATCTAGAATATATAAAGAGATTTCTAAGAATTTGTCCAACTGAAAATGATAATTATTCTACATTTACGATCGTTTTTAATTTTTTCAATGAATTAATTAAGTGGCTCGTAGTCATTCTCGGCTTCTTGTAAATTGGTTGTCTTCTCGTTTAAACCTCCTAAGTAGTGGTTCAAATGAGAAGAAAAAAACGTAAAAAGTGAAAAAGTGATCTACAACCCTTCATCCGATCAACAATTGCGATTTTAATCTATTGAAATGTTATAATTGATATTTGCAATCTTGACTTTGTTAGTAATACATTTTTTGTTTATCTGGTTATTTTGTGAGGTTTACTAAGGAGAAGGGCTGAAAATACAAGTTGGCTGAAGTACAAGGACTGCGCCTCATATGGAAGTAAAGCTGGAGGTTAGCGGAGTAAGCTTCACCAAGATACGAGGACTGAAGGTGTAATTTACTTTAGCTTGGATATAAAAGGAACGAGAGCTGAAGACTTATTCATTATGTTAGGATTTTCATTAGTCTCTCTCTCTCAATTGTGATCAGCTTCCATAGCTAGGGTTTCTTCAAAAGTTTTCTTTCTCAGAAAACTTTTGCATCTGTTCATTTTATTCGTATTGTTCTATTCTAGATTTAAATGCTTGTTGCTGATTTCATTGTTAGATCTAGATTAGTTTTACAATAGTTTGAATATTCATATTTCTGTAAAGATTTTGTTATTTCAATATAGATCTGTGGTTTTATGAAGTTTTGGAATGATGTTATAAATTTGTACATGGTATCAGAGCTTGGTTGTCGACTCTGATCTCATCTTCCAAAACCGAAAACTCTAAATCTGTTCTTGATTTTGTTAGATTTCTATTTGTTCTTTTTTGCGCTAAATCTGTTTGAAAATATATGTTGCATCTTCGAAATCTGCTTGAGTTTTGTTTTACGACTTCTGATGATTCAGATGGATTGCATGTCCAAAATTTCATGTTAAAATCGGGTTTAAAGATCTAAGATGAGTGATTTTATACTTTTTCTCGGATCTATTGTTCATCTGCTTGTTGTATCTAGTTTTTGAAGATTATTCTTCATTCTCAAAGGCAGATCCTTCTTTTGTTGATATTTTACACTCAGATTTGATGATTTGTGGTTGATTCTTTGTTGAATCTTTATATTAAAGGTTCAGATCCTCCATATTGATGTTTATCTCACAAATCTGGTGTTATTTGGTTCTTGCTATGATTAAAATTGTTTTTGTTCTAAGCATAGGATCTGTTTACGTTTAGATTTGTCCAGATTTGTTCAGATCCAATCTCCTTTCATTCATAAGAGTTCAGATCTGTTCAAATTTTCTTTGTTCAGATTTTTTCTTTCTTCAGTTAAATTCAGATCTGAATAGTTTTGTTGCTTGTCCAAATATGAATAGTCTTATTTGTTTGTGTTCGGATCTGATTTTGTTTCTTTTTCTTTAGATCTGTTATATCAGACTTGTCATATATGTTCTTCTTGCAATTTTTCTGATACATATATGTTTATAATTGTTCTTATTTGAGCTATTATATCTTATGTGTGACAATATTTTTTTTTTCTTGTTTGTTCAGGTTAAGATCTGGATATTTTGTATAAGCACTTTGTTTGAATGCCTTAAAGTCTTTGTGTAAGTTCTTTCCGCTGCGTATTCTGGAGGATCTCTTGTAAGTCTCTCGGTTTGGTTTCTTTGTTGCTAATAGATCTAGTTGTTTCTAAAGGTACTCTTCTTGTCTTTCCTTTTCTGTTAATCATGGCTGAAGCTGAAAGTAGTAAGAAACCTGAGGGTTCTGAATCTATCATCTCCAAGCTTGATTTTGGAGATCCGTTGTATCTTCATCCGAGTGATACTAGCAGTACTCCTATTTTGAATTTTAAGTTGAATGGCACTGATAATTACAAAGTTTGGGCATGTGCTATGACTCTTGCTCTTGAAACTAAAAATAAGTTGGGGTTTGTTGATGGTACTTGTCGTAAACCTACTGATAATGAGGTTCTTGCTAAACAGTGGGACAGATGTAACTCTGTTGTCTTGTCCTGGATCTTAGGATCTATTGTAGAAGAATTATTTTTGGGACAAGTGTTTTCTAGAATTGCCTCCACTGTTTGGAATGAGTTGAAAGAGACTTATGATAAAATAGATGGCTCAGTCACCTTTAACTTGTACCAGAAAATTAACTCTTTATCTCAAAATGGTGGCTCTGTGTCTGATTATTATCATAAGCTAAATGCTTATTGGAGACAATTTGATGCTTTGGTAAAACTTCCTGATTGCACCTGCAATGCTTCTGTTGAATTTACTAAGCACAATCAGCTTATTAAATTGATGCAGTTCCTAATGGGTCTTGATGATATATATCAACCTATTAGGAGTAGTATTTTGACTAATGAACCTTTACCCTCTGTGAAGACTGCTTTTTCAATTGTATCTAGAGAAGAGTCTCATAGAGGTGTTTCTGTCTCTAATAACATTGGAATGAAAAATCAAACTTCAGCTTATTTTGGTAAAGCCTCTGAAACTAAAAGGAAGCCTGGTTTTAAAAATCCTTCCTTAAATTGTAAACATTGTGGTGCAAATGGCCATACCATTGAGAGATGTTTCAAAATTATTGGTTTTCCAAAGGATTTTCAGTCTAATCAAAGAAAACCTTATCTCAATAATAATTTCAAATCCATTCAAGGGAACACCACGGTTTCTAATGTTGAACATAGTCAGTCTTCATCTGGTGGTTCCAATTGTTCTTTGACTGAGGATCAAATTCAAAAGCTTCTCTCTCTCATTGAAAGACCTCAAGAAGTCCAAACCGCCTCTGCCAATATGGCAGGTGTGTCTTATTTTTCTAACTCAAATTGGATAATAGATTCAGGGGCAACTCAACATATGACATCAAATGTTTCCAATTTATTAGATGTTGTTGATATTTCTGATTTATCTTTAAAGGTAAAACATCCAAATGGAAGTTTTGCTAAAATTAATAAAATAGGAAACAAAATTTTATCTCAAAGAATAACATTATTTGATGTCTTAGTTGTTCCTGAGTTTGATGTAAATCTTTTATCTGTTCATAAGTTGGTAAGAGACAATAAACTTTCTATTACCTTTGATGAGGATATGTGTGAAATTCAGGACTTAGCTCAGAAGAGAGTTGTGGGGACTGGTAGTGAGAGAGATGGTCTGTATCTTCTGAATATTAATAGAGGTGAGCTTGGTAAAGTTAATCATGTTAGTGTATGTTATGTGTCTAAATTGTTATGGCATAGTCGTCTTGGACACCCAGCCGAGCCTGTTATGAACATTTTAAAAGATAAGCTTCAATTTTACAGTAATAAAATTCCTCCTTGTGAAGTTTGTCATCAGGCTAAACAAACTAGAAATAAATTTGAAAACAGCGTTCATAAAACAAATGTTTTAGGAGAAATTGTTCACCTTGATGTTTGGGGTCCTTATAGAGTAAGTACAAAAGAGGGGTTTAAATACTTCTTAACTGTTGTTGATGATTATTCCAGGTCTGTATGGGTCTATTTGTTAAAAGGAAAAGATGAAGTATTTGGATGTATTGTAAATTTTTATAACATGCTGCAAACTCAGTTTCATAAAACTGTAAAAATTTTTAGAAGTGATAATGGAACAGAGTTTGTAAACACAAATTTTAGATCTTTTACAAATGAAAAAGGAATAATTCATCAAACCAGTTGTGTTCATACACCTCAACAGAATGGTGTAGTCGAAAGGAAGCATAGACATTTGTTAAATGTGGCTCGTGCTTTGATGTTTCAAAGTGGTTTACCACTAAAAATGTGGCATGAGTGCATTCTTACTGCTACCTATTTGATAAATAGAACTCCTTCTTCTGTACTTAATGGGAAATGCCCTTATGAGATGATCTATGGGTTCTTTCCTGTTTTAGATCACTTGAGGAATTTTGGGTGTTTGAGTTTTGCTATGATTCCTAATGTTTCTGACAAGTTTTCCTCTAGGTCTGAAAAATGTGTCTTTCTTGGATATTGTAATTCCAAGAAAGGTTATCGTCTGTATAGCTTGGATACAAAGCAGATTGTTATATCTCGAGATGTCAAATTCTATGAAAGTATTTTTCCTTTCAAGATGGGGGATGAAGAAGAAGGTAACTCTTCTCTTAATGATTTCAATGTATTAAAATTCTTTGAAACTTTTGAGCAGACTGATAATGTTTTTAATGGAGCTCCCGATGATGATTATAGAGGTAGATCACCGAACAATACTAGGAATAGTAGTACCCCTGACTTAGTTGAAAGACAACTCAGGTCTGCCAATACTCCTCCATTGAGTAGTAATGAGTTGTTCTCAACTGAGCAGGCTGATGTAGATACTATTAATAGTATTATGGATGGGTTAGATGATAATGGTGATCACTCTCCTGAGGGAAATGTTGAAAATACTAGTACAAATTCAAATTTTGAAAATACAATTTCAAGAAAATCAGATCGTGTTTCAAAATTACCAAAGAAATTTAATGATTACATAATTGAAGGAAAAGTAAAATATGGAATAGAGAGAGTTGTTAATTACTCTCATCTTTGTAAAGAAAACTTTTGCTTTGTATCTAATCTAAACAAGTCTGTTGAGCCTTCGAGTTATTTAGAGGCTAGCAAAGACCAAAATTGGGTCAATGCTATGAATGAAGAGATGGAGGCTCTTTATAGGAATGGGACTTGGGAGTTAACTGAACTTCCGATAAATAGGAAACCAATAGGCAGTAAATGGGTTTTTAAGATCAAATATAAGTCAAATGGTGAGATTGAGAGGTATAAGGCTAGACTTGTAGCTAAAGGTTTTAGTCAAAGAGAGGGTCTAGATTATGAAGAGACTTTTTCACCCGTAGTTAAAATGGTTACGGTAAGATGTGTCATAGCTTTAGCAGTTCAAAATAACTGGCCTTTATATCAACTTGATGTTAATAATGCATTCTTATATGGTGATCTTAATGAAGAAGTTTACATGTCTTTGCCTGAAGGTTATTTTTCAAAAGATGATAAAAGAGTTTGTAAGTTGATAAAATCTCTATATGGGCTTAAACAAGCACCAAGACAATGGTATGAAAAGTTAAGGAAATGTCTTACTGACTTTGGTTTTGTTCAAAACTATAGTGATTACTCTTTGTTTACTATGAATTCTGGTAATATTTTTTTGGTTTTACTTGTTTATGTTGATGATTTGGTCCTAACTGGAAATAGTAGTAGTCATATTCATAAAGTCAAGACTCATCTTAAAACAAATTTTTTGATCAAGGATCTTGGAGAACTTCAGTTCTTCTTAGGAATTGAAATAATGAAAACTGAATCTGGACTTTGTATGTCACAAAGGAAGTATTGTTTAGAGTTGTTATCTGATTTTGGATATCTTGGTTGTAAACCAATTAACACACCTATGGATATGAATCTAATAGTTACTGAATCAAATGATTCTGCTTTTAAGAATAATAAAGATAATTTGTTGACTTATATTTCTGGTTTTCAGAGGTTAGTAGGTAGATTAATCTATTTGTTAGCTACTAGGCCTGATATTTCTTTTGCAGTTCATTGTTTGAGTCAATTCATGCACTCTCCAAGAAAGTCTCATCTGAATTTGGCTCTGAGAGTGCTAAGGTACTTAAAGAAATCTCCTGGAAGAGGTATATTATTTACCCCTTCATCTAATTTTAAGTTATTAGGTTTTGTAGATGCTGATTGGGGAAAATGTCTTTCCTCAAGAAGATCAGTTACAGGATACTGTTTATTTTTAGGAAACTGTTTAGTTTCCTGGAAAAGTAAAAAACAGAGTACTATATCTAGGTCATCTGCTGAATCTGAATATCGTGCTTTAGCTGCAGTTACTTGTGAAATTATATGGGTTTTAAATATATTGTCCTGTTTGAACTTAAAAGATGTTATACCTGTGCCTATTTTTTGCGATAATGGTTCAGCTATACAAATAGCTACAAATCCTGTGTTTCATGAAAAAACTAAGCACATAGAGATGGATGTTCATTTCGTAAGAGAAAAGATTTCGGTTGGTTTAATTAAAGTTAATAAAATTGATTCTTCTGAACAAACTGCTGATATCTTTACTAAGTCTCTAGGAGCTGTTAAGCATGATTATTTATGTTCCAATTTAAAAATGTATGATATGTTTAAAAGTCAAGCTTGAGGGAGGGTATTGAAATGTTATAATTGATATTTGCAATCTTGACTTTGTTAGTAATACATTTTTTGTTTATCTGGTTATTTTGTGAGGTTTACTAAGGAGAAGGGCTGAAAATACAAGTTGGCTGAAGTACAAGGACTGCGCCTCATATGGAAGTAAAGCTGGAGGTTAGCGGAGTAAGCTTCACCAAGATACGAGGACTGAAGGTGTAATTTACTTTAGCTTGGATATAAAAGGAACGAGAGCTGAAGACTTACTCATTATGTTAGGATTTTCATTAGTCTCTCTCTCTCAATTGTGATCAGCTTCCATAGCTAGGGTTTCTTCAAAAGTTTTCTTTCTCAGAAAACTTTTGCATCTGTTCATTTTATTCGTATTGTTCTATTCTAGATTTAAATGCTTGTTGCTGATTTCATTGTTAGATCTAGATTAGTTTTACAATAGTTTGAATATTCATATTTCTGTAAAGATTTTGTTATTTCAATATAGATCTGTGGTTTTATGAAGTTTTGGAATGATGTTATAAATTTGTACATAATCGTAAAACACCGAATAATTTGTCACATAGGTTATAGAAGACGAAATTATAATTCCAAAACTTTTACAAATAGATGATAAATAACAATTAAAAACCTAAAAAAGTCATTGTAAGGATGGAACTCGACAAAATTCTCTCCCCTAATTCTTTTGACAACTATAATCTGATTTAAAGGGAAATGAAGATGACATAGACCTGATTATTAAACTTTACAATATATGACTATTAAAACTATAGTTACCACATTCTCTATTTTTACAAACAAGAGACTAGATAAACTTTTTTTTCTTTTTTTCTTTTTTTTTTTTTTTTTTTGTGACTACTCGCTTGATAATACCATACGACGATTAAAATTGGTTTATGCTTTTTACCATTTTTGATATTTTTATTTCACCGTAAATTAGTATCAATCTATAATTTGTTGTCCAATCATATCTTAGTAACATTTTTACAATATTTAGAAAGCAAAAAACGAGTCAAATTTCGTACCACAAACCTTTCATGCCCTCTGTCCCTTTACATTTTTTTTAATTATTTTATATATTAAGGTTGTGTTTGACAAAAATAAGCTAATTCATCCAAACATGTACCATAATCTAGCTTATTGAAACGCTAGTTAAAGTAGCTTTTTAGGAACTTTTTATAGCTTTTTCAGTTATACCCTTATTAATAATTTAATATCAATCATTTAAGGCCATGCGTATGAGCGTATCACATGAGTGGCTTTGCCATGGTTTGGCCATGGCTGTTGTACAACTTTACAAGTTCCGGCAGATTTGTGTATTAATCTTTTTTATGGGCCCATTAGAAAATAAAGTAAATAAACTTTTTAGGTGACAGAAGTTTTTTAAATGGAACCAATTTAGGCACGATTCGTTTCGAAATTGATTTTTGATCACCTTTTTATGGACTTGGTATATGAAGCACATCGCCAGCCTTTCAAAAGTCGATTGTTGACATTTAGTTAGAAAGTTATAATTAGTAGAATTTTTAAAAGTCAAATAATCAATTTTACAATCAACATCTTCAAAACGGTATGTGGGAGTACATTTCAAAACTGTTTATCCAGTGGCGGATTCAAAAATCTTAGTAATGGGAGTCAGACTTTAAGCTATTGTTGGGTTTTTCTGAACTTTTTCGCTAACATTTTATGATTAATGCCAATGACGTGTACCTCAGTTGGTAATGGGTGAAGGTAGTGTTTGTCCAAAATCAAAATGGTCCTAGATTCGAGCTCGGGGCGTCCCTGTAGCCACAACCACTTAGGTAGCGTTTGGTTCGCGGAATGGAATTCGGTGGAATTGGAATTCGTCAAGGAATTTGACTTTGAAGGAATTGGAATTGGAATTTGATGGAATTTGACCACACATTTTGGTCGTGTTTGGTTGGACGGAATTGGAATTGGAATTGGAATACAAATGTAAAAAGTAAGGTGAGCAAAAACCAAAATTGAACCGAATCGAGAAAAAAAGAAACAAAAACCACAACCAAAACAAAAAAACGAATCCAACATCGAAAACGGTTTGGTTTCGGTTTTGGTTTCCATCTCAATTGAAAAAACCGAACCGAGACGAAAACCGAAATCGGTTCGATGTCGGTTTTGGTTTCCATCTCGACCGGAAAAACCGAACCGGGCCAAAAACCAAAATCGGTTCTATTTCGGTTTTGGTTTCCATCTCGGCGGAGAGAAACCGAGTCGAGCCGAAAACCGAAATCGGTTCGATTTCATTTTTGGTTTGCATCTTGAACGGGAAAAGCCGAGCCGAGAACCGTAATCGGTTCGATGTCGGTTTTGGTTTCCATCTTAGCCGGGAAAAACCGATCCGAATCGAACCGAACCGAACCGGAAACGGTTCGATTTTCGTTTTAATTTCCATCTTGACCGGAAAATTCGAACCGAACATATTTGGTTTTCCCAAATACCTAACCGCTTTATATATATATATATAATTTGATTATTTAATTATATATATAATTTAATTATTTAATAAATAAGTAAATAACCGAACCGAGAAAAGATTTGGAATGAGAGAACGATGGATGGAGATGGGAAAGCCATAGATGGAGAAAACGAGAGAGATGATGGATGATTCCAATGAATTCCATGGGATTTGGCTTGGAATGGCAAATTCCTTGATTCAAGGAATTTGAAGGAATTCGAATGATTCCTTAGCTTTCATTCCGCGAACCAAACATCAACATGGAATTTGGTCAATGGAATTCGTGATTCCAATTCCTTCGAATTCCATTCAATTCCGCGAACCAAACGGCCCCTTAGTGAGTCAGGTATGCCCCCATATTACAGAATTGGCACACGATTGTGGGTTGATTAGTGATGTAGGGAGGTTACGGGCGTTAACGAGTAATTTTAGAGACATTCGAAAACGACGAAAACGCTGACGAAAGAAACCAAGAAGCTTGCGTCAAAAGACGATAAATCGGCTCTTACGCGATTTATCTCGCTCACGTATTATCAGCTATCCCATACAAATTGCATTTATTTGTTTATTCCGTTATTGGAGATCAAAAGACTAAGTTTAAAATCGAAACAAAAAGGAATGCGCAAATGCGATCCAAATCTGCTTTTCGCTTCTTGGCATCGTGAAACGGAGTTTTCAAGACTTCTCCCCAAAGTGACTTCTTGAACTTCTTATCACCATTCGTCGTCTGCTACCTCCTTTGCAAAATCGATTTCTTCAAATATCTCCAAATTTCTCCACTATTCATCACGATTCCATGCTTTTGATTTTGGTAACGATTTCACATCGATTTATCACTGATTTGCAGGCAATCTCACGGATTCACAATCAATTTATAGGGTTTGAGATTTGGGATCAATTTTTTGCTGCTTAGGGACTGATTTGGATCGATTTTGGGTTTTTGATTTAAGATTTCACTGATTTAGGCATTTGATTTTGGTTTCAAGTGAATGGTGATAAAATGATAAGCAAAAGTAAGTTGATAAGTAAGCACTTCCCAAAACCCCCTGAATCATATAACCATGTCTTTTTTTTTTTTATTAATTTGTTAAACAATCAGACTCTATCTAACACCTAAACATTTCATTGTTATAAAATGAAATAGTAAAGGCTTCATCTAAACATTATCTTCTATGACATAAATTACTCTTGGTAGGGTCAGTTTGGTAATTTCGCAACTTATATAAACCCTTTGCGAACTGAAATCAAACCTCCCATTGACGACGAAAAACAAAAATTAAACAGAATCCGTCCGTCGTCTCTCTCAATCGAATTCTCAACCTCCATTATCGATCAGATTTTCAATTATCTCGATCAATTATCTCGATCAATTATCTCGATCTCGTTGAAAATTGAAATCACTCTTTATCAGCATTCATTCGATCGATTTGTGTTCTTGAGAGATTTGCATCCAATTCATCCATCAATGGCGGAATCGAGGATTCTTGAGATCAACTTGATCTCAGCGCAAGGCCTGAAAATTCCCCCTTCTGCTAAAATGCGCCGGATGCACACCTACGCAATCGCATGGGTGAGTCCAACCGCCAAGCTCCGGAGCCACCTCGACCGCGTCGGAGGAGAAAACCCTACCTGGAACGATAAGTTCATCTTCCGAGTCTCGCCGGAGTTCATCTACGGCGATACCTCCGCCGTCCAATTCGAGATCTACGCCTGTGGATACATCAGAGACTACCTCATCGGAAACGTCCGTTATCTCTTGAGCAGCAGTTCGTTAACTTCTTCTAAAGCCGGTGGTGGTGGTGGTGCGGCCATCGGAACTCCGGCGTTCTCCGCCGTCCACATCCGCCGTCCGTCGGGGAGAGTCCACGGCGTGCTCAATATTGCTGCTACTGTCTACGAGAGCTCCGCCTTCGCGGCGTTCACCGGAAAGTCCGCCGTGTGTTTTCGAGATCTGATCGGAGAGAACGACGATGAGGACAAGCGCCGCCGTGAGCGGCGGCTGTCGTGGAGTCTCAACCGCGACGGATCGAGGCGGAGCGAGCAGTCTTCCGGCGCCGAGTCGTGCGATTTTCCGGTGAGAGATTCGATCGATTTTTCCGACGGGAACGACTCCACGGCGTCGTCTTCGTCGGCGTCGTCACGGACCACGGCGGCGTTCAAGGACGTTAAAGGCGTGAGATCGACGGTTCATGTGGCGGGAAAGAAGAAGGATTTGAAATCGGACGGTGGAGGTTTGTTGTGCGGTTTGATGTTGCAAAGAAGGTTTAGTTTCTGTCCGTCGGATCAGAATCTGTTGACGCTAGCTGGATTCCATGGAAGAAAGATCTAGATGGTATGTGATCCAACGGCTGAGATCATTTTGGTTCAATGGTTAATTGTCTGTTAACACAAATTCTTTTCTTTTTCTTCAAACCGATTGAATTATCCAAATATGGTTAGATTTCTGTTAATAGAATTTCGGTTTCGATTTGAAAAAATATAATAAAATTTCTTGAGAATTTTTTAAAGTTATTGTTGTTCATTTATAAACTACTATTATTGCTTTTTTAGATTTTTTTTGGTTCAAAATAATTGTTTTCCTCGCATACCAATTTGTTACAGAGATCATGCAAATGAAAATAGTATGAGGATATAATCGTAATTTGGACTCTCAGTGTGGTATAGAGAAACAAAATGTTATTCAAATCTCAAAATCATCCACAAACTTCAAATATGTGTGATTTTTTGAAACATGGTGCAAAAAAAATGGTTGTGTAAATAAAAAGTTTAAATGACGTGAGATGTGGCGTGACGGTACGGTATTTCAAGCCTTAAGAGCTACGAGAAGTAGGGGTGTTCGCGGGGCGGGGCGGGGCGGGTAGTGAACTTTTTGAGAACCACATGTGTGGGGTGGGTACCTAATTTTACTATCCGAAACCGAACCGCGCGGGGCGGGTACCCACACCGAACTAAATCGAAAAAGAGCGGGTACCCGCGGTTCGGTTCACGGGTACCCGCATTTTGCCGAATGTTATGATGTATACAAAATATATACTAAAAAATGAAGTTATTTTGTAACAAAACTAAAACAATTAACACTAAAAATTATTAGCAAATGAAAATAAGAGTATGGGTGAATGAAGAAAACTCGGTATGTGATGGAGAGTTTTTTAAGATTAGTAATTTTTTTATTTTGAAGTATTAAAAAATATATTTTATAATAAACTAAGTATATACGGGGCGGGGCGGGTACCCGCGGGTAGTAAATTTTGTGAACCGAACCCGCCCCGCGACTTAGCGGGTACCCTCATTTTCGGGTTTTTCGGGTTGCCGGTTGCTCGGGTATCGGTTTTCGCGGTTTCGGATCACACGGTTCGGTTCAGTTTTTCGGGTTTTCGGTTTTTTTGAACACCCCTAACGAGAAGGCCGTCACATTATTGAAGGCATGGTGTGTAGTGACAAATCTTTGCATCATATAGACTATTACATGTATAAATGTTTTTCACTCTTGCTCAATTAGTTAGTGGTATTAAATAATTTAAAGTATGTTACGTGTGAAAAAACTAACAGGTAAAGACATTAACAAAAAGGAAGAAAGACCAAATATTGCGTTAGAAAAGTTGTGCATTAGGTCATGGAGTGTCATAGATTTAAGTTGACATGCGATAGAAGCCTAAAGCCATGGCGCGTAACAACGGTTGTTGGTGAGCTTTTTGAATAGCGAGGGGCTATTTGGTTCGCGGAATGATTCCATCAGATTTCATGGTTGAGGGATTTGATTATTCCCTAGCATATGCGAATGATTTGTTATTCTATATCATGGCAAATGTAACATAAATTATAATTTTGTTTTGGAAAGAAAAAAAATAACCTTTACATCCAATTTAACCACCATCAAACACATGGTCAAATTCCATCCTAATCTTTCAAAGTCAAATTCATTTGATAATTTCCAATTTTGTGAAAGAAAATGCCGTCGAGTAAGTATCTTTTCGTGTTGGGGACTTTTGGGAAAATCAATATGACAACAAGAGTATTTTTGATCGGTCTGTAAATATCTTTTCTTGATGTTGGGAATATGCTTTATAACTTTACTTAATGTTAACGGGTGTAATTTTACATGTAGATAAATATTGTACTCAAATTTCTTGGTTGTTATCCAATTCGCTATTAATATAACATGTAAATAAAATATATCTTTTTATTGCTAGAATATTTTTTCTTCTGGTGGTTCATGTTCCTTTCACATCTCACCGAATTTGGCCATCATATATATATATATATATATATATATAGAGGAAAGTTCAAATACAAACCACTTTTTGGTTGTGAACGTGAGGACAGCTGAGAGCGCGACACATGACGGCTTTGAGTGTGGTCCCCCTCTTTAATTCAATGCCCTCCCATGAATCGCGCCTAGTCATCCGTCGTGGATTTGACGTGGCGCCTAGTCATCCGCCACGTGTCGTGCTCTCGGTTGTCCTCATGCTCACAACCAAAAAGTGGTTCACATTTGAACCCACCCCATATATATATATATATATATTATATAATATATATATATATGCTCAGATTGCAGATTCTGCAACACTGTGTTCATGAGTTTTTAACAACAGTGATGGAGTCTCTCCATGATGTCGAGTAGTTCCTTTTGAAAGATAACAATTAAGTTCCTAACAGAGATGCCTTCAATTCTGATTAGGAGATGCCAAATGGATTGATTTTTAACAATATTTTACTCGATTCACCTTTAGACGGGGAAAGATTTGGTGAAGTTGTTGATGTTTTCGATTGTGATAATTCCATTGATGGGCTTAAGAATAATGTCGTTGATGATCACGAAAATGAAGGTGTTGACGATCACAAGGAAGAAAAACATTTTTTTTCCAATGATGACCCCAACGATCCCCTTGCCAAAAGGAGGAAAAGGTATATATACAACCTAAGTTTCAAATATACAACCACATCTATCTTTCTTTCCTTTTTGATACATGCAGCACCGTGATCAATTTAGCTTTAAATTGTGTATTAGAGATGATCTCAATTTTTCTATTTGATTTCAGACTTTTGTTCAGGTTTGGATTTAAACATATGGTCTCAAGAGTTACTTTGGATATATGTTTTGATACTTAGATTTCATATTTCTGTTAATAGAATTTTGGGCGATTTGAAAAAAATATAATAAAGTTTCTTCAGATTTTTTAACGCATTTAAATTATTTTCAAAAATTAAAATATTGTTGTTCATTTATATTTCACAGAATGTTATGGTTTTTCATTTTTTTTTTACATTTTTTGTCTAAAATAATTGTTTTCCTCACAACCAATTTGTTACCGAGAGCATGCAAATGAAAATAGCATGAGGATAAAATCGTCATTTGGACTTTTATTGAAGGGGTACTTTTGTAATTTTTCCGTCATTGTCTTGAAATGACTTTTTCATCCCTGTTCTTTTTCTTTTTACTTCGTATAAACCACAAAGCACAAATTACTAAACACGATCGTATGAAATTTACATTTATCGAATAGAAACTATATCCCCATAAATTTCGCATAAAATCATAAAAATATTGCATAAAACCTAGTTCATTTCCAGTGTGGTTTAGAGAAAAATATGGTGTTCAACTCCCAAAATCATCCACAAAAGAAAATATATTTGATTTTTTGAAAGATGGGAGCATAAAATCGTAGAGTAAATACTAAATAGAAAGTTTAAATGGCGTGCCATCACGGTGTCTCAAGCCTTAACTAACAGCTATTGCAGACCCCGCATTATTCAAGGCGTTACTTGTGGTGGTGACAAATCTTTTGTTTCATATAAGTTGTATATACATATAGAGGAAAGTTCAAATGTTAACTTAATTTTGGTTGTGAACATAAGCACAAAATCTCAGTCACTGATTATCCGGTCAATAAAGACGACTTTGACTGGGTCCCCTCCTATAATAATCTCCACCTCCCATGAATCGCGTCAATCCTCCGTGATCGTGTCCACCATAACCGAAGATGTGTGGCTAAGAATCGTCCTCACGTTCACAACCAAAATTGAGTTCATATTTGAACCTGGCCCTATACGTATATACATATATATATTTCATTCTTACTTAATTAGCTAATGATATTACATAATTTAAGTTGCGTTATATGTTAAAATCTAACATGTAACAACATCAATTAGAAGGAAGAAAAATCAAATATTGCGTTAGAAAAACTGTGCACTAGTTTATGGACTGTCACAAACATTACATGACATGAGACATAAGCTTTAAACCGTGGTTAGAAAATGAAGAACTTAGATCCATGGATGTGTGCTCTTTTCATGTAATGGATATGGCTCCATGAATTAGGGTGGTTGTTGCCGATAAAATATCCAATTTTAAATTTTAAATTTCATATTTCATATTTTATTTTTGTCAACCAAATATATATTAATAAACAGCATATAGACATAAATCAAATAAATTTGTATTCTCTGTCTTTGGTACATAAATTACCCAACTTACCTTTATCGTGTATGTTCTCAAACATCAATAGCCCACATTTACTCCCTACCGCCCTATGTTATTATTTCTAAAATTATAAATAATAAAGTTATAGTTAAAAAGATTTAAACCTCATATATAAATATAAGCACTATTGTCATGGTGCCAATACAAATTTTTATTGATTTTTCTCCTATTTTGATTTCGTTTTTTACATGATTTATTTTCTTTCAGGTTATCTATCCATGTTAAAAGTCATTGACGTTATTTCATTTGCCATGCAAGATATATTTATTTTAAAGATGAAAGTCTATCGCATTAGAAAAAAAAAATGTACTATAGTCCCTGAATCAACACAATTAACTTCTCCTTAAGTTAACCCATATTAACTTTGTTCCCAATTCAAAAGCGACTTCGTGGACCTTTGGTCAATCTGAGGTGCATCTGCTCAATGAAATTCCTAAATCCGTCACTGAACATGTCATGCGTTGATTTATTAACTTTTTCAATAAAGAGGTAAACATAATGTATTATTAAACTAATGTATACTTGTAACTTGTTAATGTAAGGAGCATAATTGAAGTAACAATATATAAAGTCGCTATTCACACTAGTGTTTTTAATAAAGTTTGTGTGCGTTTGACGGGGTGATAGCTATGCCGAAACTCATTACTTTACATTCCTTTTGCCTTTAAAAAAAAAAGTCGCTATTCACACTAATTTTACTATAGCTTACTCCCCATACGTTAATACATTAGCTTGAACGTACGAAGTTAGATTATAAATTCTCTAAAAAAATTACTTTTTCTATTTCTTTGCTCCTTTCAAGTCGACTTAATAAATCAAAAAAATTCATAAAAACCACGGTAAAATAAACCTGGAATATCCCCTTCCACTCGCACAACAACAATGTATTACGGGGTGCAAATCGTTCCAACTCGCCGCCATACGTTTCAGCATTTTTGTGCTTTTGAATACACACTACTCACCAATCACTACGTCCAAACCATTTAATTCATATTTTGTTATTATTTTGCATTATTTTAATCTAAACTAGTATTGTGCAAGAGTGCAAGGTTGGGTTCCTATGAGAAGTAGAATTAGCATGAGAAAGGTAACTAGGGATATCGATCCTTGGATGCACGTTAGGATGAGATGCATCGGGTCAATTCTCTATCAAAGAGAATGCATGGAATGCTTTTATGATTAAAAGTTATCGATGGTTCACATCCGTTCTTACATTTCTCACCTTAACTCTTCATTTCTCACGATCCTTCACCTATTGTCTAATATATAATTTATATAAACTAAGTCACAAATGTAGTTTAATCTGAAATTAACATAAGCTAATTTGAAATTATTTTGTGATTGGTGTTCCAGTTGATGTTCTATTTAATCTTTCAAATGTGTTTTGGTTCATTTGATGATTCTAGATGAAAAGCTGGACTATATGGCCAAATTATCCAAAACAAAAGTTCTTTTTAGCAAAACTAATAGCACCGAAATACAACGTTATAACTTGTAGAATACAGAAACACATAGCATTATCGTATGAAACTTATATTTCTTAATTGTTTCACTTTAGAGATGCACAACAGTGAAATCACAAATCACTGGGGGAATATATAATTTACTTGAGATATCATAATATCAATTGTGTTTGCATAATTGCTTACAAAATATGCTTCATTGACTTTGTGTTCTTCATTCCATATGTTATATTTCAACGACAATAGGGAAGAAACTTGAAAATTTGTGCCAAACAAATTTAAAAATGTTATGCATATGTTTGGGCTTGTTAATGGATTAACTGGGCCAGTTGATATCTTATGTTCGAATCTTCGATATACTGATCCCATTTATTAGTTTTCCAAATTCTTTTAAATGTAACAATCGTATTGTTAAAACACTTGAAAAAATTATTTCAATTTATTTTATTCTTATATAATTAAAAAGGTGATGATGAATTGGCTATACATTTACAGTACTTCAGTCATTCGATCTTTTGGAAGTTGCCTCTCCACCCTTTATGAGGAACGTCCATACTTGATGCGGTGCAAATCAAGGCCTTTGCCGATTCATAAGTGAAGCAATGGGAAGTCGAGAAACCTTTTAATATCCTTAATTTTAATTTTTAAAACCAATCTAATATTTTTGTTCATAGTTTAATTAAAATTCTTTTATCTTGATATTTTAAATGTTTCCTAGTCTAAAGATTTCTTTTATTTGGGTCTTAGCCTAGTTACATCATCTTCTTTAGCTTAAATGTTAGTGTAATCCTTTTCATTTTGTTATCTTTAATAATATAATTTTTTGATTATTTGACATTTGAGTGTTACCCTATTTTTGTTTGACATCAATAGCCAACACCCTACATTGTGATGACTTCAAGGTTAGTTCTTTGGATCACATCATATTTCTATCAATGACCTTCGAAGGTTGGGGAAGCAATTTTATTGGCATCTTACCAATTAGTTCTTCGTAAAGCCGCTTAAAGAAATTCACAATAGTTGCAGTTTGTATCCACATGGCTAAAGAGCTCAAGGTGGCTAAACATACTCTTCAATTCGTTTGTGATATTAGGAAATATTTTTCATATGGCAATTGTCCCGATCCTGTGAAAATATTTTCCCGAGCATAATTTTGTTTGTTCCTCCTCTTCCAAAACCTTTGAGCATTTATGGTGTTCAGTGGTTCTATGAAACTTTTCATTTTAGGGGCTGTTTGGTGATGATGAACTGTTGAAGGGTTTGATGTAGGATGATTAAGTGGTTCAGATGCTTAAGAGACTCTTATGATTTAGTACAAAATAAAATATGATTTTTTGGTAATTGTTTAGAATGAAAGTATGGTTAAGGGAGGCCCAAGATATATAATTATTTAGGATATTTTAGAACCATTAAGAAACATTTTTTTTTTTGCCAAATAAGATTTATCTCTTAACCATTTAGAGATTGCCAATTAATGAAACTATTGTGAGGTAAACAAACAGTCCCTTAATCCCTGCAAATTCATACACAACACGTAAAGTCCTGCCAAGTAGATTCAAACAAAAACAAATCATTCTTTTTTCATTATGGCGCCAATATTCGAGCATTCAATCTGGAATGGGAAGCAAACCATTTAATTTTCGTGCGTTTACCTTCGAGTAATCTTTTAAGGAACTTTGTTGATCAGACACTTTTCAACATGTTGATCAACCACAAGGTTTTCGATCAACATAAGAATAACGAAAGAAATTATAGATTCGAAATTAAAATGGAATAAATATGATGTTGCAAAAGGTAATTTCATGATGGAATGCACTATACTTTGCTTCCCATCCCATGTTTAATGCTTGAATTTTGGACGTGTGTTATGAGTTGAATGACTTGTGGGCAATAAAGGAATTTAACATATACTGCCTTGTTAATCCTTTGGAAAGTTCTAAAGAAAACAGGGGAAAAAAGAGGGGAAAAATCCTACGTGGAAAAATAACCTTTCACGAAATGAACAGAAAAGATGGATGTGTTTACTTCTGAAAAATTTCTTGTTTTTTAGAAAAACTTTCTACGAAAAATGAATATTTAAAAAACTCATTTAGTTGGATTAGTTTTCAAAAAATTTCCAAAAAAGTTTTCAATTTCATTTTCCAAAATGTAGCTTAGATTAGAAACTACTTTTTGCAGTTTTTCAATTTTCATTTTTAATTACCGCCCCCTTCTTGTCGCCGGCCACTTCCACCATCGTCGCCAACGCCCCCACCGCCGCCGCTACCCCCGTCGCCACCGCCGCCGCCAGCGCCATCGCCGCGACAGCCGACGCCGCCGTCGAGACCGCCGCCACCGCCACCGCCATCGCCGATGCCACCGGTGCAATATTTAAAAAATGGAAAATGAAAATTGATGGAAAATGCACAACTAAACGAGTTTTCTAGTTTTCTAAATTTGGAAAATGAAAACTCCATCATTTCAAGTAAATGGATTTTCTAAAATTTTTATAGAAAACTGAAAATGAAAGTCAACTCTATTTTCTGAAAACGTTTTCTATGAAAATGAAAACAGTTTTCCACGAAAATGAAAACAGTTTTCCACAAGTAAACACACCTTTAAGAGTTTCAAAGCCTACTAAAGCTATTTATTTTATATTTTTAAAAAAATTTAACCTTTTAAACTTTTGAAAATTTTATCCATCTACAAAATGACACCTAAGTTATTAAATCAACATTTAATATGAGTAACAAGTTAATTATCAATAAACGTGCACTACATAGAACCCATCTATAACGACATCAAATGTTTGGGTTGGCTCATTTATAGGACTGAAGTCTAAAGCTTTTGGGCTTTTAATCGATCGAATACGGGGGATGTCTTGTATCTGGACAAAGTCATCTCATTCTTTTAACAACTGAGCTGTCAATTGAAGTGTCTTATAACTAATTTATAGAACGCTATTTAAAAAAGTGTCTTATAACTAACTAATAGAACACTATTTGAAAAAGTGTCTTATTACTGATTAATAAAACATTATTTAAAAAAGTGTTTGATAAACACAAATGTCCCCTAAAACGCGGGATTATAGAACACTTCAAAAGAAGCCTATAAAATTAAACTAACAAGACATTTATTTTGAAATGTCCTAAAAACATTTTTATATTGGACGTTTTTTTTGTTTGGTCCGATAAACTAGAGTCCTACAAAACACTCTATTAAGACGTTTTTTTATTTTATTTTAGACGTTTTATAAATATAATTTTATTGTAGTGTAATACTAAAAATAATCAAATCTATACTACAAGCTTGTAATTGCTATTATCAACAACAATGAAAAATAAACTAAATTTGAATGTAGAATATAAACCTAAAGCTCAAAATAGAACTAATAGTGAATTACATGTTTACTCTTTATTGCTTTCATTACTGTGTTTTCATCACTGGTGTTTTCATTATGTTTGTCGTTTTATCGACTTAATGGCTAATGGGTCAGGTTGGGTATGTTACTAGAGCTATCTAGAGAGATTTTAGGCTGCGTTTGGTACGTGGGACAGGACGGACAAAACTTACTGTCCCACGTTTGACGCAGCATGGAATAAAACAAAAATTCACTGTCCCATGTTTGGTGCAGCATGGGACAAGGACAAAACTGGGACAAGGTGGGACAACATGGGACAAAAAGGGTTTTTTTTTTGTTCCACCAAAATAGGTGGAACAACATGGGACAGAAATGACACAAAAACTAATATATTACTAATTAACATTCTTTTGCTATATAACTTAAATATTGTATTTGTTTTAGTGTTTACCACCACGAGTCGTGGACACCGCCGTCACCGATAACCACTAGCGGCCACCTCCACTCTTCTTCCACTACAACAACCTCATCCACTATCTCTACAACTATGATCGATTACCTACCACCACCGTCTACCACCTCCACAACTACCACTACCACTGTTGGTGACCTCCACCACCACTATCCACCATTTTCACGTTTTTCACAACTACCGACCACCACCACCATCGTCACCACTAGTGTTACCATCGGCCACCACCTCCACTTTTACCATCACCATCAGTTACATAAAAATATTGCATATATATATATATGTGTGTGTGTGTGTAGTGTGTGTGTGTGTTTATGTTTATGAAAATTTGTAATTTTTTTTATAAATTATATAGTTTACTCTATTTTTGTTAATTATAACTATTATGTGATATATAAAATTAGCAAATAATTTTTTAGAAACTTGTCTAGTTCTGTCCAGTCCAATCCTAGGCGTACCAAACACAAAACATACATTTGTTCTGTTCAGTCCTGTCCTGTCCTGTCCTGTCCCATCCTGACTGCGTACCAAACGCTACCTTAAGGATTTGAGGGAGTGGAAAATTGGGATTATTGGTGCAATTTGTTAAAGGAAAAAGTAAACAGAACAAGGAATGGAGAGAATGAATCTGTATTTCTCATTAATCATAAACCCTTTATATAGGGATGAATTACATGAAGATAACTAAGAGATATTGTAGTTCTAATCTAACTCTGAATGTTTATCTCTATGTCTATCTCTATCTAATCTCTATCGTCACATCCTTTAGACGATGGCACATTTATCCTACAACACTCCCCCTTGTGCCGAGTCAAGGGAATGGTGGTGCACGATTGTTGCCTCGTTAAAACCTTACGCCAAAATAAAAACCCAGTGGGAAAAATAAAAATATGACGAAGGAAAGAGTACAACGCACCAGCTTCTTTGCAGTATAGACTTTTCCGTTAGTCTAATGTTTTCTCTGATTTGTACATTAATCATGAGAATTAACAAAGCATTATGGTATATATATAGTGTTGCCTCACTAAAACCTTACCCCAAGGAACAAAACCCAATGGGAAAAATAAAACCTTGGGTGAAGGAAAGAGCACAACTTACCAATATCATATACATAGTAGACTCTCCCTTTTGTCTACTACTCCCCCTGATTTGTGCATTAATCAAGAGAGTTATGGAAACATTAGTATTTGAATACTTTTTACATTTTCCCAAATATGGTTTTAGGTAATAATTTGGTAAAACATGTCACATCCTTCTAACATCTTAATTGATTTACTTGAATCTAGTAGAGAGTTTGTTATAGTTAATAGTATAACCACTTAACCAGAATATGCTTTGTTTTTTACCCTTCATGTATCTTACTTTCATCTAATGATACATGACGCATTAGTTCCATATATGCGAGTAGGGTATTGGTTTAACCCATAGTATTAACTCCTCTAATATGTGTAATGATAGTCCTTAATCATGTACATTTTTGTAAAGTAATATTGTTAAAATGGTTCAAAGAGGAAGTTACATAAGGTTTGCTTAGTTTACTTACAAGCAATAAATGTGTTCCCTATGGTAATTCCTTATCCAATTTGGAAATAACTTTTGTATGGGTTATACATATAATTGATATCAACAAATAACTATCAATAGACTATTACATTAGTCACTCATAAATAGGTATCGAAATTCCATTATCAACCCCAACCCTCTTTCTTTAGGAAAATAATAAGCCCATGTCAATGGTTCCAAAATATTAATTTGATTTTATTCCAATGACATTGCGTAGGCGCGAAGCTAAATCTAGCTAACAAGTTCATTGAGATATAATATATGGTCAATTGTATCATCTAAAGTACAATAATGCGCCTATTGTACTTAGGTACGGAATTCCAGCTCCGAACACCTCATCGTCATCATCCTTTAGACGGGATAAATATTTCCTTATATCCAACACTTTGACCGATCATGGGAGTGCTAACCATATACGCTTTGTCCATATTAAATCGCCTGATCATTTGGGGACATATGCGCATTGGTGGATTAATATTCCACAAACTTGGTATCATAGCTCAAGTAGCTAGATAAAACCAAGTTTTCCCAAGATCTTTCATCTCAAATTCAGATTTCAAGTAGCTTGTGGATTCTCTTATTTCATCAAGAGTGTCTATATATGTTCATACATCAACATATTAAGCCACCTTGAAAATCTAGAACTTGTTTTTTTTAATATATACGCTAGGGCACGATTCATCATTCTGTAAAGAGAACGTTTCAACTTTATTGAAAACGCACCTTGTGGTTTAGAGTTACTTAATTTGGTCAATGTAATTCCATCAAGTACTTTGATATATGTTTTAATCTAGATCCCCATAGATATATATATCAACCACATCAATGAGCTGCATTTTCCAATTCTTCGAAAACTACTATGCTAATTAATTAACATCAGTTCTAACTTTCATCACAAGAAAGTAATTATCGTGGTCAATCCAGGGCGTTGTGAGAAACCTTGCGCCAAAGGAGAGTCTTATACATTATGACTTAATTATTCTCATTACGCTTATCTGACAAATGATTTATCTATGTCCTACAGGCTTTACACTTGGTGGGTTAGCACTACCAAACCAAATACCTGTTCATTTGTCAAATAATATAATTATCCTGGATTGCTTATTTAGGCCAATTTGCTTATGTTGATATTTTTCAACTAAGCATGGTTCGATGTCATCGTGCTTTATCATTTCATAAGCAACGATGTATGCAAATATATCATCATTGGATATGATCTGTCCAGCGATTCATATTCATTCGAGATTTTCTTGATCTTTGGAATCAATATTAACTTCGGAGCGTCCTCCAGTAATGATTCATGGACATAGTTTATGATCAGAAAAAATCTCATAAAAGGTTGATGATAAATATAAGTTGTGCCTTACTCTTCTCTTCCATTAGGTGAGTATCTATCGAACCAAGTAGCTTCCCCCATTTCCTTTTGGGAGCTACGGCCTCAACCACACCTCCACCATGTGTGATTGCAACGCTCTTTCCAACGGCATTGTGCCCTTGTTTAGGGACTTTTTACTTTGCGGGTATATTTACAGCTTGTATATATTATATTGTCACTTCTTGTATAACATTAAACGTATCAGGTATCGAGTCTGATTCGTTTGACTTCAACTTTACATTGTGAAGTTTGAGGATCAAAATAACATGGAAATATTCCATGACAGTTCCCGTCGTTCCTTTGGAAAATACTTTTTCCTATCTCCCCCTAACGACGGGAAGACTTTCATCAAAGTGACAATCCGCAAATCATGCGTTATAAGAATTACCCGTCAAAGGTTTTAAATAGCGGATAATTGTTGGAGATTCATAACCAACATATCGACTTTATCATTTTTTATGACCCATTTTGGTGCGCTGGTGGGGCGCAATTGGCACATATACTACACATCCAAACATGCATAAATGTAATAGATCAGACTTATATCCAGTAACCAACTGGTATGCATGATATTGGTTGGTTAGAAGTGGGTCTAAAAACAAATTGTAAAGTTGCATGTAACATTGCATAACCCATGTAGATGTATGTAAATTGGTGCGCATAACCATTGATCTAGCTATCATCTACGTTCTTTTGATGACAACTTCTACTACTCTAAGAGACCATTTTACATCTACACATGGGGTATAGGAGACTTCACATTGATCTCACTATATATATATATATATATATATATATATATATTTATGCAATAACCATCAAGTCCTTATGATGTAAATTCTCTAGCATTCTAAGTCATGTAAACTTAATAAGATAATAGGGTGGTGAGCCCTTAAACATATTTCAGAGCTAGGAGTGCAACATTTCATGTGGACAATAATACGACATGCGTCCATCGTGTCGAAACCAGAACCATAAAATACTTTAATGGCCCGCTTTCTGGTTGTTTATGTCCATAAATACAACCTTGTATTCGTTGTAAGAATGAAATATTTATATATTGTATCCTTATCTTTAGGATGGTCTCATTCCTGTCTTAGATAAGGATTAGGTATATATAAGTTATAGGTATTCGAGATGGCATATTATGATAATGGTGTTGCTTTTTGTGCTGCAGAAGTCAACAATTGCAATTCGGTTAATTGTTTCATTTTGCCTTTCAATCGAATAATGTGTCTATGTGTATTTTCAATACATGGATCTCTATGTCATGACCATGGTGCCCACATGGTTATGTCAAAATATGTATGTATCATTGTCCCAAAGTTTTTTACGGTGACAAAGTATAATTTAATAACTTAGAGAATCCACTAATTTGACACATTAATTTCACTAATGTATATTTCTTTCATATCATTAGAGTTTATGTATATATATACCTATTTCCATTCGTATAATTTCCAATTGATACAAGGTTGTTATTAACATGACAGTTCATCGTCTAAGTATTATGTTGGGGGAAATTAATATTAATCTATTACTTTAGATTATGTGGGAGGTCCCACAAACTTAAATTCTCCTCGATACATTCCTACATGGAACGGAGAATATTGGAGTTTTGTATTTGTTTAGATGTATTTCTTTACATCTATGATGGTGAGAAATTCTGGTGTATATACATATAAATACAACTACTTTAATACATCAAATAAAAATTTCAAATAATCTAATATTCAATCAAAAGAATGATCTAGTTCATAAGAGATGTTTTAAGCTAGTATTTAGTGTAAGCATACATGTATCCATGTTAAAATTTAAAATGTCCATTATCACCTGAGATAATATGTGTATATTTGCTCTAGGTATTGAAAAATCCTTTATGACTCTTACCCTAACCCCGACCCTTCGAGGATTTCATCCACATGGCTCGTAAATGTCACATGTGTGAAATTGTTTTTAACTCACAATCCTTTGGAGTTGTTTCTACCTTTAACGCTTTCATTTTTGGTCCCGATAAATTACTTTATCTCGAGATATATAAATTTATTTCCCCAAAGAAAACATTGTTATATCCTCAACCACTTGCATTAGGTTATTGATTTTGTCTAGAGGTTATATTTCAGCTTATACGGGTACATTAGTATTGTTTGCTGATATATATATATAAAAGACGAGAATTATGTTATCAATCATGTCATCTTCTGTGAGTTCCTTGCCACGAAGATTGAGATGTATTTAAGACACAACATTTCTTTGTGAAAAACAGATACCTCTTGTAATCGAGTAAGCGGGTTTCATTTCGCTATACGATTTATTGGGGAAGTATATATTCGTTAATACTATTTATTCAACTTTTCAGGCATCCTACATTTCTTTGGGTGCTTCTAGTTGAATGTATTCCTTATGAAAGCTAAGACCGATATTCAGTCTCAAGACATGATGGTAATTGCTTGTACCTTTTCATGAGGATAGTTTTTAGGGTCAATATGGAATTAATGGGTTTTAGGTATATTCGTATACATTTCCAACAAAGAGTCTTTACATTGGATATTCATATTTGTATTCAAGTTCTTTTGAGTATAGGACATCAAATAACGGGTAGGTTATTTCAACCATTTACATAAATAATAGCTAAGGTATTGTAATTTATGAAGACAAGCTATATGGTGCTTATGAAATTCTGTTATCAAGGAATTATATGATTTAAGAATTGGTATTTTCAAACGTTCCTTTTGTTGAAAATGTCATTTTAGTATTTCAATATTTATAAGTAAATCGCAAAAACACTTTTGGACTTCCAGGTAAGTAGGGGAATCACGTGGATTGCTTGAGTCCCTACAAACCTTAGGCTATTTACACCCGTTTGACAAAATCCATTAGATATCTTGCAATCACTTTGATTATGAAATACGTTAATAACGTTAATAGTTTTGTTGATTTTGGCATGAGGCCAAAATGCGAGATTGAATTAATACCATGGTGACATTGTTGTAGGCTTTTGGCATTGTTATAGTAAGGTATTTGAAGTTTTTTACCAAAAAAAAACCAAAATATATATAGGGGGCGGAAGTGTAACTTCCAAAATTGTTGTAAGATTGAAATTTATGAGTAGGAACTCATAATAAAATAAACATTTGAATTTAATTATAATTATTATAAATAAGATAAACGTTTGAAAAATACTTATGTTTATCTTTCTTTGTTCACTAAAAAAATAGGATAAACATTTGAAATAAAAATATATATTATCAATTACGATAAACATGTAGATATGTAAATAGGTAAGGCAATTGAAATACTAAACTAAAATAAACAACAAGATATAACAAATACAAGAGATAAGTTTACATTGATATAATAACAGTTAAACTAATTAAAGTAAAAAGAAATACTATATCAAACAAAATAAGGCATTAAACAAAAGTGTCTCTAAAGTTTAGGGCCGGGTAGCCAACCTCAAAATATTGATATAATAGTTATCGGTTAGATAAAAATCTACAATAATAGAATTGTATTATTTTATTTACTTATGGACTTATAATATTAACTAGAAATCAGAAAGTTGATTTTAAAAAAAATAAAAAACTTTAAACCTTGGCAAATAAGAAAAGGGGTGAGATATATTATTCAGAAAAAAAAACCCGCCATCTAATATTATTGCAATTTCACAACTCAATTTTAGTAGATGCATTCCTATTGGTTAATAATAGCATAAATAACAAAGTTAAGAGATGTGAAACAAATTAACAAAAATACTGGATAGCATTATCTAGTTGGATTTTCTTAGCAATATCTCTTCACCTCCTCTCCCCCACTCGTCAACCAAATAAAAATGTCTTTTAATTCTACAATCTTTTTTTTAAACAATAATAACCCTATTACTTAAACATTTAACTATACCGAGAAATAAAGAATTGAAGGAGCATACATAGTTAGTAAATTCAATACAACATACCTGGTATTAAATAAAATACTCGTGATGATGCTTCGACGACTGCTTGTTTTCAATTTTTTATGTTGCGCGCCATAATAATCATTGATAACAAACAAGAAGTCTAGTTTTTCTCGTATATAAATAACAAGTCGAAAGGAAAACTTACCTGAAATTATGGTAGACATGGTAACAAGCAAAAAATATAAAGTAGCGACGTAATTTCAGACAACTCATTCAACATTGGCGGATAACGGGACAAACAACCGCATAGACAGTGTGAAAACGATTTTGAGCTTTACGTGCTGATAACGTGTTAAAGGAAAAAGTAAACAGAACAAGGAATGGAGAGAATGAATCTGTATTTCTCATTAATCATAAACCCTTTATATAGGGATGAATTACATGAAGATAACTAAGAGATATTGTAGTTCTAATCTAACTCTGAATGTTTATCTCTATGTCTATCTCTATCTAATCTCTATCGTCACATCCTTTAGACGATGGCACATTTATCCTACAACACAATTAAAGTACATAGAGAGATTTTAAGGATTTGGGGGGGGGGGGGGGGGGGGGGGGGAGTTTTAAGATTTTTGGCGGAAGAATTTGGGGAATTTTGGGGGAAAGAATTTGGGATGGTTTAATATAGCCCGCCAATTTTTTCTTAATTTCTAATCACTGAATATTAATTATTAATATTGCTATTGGGATTCAATTAAGAATATACATAACCGTATTATTTTGTTCTTGTGGTCACGTTATCCCTTTATTATAATTTCGATATTTATAGATTTAAAAATACAAATATAACTTTAATATTTTAAGTTTTAAAAAATTATATGTATTAAAATTTCGATATTTTTAGACTTCAAATTAAAAATATAATTTTAAAGTTTTAAAAATTTATATGTATTAGGTCCATCATCTTAGGCCATGAGTATTTTCTTTTTGGAAGGGTGTCCGGACCAAAGCCCGATTAATCCCCGACAATTTTAGAGGCCAAACATGACCCTATTTAAATGTCTCCAGACATGCGCACGAAAAGGCTCGAACTCGGTTATGGTATTATGAATCCTCCGAACGATAACCAATCCGCAACCTTAGGATTCCTGGATTGGGTTGTGCGATGGAGGAATCAGAATGGGCCGTTGGAGAAAGAGTCTGCTTGGTATTGGACTTGGAGTATTGTGACGGGCTTACTTGTTGGATTCTGGAAGCAGCTAATCCGGAGATGGATTAATTTTGTGGTTGGGCTTTCTAGAAGAATGCTTGATTTTGTAAGTTTATTTATGTTTTAATTATTAATCATTACTTTTCTATTTTATTTAATCAAACCTTTATTTGTTGTTATTATTTAGAAGTTATAATTACCATTATGTTACATGTCTTTTTTATCTACTATAATTTATTTATTATTATATTATATTTTTGTTTTTTGTTTTTTTTTTCTATCAATATTTTGATAATTAGGACAAAAATAATATTTTTTTTTATATAAGAATACAAATAATAAGAAATTATTAAAATTAACTTATAGATTAAAAAATACATAACATAATAATAATTGAACTTCTATAATAATAATATAAATAAATTACTTTATTTTAAGCTTAATGTTAATATAATTTTTTCAACAATAACGTCATTGTATAATACAAAGTAAATAATAATAATTAATATGCACTACCTATTTATTAGCTATTAACAAAAACAAAAACAAAAACAAAAACAAAAATAGAGAAAATAGATAGTAGACTATGTTTGGCAAACTAGCTGATGATTGATAAGATAGTTAGTAGTTGATAAGCTAGCTTATGAACAAATTATGTTTGGCAATAACTAGGTTTGTAAATTGACCAAAAAGGGTATCTTTAAATTTAGTAATTATTAATAATAATGGTATAATTGAAAAAAATCTAGCTTATGATACGTATTTGGATGGATTAACTTATTTTTACCAAACACATAGGGAGAGAGAATAACAAAATAATAAAATGAATGAAGATTATAAGTTTAGGGGCTAAAGATGTAAAATTGGAATTGGATTTCAAACAGTCGGGTCAATGGGTTGGGTTTGGGTAAAGAAAGGAAACTGGATTCGGGTCGGGTCGGGGCTGCTAGGTCGGTGCTGTTATATAGTGTGTGTATATATATATATAGGGTATATATATAGATTATAATAGTCGGTCTTGTCTTCCTTAAACCCCAACAATAACAACTTTCATATACACTTTCTCCTCCATTCGCTCTCTTTCAGTCTTCTTTCAATCAATCTTTTTAAACAAGAATTCATTCAAAAAGATTAAAACCCTTTTGAATCCTTCCATAAATCAACCTCTTTTTCAAAAAAAACCTAACCTCCATCGTTTATGATTTCAATGAATTTACCAACATTCATGGCTGATGGCTGTTGCTATATCGAGGATATAATATTAATCTTTTTATACAAAAAGATTATTATGATTTCAACAAATTAAAGCTATTATTCTTTTTCTGATTTCAAAGAATTTACCAATAAACATGGCTCATGGCTGTTAATCTCTGCTTTCAATTTTTTTCAACAAGAAAGGGTTTGTTTCTTTCAGTTTCAGATATAATATTAATCTTTTCTGTTGTTTCAGATATAATATCGAGTTTTGATTGTTTGAATTTTAGTCGATTTTGATGAAACCCTAATCCCCCAATCGACTGTTGGTTTGCAGTTCTTCTGATCACCATGGCCAAAAGCTCCATATCTTGGTAATTTAATCTTTCCTTTTTTATTATCCCTTTCGTATCTGAAATCCTAATTACTGAAAAGAGTTGAAATTGAGATATTGATTGAATCAAATATTCAGATGAAGAGTTGAAATTGGTTTCTTTTCTCTACTCAAATCTTTACTAGATTAATGTTTTTGTTTTCTTATTAAAGAGTTAGGCATCACATGATATGTGCACCATGTTCAATTAGTTTTCAAATTAATTAGACACAATAAGATATTAAGATTACTATTCAAAACATTCTGCCTTCTGTTGGCTAAATAGAGAAACATTCTGCAGATTATATTAGCAAGGAATATTTAAAGGATGTAAGCATTAGCAGAGAGCAACTCAAGTACCTGGTCATGGAAGCTCTCCGCCAGGTTAACCTTGTCTAACTCTTTGATTTAAATATCATATGCATAGGATTTGAATCTAGGGATAGTCTGTCTTATTACAAGATGATTCACAGAAAACGAATAGAAAATACAAGGACTAGGGATTTGAGAATCACTTCTGAAATAGAAAAAACATCTCTTATGCTTCATACCTAAGACTCATTAGATAACTCAACAAACAAGAAAATATTTCTGAAGCATATTTGCTCAAAGATGGATATAAGTGAAACAGTATTTGCCTATATACAGCTGCACAAACACACGTCTCCATTGTGGGACAACGCAAGTAAGAAAAAAGGACTGAATAAAAGTTAACCAAAACAAACTATTGGTGCTTGTAGTTCTACTACCCATACTATCGTCTATTTGTGAACATCTTTTAACTGATTGATGAGTTGGTATGCTGTAATGTAATGCCATTCATACGGTCTTGCAACCTTTTGTATTAGAACCGGAAGAAAACACTTAGGTTGGTAGTTTTACAGTTTTTATGATAAGGATAAAAAGATTTAGAACAAAAAGAAGCTAGTTTGATACCTCTACATCACAAGTGAAAATCCCTTTTAACTTTCTAAGGGCCTTACAGGGACACAGGGATGAACTGTATGCTGCACGTGTTGCCAAATGTTTGGCTGCTCTGGAAGGTCGTGAAAAGGTTGGCCTTTAAATTCCAAATGTTTTGCATAAGCTACCTCTTTAATACATGTTTGTTAATGATAATTTTTTGATAACAGGACAAGTAAGAGAAACCAATAAAGTGGTCCCGAGAGGTAAGAGAATTTCAATTTGATTAGAATCAATGTCGGCCTTTAAATTCCAATTCTACTTAATTACATGCATCTCTCTTCTTCACTTTAAGCTCTATATATATCTGTAACATTTCTAATTAATTGCATATTTGTTGTATTATTAAGTTTGTTTTACAGGGAATTTCGATGATGACATCCCAAATGAACGAACCACAGGCTGTCATGTCTTTTTGAATATGTTCCTCCTTAAAATGCTAACTAGAGGTAAGTTTAACTATCCATTCTCATTAACATTAATTCTAGCAATTGTGATCCTTTCATTATAAGTAAACAATTATATCGGTTTAAACTTTGTTTTTGGGTTGCTAGTCTTGTGAATTTTTTCTTTCTTTGAAGACCACGTAATCTTGTATCAATTGTTAAGGCTTAAAACTCAAATGTGAATATTTAACATATAAGGTCTCATTCTTTGGGTCAATGTCAGGTTCTATATCACATTTTTGGATCGTTTAAGCATATTAGGAGATGGTTCATATGTGCTTATTTAGATGGTTGTATCCAGGTTCTGAAACGTTGCACCAAAACTATAATTCCATTTAGGCTTTAATCAACAACTTCTTTTTGCTGTACTGTACCTTGCTTTGAGTTCTAGATTTGTTTTCTATGCTTGCCGAACATGGTTTATGAATCAAGCTAAAGTCTCTAGGTTGGTAAAGATATAATAAGCATGTTAGAATAAGAACCATGTAACCTCTTGATGGAGTTTGTTTTTGTGATAGAATTTATAAACCATAGGCAGTAGTCTATCTGCAAACATTGGAAAATATATATGTTATAGGAAGATTGTGAAAAGTGATAGGATATCTTATAAGAGTTAATCGGAATGTTGGATGATGCATATTTGGTACTATATAGTTTTGGGAAAAAGTATGGTTTGCAATTGAAATATTGGAAGACCTTTAGTTGGGATATAAAATTTCTCAAGTCACACGCTTTAAGTTAGAAATTAATTTCTAAGGCGATATTAGTTGTGCCGTTTACTATCTAGAATTAAGATGTATGGTAAATTATAAATTGGTGGCCTTCGTAATTTTATTATTTCATTTTAGAGTTGGTACATTTGGGGTATTTTTTATGTCATGTTAGGTGTTATATCTGGAATGATTTTCGTGTTTCATATCTTGAATAGTTACCTTAGAGTTTTATTATGTGGTGACTTGAAGTGTATAAATTATGAGAACTAATTCTTAAGTAGGAGTTGTTGTTATAACCCTAGTTATTTATATAATTTGAGGATAGAAATTTTATCGAGAATTTAGTTGATCGATGCCGCAATATAGTTTCTAAAATTGCCTCTTATAAGAATTATCATAGGTGTGGATATGTCAAAAGATGTGATATAGTATTCATTCTTGAATATCTTTGCTTATTTGAACCCGAAGGGTGATTTTTTAAGGAGAGTAGATTGTAATATATCCTTACTTTTATATAATTATTATAAAAATAAATAAATTGTTTCAAATTTGGTAAAACTATAAAACTATAAGGTTCAGATTGGACCTTAGGCAAAACTTTGATTTTGGATAAGCTCATAGAAGACGCTACGGTTGTTTTCTTAGTTCATAGCAAAATTAGGATTTAAAATATTTTTATTCTTTTGAATTTTATATGATAATGTTATGCAAAATAATGTGTTGGTTTGAGTTTGGAAGTCTTATAAAACTACAAGGGCTAGTTTAATATATATATTTTTGAAGATTTTGGAATAAAACCCTTGGAATTGGCACCCATTAGCATATTGACAAAAAAGAATTAGGTTTTTAAGTTTTTACTCCATGGATATGATGAGTTCGATAAAGGAGCTATAGATAAGAAAATAGAGATAAGCCATTAGTCTTTTAAGTGATTAGGTCTTCGAATCTTTGGACGAAGGATATAGTTCTATTAATTGACATTGGTTATCCCTAAGGAAGTTGTAGTTTCGTGAGCTTTAAAAGACGTTTAGTTAGGATATATAATTTCTCAAGTCATATGCTTTAAGTTAGAAATTGATTTCTAAGGCGATATTTGGTGGGCTTTTGATGAGTTGTGATTTTTAATTATCATTAAGGTTGATGAATCTCATGGTTGAAATTTTTATAGATGGTGGATGACATTACTTTAAGCATTGCGTTGAATTGTAGAGGTTTAAAACATATGAATGTTTCTTTTCTTATTAAGAAGATAAACAAGTTAATTTGGATTGGGCTGCTAAGCCAATAATCTTTAAGTTTAGGTCTTCGAATCTTTGAACGAAGGATATAGTTCTATTTATTGACCTTGATTATCCCTAAGGAAGTTGTAGTTCCGTGAACTTTGAAAGACGTTTAGTTAGGATATATAATTTCTAAAGTCAAATGCTTTGAGTTAGAAATTGATTTCTATGGCGATATTTGGTGGACTTTTAATGAATTGTGATTTTTAATTCTCATTAAGGTTGATGAATCTCATGCTCGAAATTTTTATAGATCGTGGTTGACATATCTTTAAGCATTTTGTTGAAGTGTTGAGGTTTAGTATAGATTAATGTTTTCATTTCTTATTAAGGAGTTAGGCAAGTTAATTTGGATTGGGTTGCTAAGACGATGGTCTATAAGGGATTAGGAATTAAAATCTTTGAACAAAGGATATAGTTCTATTTTTTGACCTTGATTATCCCTAAGGAATTTGTAGTTTTGTGAACTTTGAAAGACGTTTAGTTAGGATATATAAATTCTCAAGTCAAACGCTTTGAGTTAGAAATTAATTTCAAAGGCAGTATTTGGTGGAATTTAAATGAAATTTGATTTGTAATTATCATTAAGGTTGATGAATCTCATGGTCGATTTTTTTATATATGGTGGGTGACATTTTTTAAGCATTTCGTTGAAGTGTTGAGGTTTAGAATAGATTAATGTTCTGTTTTCTCATTGAGGAGATAGGCAAGTTAACTCGGTTTGCGTTGCTAAGCCAACAGTCTATAACGTTAATGGTCTTAGAATCTTTGAACGAAGGATATAGTTCTATTTATTGATCTTGATTATCCCTAAGGAAGTTGTAGTTTTGTGAGCTTTAAAAGACGTTTAGTTAGGATATATAATTTCTCAAGTCAAACGCTTTGAGTTAGAAATTAATTTCAAAGGCGATATTTCGTGGACTTTCAATGAATTGTGATTTTTTAATTATCATTAAGTTTGATGAATCTCTTGGCCGAAAATTTTATAGATGTTGGGTGACATTTCTTTAAGCACTTCGTTGAAGTGTTGAGGTTTAAATTAGATGAATGTTTTCTTTTCTTGTTAAGGAGCTAAGCAAGTTAATTCGGTTTGGGTTGCTAAGCCAATAGTCTTTAAGTGATTAGGTCTTCGAATCTTTGAACGAAGGATATAGTTCTATTTATTGACCTTGATTATCCCTAAGGAAGTTGTAGTTCCGTGAACTTTGAAAGACATTTAGTTAGGATGTATAATTTCTCAAGTCAAATGTTTTGTATTAGAAATTGATTTCTATGGCGATTTTGGTGGACTTTTAATGAATTGTGATTTTTAATTATCATTAAGGTTGATGAGTCTCATGCTCGAAATTTTTATAGATGGTGGGTGACATTTATTTAAGCATTTTGTTGAAGTGTTGTGGTTTAGAATAGATTAATGTTTTGTTTTCTTATTAAAGAGTTAGGCAAGTTAATTTGGATTGGGTTGCTAAGCTAATAGTCTATAAATTAGGGTTAGACAGTAGTTCATGATAGGGAAACTGAATGATAGTAAGTATAAGCATAAGTATAAGAAACAATAGTTTAGTAAGAAGTCATGATAGGGAAACTGAATGATAGTAAGTATAAGAAACAACAACGTTTAAATATTACTTAGCTTAGTTGTAAAATTTTACAAGGGTGTTGATAGTAAGTAAAATATTACTTAGCTTAGTAAGTATAAGAAACAACAACGTTCAAAACCTTTTCAGACTCGAGAGTATTCATACCTATATCTCTATCATGACTACTTCCTAAGCTAATACTTAGCTTAGGAAGGACGATAAACAAGTAATTTACGAAGTAGTCATGATAGAGATATAGGTATGAATACTCTCGAGTCTGAAAAGGTTTTGATATGCACATAACATTTAACTCATTGTTTCTTTTATCCAAATAGCGTCAAGGGATTAAGTATTAGATGTATAAAGATAAAAGAAAAATAAAAGCAGGTTGATGATCACCTATCTAAAGGTTTTTGGCATGTCAAAATTGAGGACATTGATGTGTTGAGCATGAGTTGGCTGGCCAATTAAGGATAGATCTTTTTAATCATGGAAGAATCATTAAGAACTAGTTCATTATATACTCCATACATTTGTCAGGAAAAAGGGAGTTTGCCCTTGAAATTCCTTCAAATTACAAAACTGCCATTTAAGGTAAATTAGTGGAAAAATCTTCCCCATACCTGATGGAAGTCACTGGTTCGAATCTAAGCCGCCACACCTGCCTATTTTTATTTATAATTTCTTTTTCTTTTTGCTTTTTTTCACCACCATACTCCTACTAATATATGACTCCCTTGGAATTCCTTCAAATTACAAAACTGCCATTTAAGATAAATTACAAGATTGCCATTATATTGGAATTACAATACTATGATTTTGGTACCTGTGGTTTGATATTTATAACGATTTTCGTCCCTGCTTTTTAACTACAACTATTTTCATCCATGTAATTTTTATTTTCATTTCATTTTCATTCATTCGTTCAACTTTGTTAAATTAAGTGATTAACCTATCTAAAAAATGTTTAATTAAATTAAATATTTGGCCATTATAGTAGATTTTTTTTTAATTTTGCATTTTCAAATTACATAATTTATATTTTTTTAATTATTACTTTATTTATTTTATCAATGCATTTTGTTTTATTGATTAATCATAAACTATTGTAACTTTAATAAATAAATAAAACAATCAAATAACTTCATTAAACTATTGATAACTGGATTATATTCAAATTGCTTATAATTAATATTTTTATTTATTCTATGTTACTAACAACCATAAATAACAACAATTAGGGCAACACTTTTTTGAATGTACATAAGTTGTTAAACGTTTAAATAGTTGTATGAGTTCATGATACCCTTAGTTTGTTTTGACGTAAATTACATAAGTAATCTTCTATAACAACTTTTGATATGACTTTAATAAATCAAAAGTTTAGGATTAGTAGACCTGTCGCAACGCACGGGCTATCCCACTCGTTAAGAATTCATAATAGAGGGAAATGTATGATAAGCGGTATTTGATTAAGTATGTGATATATGTTAGGAATTGAATGCTTAAGTAATATATGCCAACTATGTGATATCTTGAGAGTTGAAGGCTTAAAGTGCAGTGAAGTTTCATGATCAAGGTAATGATTTTGGGTCCTTTTTTGAAGTAGGCTACAACATTTTCCGATAATTTAGTTCAATTTGATGCATATGGTGCTTCTAGGAAGTAGTCACGGTAGAGAGAAAGGTATGATAAACACTCGAGTCTGAAAAGCTTTTGATATGCACATATTTGAACCCAAAACTTGTTGTTTCTTTGATCCAAATTGTGTACGTATTAGTTGTTTAATGATTAAAGAAAAATAAGTCAATTGATGATCACCTGTCTAAAGGTTCGTTCTTGGCATGTCAAAGTTGAGGGTATCGACGTGTTGAGTATAAGTTGGCTTGCCATTTAAGGATGCATTTTTTAAGTCAAGGAAGAACGATTAAGCACCAATTCATTAATAATTCATGATAGAAGGAAATGTATGATAAGCAATGTGAAATGGTGACATTTAAGTAGTGTTTTCTTTAGTATCTGATGTATCTTTGGGAGTTGAAGGCTTAAGGTGTGGTGAAGGCTTAAAGTGCGGTGAAGTTTAATCATAGGATAATGGTTATGGGTCATTTTTGAAGTAGGCCACGACATTTTCCCCATAATTTTTTAGTTCAATTTTGTGCTTGATGAGGATCCAATCATGTAATTAAAGATACATGTGCTGATTCTAGGAGGGATGATCAACCACTAATTTGCGAAGTAGTCAAGATAGAGAGAAAGGTATGATAAACACTCGCATCTGAAAACGTTTTGCTATGCACATATTAGAATACCAAACTAATATATATGTTTTTATGTATTTAATTAACCGACACTTGAAGCTACCCGAGCATTGACCAGAAGATTAATGAAATAGGTTGGACGTAATAGGCTATAGAATCATATTGTATACTAATGACACAAAGGGGTAGAGGTTAATGGCAGATTATTACATGTTGATGATATTAACAGAAATCAATGATGTTATGAGTTAGCGTCAAGGTAACAAGATGTATAGAGGACCGGATTTCAGATATGCTAGAATATTTTGTCGACAAGGTAAGATACTCTAAATTTCCATAAAGATGTATTATTAAGAATTATGCAAACGATGCTATGGGATAAAGTTGGAGGAGTCTATCGTGATGAAATTTAATGGAAATCAATGACACCAACAGGTATATGTTGAATGTTGCCAATGTTATGAGTGTAGTTATTTTCCTAAGATATAATGAATTTGTACTTAAAAATAAAAAAATGAGGGGTGATTAGAAGTCTTCTACTAAATTACTACTTTGACATAAATGACAATGGCCATGCGTGACAATACGGATTTGAATGACTTTAAAGAATAATAAGTAAATGTGAAAGCTAGATTTTCATGATTAGTGAAATTTTGGAGACTATATTGTGCTTGGCGATTGTTGTTAGCGTAAGATGAAATGCAATTATGAGGAAACTATCCTATATATAAGGTCTAAAAGATGGTTGATTGGGATGTTGTGATCAAATCATCTGTAATTGTTCCTAAACCTTGTGCAAAAAGATATGAGAACAACTACAAACACATGGTTATAGGCTATGGTCCGACTAGAATTGCGATATTAAGATCACTATACCAAAATAAACAGATTCAAGGATGGAAAACTAGCAGTAGTGAAGCTAAGTGATTATTAGAGCAACAAAACAGGTTGGATGTTCAAGGGTAATGTTTTATATTAACATGGTGACATCCAAGAAACATATGATAAGGTGAAACTTCAAGCTAACAGTTACAAGAGTATTGTGTTGAAATATATTATAAAGAAATTAGAAGAGTAATGATCAGTTAGTTATGAGGTAGAGATTTGTATGAGATCTATCAATTGCTGATGAAGGTAAGGAGAATTAATGATTTTATAAAATAAGTTGTTGGACTCTAGGGAATTGAAAAGTAGTACATGAAACTTTGAAAGTACTCTTTGTAGACTAATTAGTAGTATATCTGTAAGGATGCTCTAAGTTTTAATTTGTAGGATGTGTTGTTAATAGCTAAGCCATGATATTATGGGACGCATTATTCAACATCGATGAATAACTTGGATTCAGTTTATGCAAGTAATAAGCTTAAAAAATCAAAAGAATTACATATACACTTGGATAGAGTTAATATTTCAGAGTCAAGTATGGTTTTGGGTAATTTTTGAAGCATGCCATATTTTTTTCCCGACAATTTAGTTTCGTTTGTGATTCTTGATAAGGATCCAATTATTTCATTTAAGGATGCATGTGTTGATTCTATAGGATGGATGATTTAAGCACTAAATTGCATAGTCATACTTGAGGGTAATAACGTGTTGACCGCTGAATATTGGTTGGCTGCTCAATGAAGGATGCATTTGTTAAATCAAGAAATGATGATTAGACTGTATTCAGTAAATTTTTTGACAGGGGGGACCGAATGATACAGTCAGGTGTAAGAAATGATGACATTTAGATAGTATTCAACTTTAGCCATTGGATGTTAGGAACGGTAGGAGGGTAGAAAATTTTCTCAATAATGCCCCTTGTGTATTGTATTGACTAAGGGCTGTAAATGACATTAATCTGAAGTTTGGAGGTGTATCATGTATGCGTGTTTATATGAAACTATATTTTTGGCTTTTGGGGAGAGGTGGTTAGTGAAAACTCGCCCAAGGTCTTTCCTCTATATATTAAAAATCAAAATATGATCGATAACTTTCTCACGAATTCAGCATGCATTTCCGTTAAGCGACCAGCTGGTTAGGAAAACACTACTTCAGCAACTGATTTGAAATCTGAATCCAAGAGGATGAAGATTAACAAGGCCTGTGATCTCTGCTCGATTTCTGTTCTTCCTCCTCAATTAAGGTTCAGTTTCATGTTTACAGCTCTAAATGTCTCTTGATTTTGCATTTAGCTTATGTAATTAGCATCTGTATGTGTGTTCTTTGAGCTATTCTGTGCGTTTTACTGAAGAACTTGTAGCAGATGATTACTTTTTTTGCTTGTGTAGCAAAATTGTGCACTTTTTGTGGTTAGTTGATTTCATATCTGCACTTTCAGCAGATTTTTTGTGTTTTTTTGGTGAAATATCGAGTGATTATACGTGTTGAACCGCACGTTGTGATGTGGAATTTGATGTGTAAATCGTTGTCGTCCTGAATGTATAGGCGATTGATTTCATATCTGCACTTTTTCAGCCGATTTTATGTGTTTTTTTAGTGAAATATGTTTATATGTTTGAAACATGGGCGATTATGTGATGAAATTTTCTTGTTTTGTGATTAATGATGGTAAGATGGTTTATGGTTTCAGGCAATATATTAAGGAGTTAGGATTAAAAGAATATAGGGAACTCGCTCACAGTTTTGAATAGGCATTAAATGCTAGCAATATTATTAGTATAGCAAGTTCACAAATATATAATTAACAATCTAACAAATACAATGAGGATGTGCTTGGATGTTTGCAAGGTTATGAATGTAGTATATAAAATTAGGCAATCATTGTGAATAGTATTCCATCAAAATATTGTGGTGAATCATGAGACTATGAACTATGGTATGTCGACACCTCGTAAGATTCAAACAGTCAAGTCATCAAATATTGAAAATTTGTTTAAAAGATCCTAACTAGTTAACAATGGGAAATCAATAGCCTTGATTAGTATATGTTAGATGTTAGAATTGTTAAGAATGGGGTGTATCAATAACAAAGTCTGTATATAAGGTTAAATTGTAGAACTTGGAGTCTTAATACATTATTTATATTACCTTGGGGATTAAGTTAAACGATTTCGATGTGTGAAATAAGATGGATTTTCACGATTTTGTAGGGGTAGCCTAAATGTCTTAGGGACGATGTTTCACTGTTAAAGGCAAGATACAGAGGAGATTGTTGGTTGAATGATCAAAGTATTTTAGGTAGAGGTTCGTGGCAGATCAATGCCTGTCAAATTAAAGGAAATCAATGATGTTATGAGTTGGAATTGGATGTTAGAAATGTTATAAGAGTAGTTTATAAACTAAGTTGATTTATAAAAGTATCATTATGAATCTTGAGTACGATATTACTAGAAAGTTTTGTGGACCGTGCAAGTATACTCTAGGTATTCACAGGATGTCTTGTTGATAACTACACACACTTATGCTATGGGACGAGTTGGAAGATGCAATCTTGATGAAATTTAACGTAAAACAATGAATAGGTATATGTTGGATGTTGAGTGTAATATTTTTCTTGGATCTAGGGTATTCTACTTAATTTATACTTTGAGGATTGACAAACCACATCGCGGCAAAAGACGAATTTTATTAAATTTAAAGAAAACAAGTATGAAAAACATAGGATTTAGAGGAAGGTGTTGGTTGAATGATCGCGTATAGTATTTTAATATAATATAAGTTCAAATGTGTATATATGTGTATATCAGGAAACTATTCTTTAGTTTAAGAGGCGACCATTCTATAACTTGAAGAACTGAAAGATGTATGATTAAGAAGTTGGATCAGATTGACGCAACGAACTTGGATCTGACCAAAGGGGTGTTAGCCTAGTGGTAAGGCTTGGGCACTACATAATGGTGAACCCGAGTTCGAACCCTAGGGGACGCATTCTGGAGGTACAGGGGCTTCGACCCGGGTTGCATGCTTTCGCAGTCGGGCTTCGGCCCAAAATTGCCGAGGATTAGTCTGGGCCCAATGTGTGGTCTGGGATACCTCTTCCAAAAAAACGAACTTGGATCTGAGCTAAAGTTAAGAGTGGTCGAGTCGTTTACGGATACATTACTTTGAGCATTGACTAAAACAATGTCTTTTGTATATTTATTATATTAAGTAACTTGAAACTAAGAGCAATGAAATTGGTTTGGATGATCCAGTGGAACTTGATGCTAACAGTATTGGAAGATTTTTGAAACCGGTAGATAAGTTAAGAGGAGTAACAATCACTTATTCAATGTAGAGATTTCTGTGAGATTTGATCAAATGTGGATGAAATTAAGGGAAAAATAAACTGATCGATCTTATGGGTATGTGTCGGATATTATAACCCTAGGATATAAAATAAACTAATCGACCCTACAAATCTGAAAAGAACATAAAGTGTCATTTTATGGACCAATTAGTAGTATGTAAGGCTACTCTAGATTTTCGTACACATTTAAGCGAGAGATTGGTATGTGTGTTTGCATTGTAGGATGAGTTGTGGAGTATACTAGAAACAGGTGGTAGTATATGTTAATATGGTAATGATATACCAAAAAGTCGTACAAATGTGATTTTGATCATCCAAAACTTGATAGTACTGGAGTATTGGAAAATATATGAAATGGTTTGGACAATCTTGATGTTTTAGAGAAAAAAAATTAGATGAACTTAAGCTTGAACGTAAAAAGCAGAATTTATAGGATTATTGTTTTTCAATAATCAGATATTGTACTGCAATAGCTCATGATTAGTGAAAATTTGGAATTTTGTTATTATGCTTGGAGTATTGTAATATAGTTTCAGATTCAAATATGAGGAACTAACATAGACTTTGAAAGTTTAAAAGATTGGGCGGTTCTGGTCAAATTGATTTAACAATCCAAAACTAGTAGTGGTGATGGAATAGATAACCTAGAATTCGTAGATGTTTAAGGCATGGAATGGAAATTTTGAAGTGAGATAGGTATGTTAATTAAGTAATTTGAAGCTAAGATATTAGAAAATATTTGAAATATGTTCGATGTTCAAGGTCATGATGCTATGTCAAACTGGATGTTGATGAAAATCGGATTTAGGAGATGGCATGCAATGCACATTCAAATGAGTGATAGGTATGTTTATATCCATTTGATAATGAGTTATGGAAAATACTAGAAACATGTTGTATTATGTACTAATATGTTGATGATATACGAAAAATACATACAAACGTGTATTTGATCACCCAGAACTTGACGGTACTGGAGTATTGGAAAATATATGAAATAGTTTGGGACAATCTTGATGTTTATAAGAAAAAAAAGTTACCAGAACAATCTTTATAGGATTACAAATATTTTAAGACATTTTATATTAATTAATCATGAGTAGTATGTAACGATGCTCTAAATTTTCATAGCATGTGTTAGGTGATAATTAAGCTTTGATGTTATGGGGCAAGTTAATGAGATTAAGTTTATTGGATGTTAGCCATGTTATGGGTGTAATATATATTCTTTGAAGATACCAGTAAAATTTAAGGGTGATCAAAGTCTTTTTACTTTAGTATTTTGATTATAATGTTGTCATTGTGTGAGGTAAGATGGATTTTTCAAGATTTCGTAGGGATAGAGAATTTCAGTTTACTTTAGCCATGTTTGTTAATGATAAATCAACAGGACAAGAGAAAGCAATAAAGTGGTCCCAAGAGGTAAGAGAATTTCAATTTCATTAGAATCAATGTTGGCCTTTAAATTCCAATTCTACTTAATTACATGCATCTCTCTTTTTCACTTTAAGCTTTATATAATATATATATATATATATGTCTGTAACAATTCTAATTAATTGCATATTTGTTGTTTTATTAATTTTGTTTTACAGGGAATTTTGACGATGAAATCCCAAATGAAGGAACCACAGGCTGTCATTTTTTTTTTTTTGAATATGTTCCTGCTTAAAATGCTAACTAGAGGTAACTTTAACTATCCATTCTCATCAACATTAATTCTAGCAATTGTGATCCATTCATTATAAGTAAACAATTATATCGGTTTAAATTTTGTTTTTGGGTTGCTAGTCTTGTGAATTGTTTTTTCTTTGAAGACCACGTAATCTTGTATCAATTGTTAAGGCTTAAAACTCAAATGTGAATATTTAACATATAAGGTCTCATTCTTTGGGTCAATGTCTAGGTTCTATATCACATTTTTGGATCGTTTAAGCATATCAGGAGATGGTTCATATGTGGATTGGCTTATTTAGATGGTTGTATCCAGGTTTCTGAAACGTTGCATAAGTATAAGTATAAGAAACAGTAGTTCAGTAAGAACTCATATAGGGAAACTGAATGATAGTAAGTATAAGAAACAACGACGTTTAAATATTACTTAGCTTACTTGTAAAATTTTACAAGGGTGTTCATGACATCAGGTCTTGTTTCTTTGTTTTATATGTTAAGGAACTGTAATTGCAACGATATTGGATTTTAGGGTTTGGAGTTTAGGGTTCAGTTTGAGGCTTGATGAGGATCCAATTATGTAAACAAAGATGCATGCAGTGATTTTAGGAAGGACGCTAAACAAGTAATTTACGAAGTAGTCATGATAGAGATAAAGGTATGAATACTCTCGAGTCTGAAAAGGTTCTGATATGCACATAACATTTAACTCATTGTTTCTTTGATCCAAATAGCGTCAAGGGATAGGTCGATGATCACCTATCTAAAGGTTTTTGGCATGTCAAAATTGAGGACATTGATGTGTAGAGCATGAGTGGCTGGCCAATTAAGGATAGATCTTTTTAATCAAGGAAGAATCATTAAGAACTAGTTCAATAAGAATTCATAATAGAGGGAATTGAATGCTTAAGTAATATATGCCAACTATGTGATATATCTTGAGTGTTGAAGGCTTAAAGTGCAGTGAAGTTTCTTGATCAAGGTAATGATTTTGGGTCATTTTTTGAAGTAGGCTACAACATTTTTCCATAATTTAGTTCAGTTGATGCATATGGTGCTTCTAGGAAGTAGTCATGATAGAGAAAAAGGTATGATAAACACGTGAGTCTGAAAAGCTTTTGATATGTACATATTTTAACCCAAAACTTATTGTTTCTTTGATCCAAATTGCGTCAACGGATTACGTATTAGATGTTTAACGATTAAAGATAAATAAAAGTCAAAATTGAGGGTGTCGACGTGTTGAGTATAAGTTGGCTGGCCATTTAAGGATGCATTTTTTAAGTCAAGGAAGAATGATTAAGCACCAATTCATTAATAATTCATGATAGAAGGAAATGTATGATAAGCGATGTGAAATGGTGACATTTAAGTAGTATTTTTTTTCAGTATCTGATATATCTTTGGGAGTTGAAGGCTTAAGGTGTGGTGAAGGCTTAAAGTGCGGTGAAGTTTAATCACAGGATAATGGTTATGGGTCATTTTTGAAGTAGGCCACGACATTTTCCCCATAATTTAGTTCAATTTTGTGCTTGATGAGGATCCAATCATGTAATTAAAGATGCATGTGCTGATTCTAGGAGGGATGATCAACCACTAATTTGCGAAGTAGTCAAGATAGAGAGAAAGGTATGATAAACACTCACATCTGAAAACGTTTTGCTATGTACATATTAGAATAACAAACTAATATATATGTTTTTATGTATTTAATTAACCGACACTTGAAGCTACCCGAGCATTGACCAGAAGATATATGAAATAGGTTGGACGTAATAGGCTATAGAATCATATTGTATACTAATGACACAAAGGGGTAGAGGTTAATGGCAGATTATTACATGTTGATGATATTAACAGAAATCAATGATGTTATGACTTATGAGTTAGCGTCAAATGTTAGTAATGTTAAGTGTGTAATATATAAAGTAAGCTGATGTATAGAGGACCGGATTTCAGATATGCTAGAATATTTTGTCGACAAGGTAAGATACTCTAAATTTCCATAAAGATGTATTATTAAGAATTATGCAAACGATGCTATGGGATAAAGTTGGAGGAGTCATCGTGATGAAATTTAACGGAAATCAATGACACCAACAGGTATATGTTGAATGTTTAGAGTGTAGTTATTTTCCTAAGATATAATGAATTTGTACTTAAAAATAAAAGAAAAGAGGGGTGATTAGAAGTCTTCTACTAAATTACTACTTTGACATAAATGACAATGGCCATGCGTGACAATACGGATTTGAATGACTTTAAAGAATAACAAGTAAATGTGAAAGCTTGATTTTCATGATTAGTGAAATTTTGGAGACTATATTGTGCTTGGGCGATTGTTGTTAGCGTAAGATGAAATGCAATTATGAGGAAACTATCCTATATATAAGGTCTAAAAGATGGTTGATTGGGATGTTCCAAAAAGTCGTACAAATGTGTTTTTGATCATCCAAAACTTGACAGTACTGGAGTATTGGAAAATATATGACATGGTTTGGACAATCTTGATGTTTTAGAGAGAAAAAAATTAAAAGAACTTAAAGCTTGAACTTAAAAAGCAGAGTTTATAGGATTATTGTTTTTCAATAATCAGATATTGTACTGTAATAGCTCGTGATTAGTGAAAATATGGGAATTTGTTATTATGCTTGGAGAATTGTAATATAGTTTCAGATTCAAATATGAGGAACTAACATAGACTTTGAAGGTTTAAAAGATTGGGCGGTTCTGGTCAAATTGATTTAACAATCCAAAACTAGTAGTGGTGATGGAATAGATGACCTATAATTCGTAGATGTTTAAGGCATGTAATGGAAATTTTGAAGTGAGATAGGTATGTCAATTAAGTAATTTGAAACTAAGATATTAGAAAATATTTGAAATATGTTCGATGTTCAAGGTCATGATGGTATGTCAAACTGGATGTTGATGAAAATCGGATTTAGGAGATGGCATGGAATGCATATTCAAATGAGAGATAGGTATGTTTATATCCATTTGATGATGAGTTATGGCAAATACTAGAAACAGGTTGTATTATGTACTAATATGCTGATGATATACGAAAAATACATACAAATGTGTATATTATGTACTAATATACAAATCCATTTGATGATGAGTTATGGAAAATATATGAATCGGTTTGGACAATCTTGATGTTTTAGAGAAAAAACAATTACCATAACAATCTTTATAGGTTACATATATTTTAAGACATTTTATATTAATTAGTCATGAGTAGTATGTAACGATGCTCTAAATTTTCATAGCATGTGTTAGGTGATAACTAAGCTTTGATGTTATGGGACAAGTTAATGATTATAAGTTTATTGGATGTTAGTAATGTTATCGGTGTAATATATATTCTTTGAAGATACCAGTAAAATTCAAGGGTGGTCAAAGTCTTTTTACTTTAGTATTTTGATTATAATGTTGTCATTGTGTGAGATAAGATGGATTTTTCAAGATTTTGTAGGGATAGCCTCAATGTTTATAGAGAAAAGTAGAAAACAAGTAGGAAATATAAGTTTGAATGTAAACAAGCAAGATTTAGAGGATATTGTTTATTGAGTGCTCAAATACAAATCCTTAAATGTAAGTGATTTAGTGAAACGCTGGATTTTCTTATGCTTGGACTATTTTTAATATAATTTCAAATGCAAATACAAATTAGCCTATAGTTTGATGGTCTAAAAGGTAGATGATCGGGAAGATGCAATCAGCCAGTTATTTGGAGATTATTCATTATTTACCTTGTGGAGGAGATGTAAGGACGTCTAAAATGCATGAATGGGTTAGTGTCGAGATGTGTACGCCAAGATCATTTTGCCAAAATAAATGGATTAAAGAAAAGGATGGAAAGATGCTAGTTATCGTGAACTGAAGTAAGTGGATGATGAGAACTGAGAGACGCTTGAGGCATTATATGGAAATCTAAAGAAAGGATGGAAATCTAAAGTAGTATTGAACTAAGTACATGCATGTTGAGACTTAAATGACCCTTAAGGCATTATATGGAAATTTAAAGGAGATAGGTTTGTTTATATGTATTTGATTAAGTAAATGGAAGCTAAGAGATTACCGTAGTAATGGAATGAACATGATGATATTACATAAAGAGACGTGATCAAGCGGATGTTGAAGCTAACAATACATTAGTCGGAGGATTGACTATAGTTTGAATGTCAAAGTTGTATTTTGTGGCGAACGTAAATTTTGGGATTTTCATATGCTTAAGATTACATATAAGATCAAATGCATGAATTTCTTAACAGTTTAGAGTGTTTTATGATATATCTTGGGAATTGAAGGCTTAAGACGCGATGAAGTTTAATGATCATAGTCATGGTTTTGGGTAACATTTTCCCGATGATTAAAGATGCAGATCCAATTATGTAATTAAAGATGCATGTGGGATTTTAGGAAGGATGATTAACAAGTAATTTGCGAAGTAGTCACGATAGAGAGAAAGATATGATAAACACTTCAGAGTCTGAAAAGGTTTTGATATGCAAAAATTAGAATACAAAATTCATCATTACTTTGATCCAAATTGCGTCAAGGGATTATGTATTAGGTGTAGAGATAAAAGAGAAATAAAAGTGGGTTGATGATCACCTATCTAAAGGTTCTTGGCATATTGAGGATATTGACGTTTTGAATATAAGTTGTCCGGCCAATTAAGAATTCGTCTTTATAGTCAAGGAACAACGATTAAGCACCAGCTTATTAAGCAGTTGAAATGGTGATATTTAAGTAGTATTTGCTTAAGTATGTGGTATATCTTGGAGTTGAAGGGTTAAGGTGTTATCCCCATATTTAGTTCAATTTGATGCTTGATGAGGATCAAATTGTGTAATTGAAGATGCATAATTTGTGAAATAGTCAAGATAGAGAGAGAAAGATATAATAGACATTCTCAAATCTGAAAAGCTTTTGATATGCACATATTAGAATGGGAAACCCATTGTTTCTTTGATCGAAATCGCTTCAAAGGGTTATGTATAAGATGTGTAATGATAAAGAAAAACCCATTGTATGAGTATGCATGTGTTGTATGTCAACAATAAGTATAGTATATAAAGTAAGGTTATAGAGCTAAGAAATTTAAAAGCAAAGCATGAAAAACGTTGATGTGAATAATGTGTACGAGATTATGGATGAACTACGATATCTTGTGGGACTAATTAGTCAATTCATCAAATAGCTGTTTGATAGTGTCTATGGACATTGTAAATTTTCATGGGATGTTTGGTAATATCAAAGGAACCATGCTATGGGATAAATTTTCATGGGATGTTTGGTAATCATCAAATAGCTGTTTGAGTTTATTTGTTGTTTTTTTTTCTGCATTTAATTTAAATCATTCGTCTCTAATTAGATGATGCTAAAATGCTAAATTTACATTCTTAGATACAGGATTTCCTGATAATGGTTTGGTTATTTTCTTTCTCCTAAGATAGTTCCTTCCATTGCAACTTTATTGAACTTGAACTCCCATTGTTCATTTACGTTGTCACCAATTACTGATTCCTGCTCACTCACTTAATTAGGATTTTGTTTAGCATGAGACCATCCTGCTGAAAATATGGAATGCTAAGAAACCCTACATCTTTAAAACATGCTCGTGCACATATATGTATGCATGTGTGTATGTGTATTTGTAGATGTAGATGAAAAATCGTGTGAGACTAAGAGTTAAGGTGAGAAGTGTAAGAAGGGATTTGGACCCTTGATTACTTTTAATTAGTGTTAATTATTTTGGGACTTCTAATTAAGTCCCAAAATAACCCATGAATTAGCTTAGAAGAGTATTTTCAGTTGATCTTCAATTAGGATTGATTCAAGGGTGGAGATCCCTTCTTACCCTTTTCATGATAACTACTATTTTTACCAGAAACCAACTCTATATATGTATATGTGTGTAAACATATATAGTTACATGCATATATGTATGTCTACTTGCAGAAACATACACATACTCATACACAGTATTACCACACACATATACAAATACATATAATATATATAATCAAAGAATTTCTTTTGTGATGTAGGATAGAGAATGGAGAGTTGTCATTGAATCTGATGAAGAAATTGATGGAGGTTTCACATTCTTATCTGAGGAAAAGGGAACAGGTAAGTACACATCTCAACATTTTTCTATGATTGCATTTTATGGCATATTGCAACCAGAATATAATACTCCCTCTTTCCAAAGAAATGAATTCTATAGTTTACTTTCAAGGATCAAATTAGTTGGTATTTACTAATGTGAAATTTGATTAGAGAGTATTTTTGGTTCACAGAAAAAATGATCACTACACTAAATGATCAAACTTGTTAAAATAATGATTTTACAGTAGCAAAATTGAACATGTTTGGACAGTTGTGAATCTGAAAAGTGGTAGTTTAAATTTCTGAAGTCAAAAGTGGATTCTTTCTCGTTGGAACAAGAACATGAAAAAAAGATCAATATAGATGAGGTTTATAAGTTTATTAACCGAGGGGAAAATTTCATTTAGGAAATGTAAATATTTTGACAACTGTGACAACCAACTATTCATGATGAATAAATATTATTCATCATGAATATCATGCATTTTTTTCATCAGATATGATTCATGAATATTTATCATGATATTGATCATAAATATTCATGTTATTCATCACGAATAGTCGGTTCTCAAATGAACTTGCCCCTGTTAACCGATTATGTAGTATCCGATGTACACGTTGCATTCATGACATGATTTTTTTGGTAAGTAGGAATCTATTCAATCGAGAAAGCAAAGGAAGAAACTGAACGTATTCTAAGGAAAGCAAGGAGAAGAAAAAGAGAAAACAGTGCAATGCTATAATTTTAAACTGAAGATGGTGAGTCCACTCTTTGTGTCAATTACCATGGAAACTATATCATTTTTAGTCTACCTTATAGCCTGCTTTATAAATCATGCTACATTCTACCTCCTTTGTCCCAATATTAATGTCCACTTCTAATATTGAGGTTATATAAACTTTTAGAAGGATGAAGGATCAATAATTAACCTATGCGAAGATTAATATGAGATATAAAAAACAATTTGGCGTAAAAGAACAACGAAGATAAATGTAGATTTTCACTGTGGAAAGTTTTAGGGGTCATTCACCAAAAGCTTATGGGTAAGCGCTTACCAGGTGTAACTTTACCGGGTGAGCATGACAAGGACTGAGGATCTTACCTGGTAAGAGGCATAGAAAGGACAAAGAATCTTACCTTGTAAGTGAGAGATAAGACGTAGGCGCTTACCGGGTAAAAGTCCTTTACCAAATACCGACAATCCATTTTGACAGGTGGTGACTCTTGCCTGTAAGCGCTTACCCAATAAGCGTTTGGTAAACAGCCCCTTAGTCTTAATTCCAAAATAGCCAACTCTAGTTATTAGACTGATGGAAGCATATTTTAGTGTGCTTTTTTTCTATGTGTAGAATTCATGCACAACATCTATCGTTATTCAGCTTCTGTTTGGTGTGTTTGTTGCAGCCTTGCAGGTAGAATATGGATGCACAGATGCACATATGAATAACTAAGTTAGAGAACTAGCTTAATTGTGAATAACCACTGAATAATATGGTAGCTCATAGCTTACATCAAAGGTTTCCATCATTTAAGGTTTTCAAGTTGTATTCTGGTTCTATGTTCTAATTCTTTCTGTTTTACGGTGTTATTAAACACTCTCTAATGAGCAAAGACGTTATTCTACGAGACCATGACACCAAGCTTCGTTTACATAAAAATTTCGTTTCTAAGACTTGTTTGTTTGACCCGTGTAGTAATTCTCTGGTAACTAAATCCTAAGCGTGCTATATTGTTTAGAGTGAACTACAATTTTACTCCATGTAATTTGTTGGAAATATACGAAAGTGGTCCCCTTTTTTTTTTAACAAACCACATGGATGTAATAGTTCAATGACTTCAATCTATTATCTTCTTACAGAAGTGGGCTAGATAGCTTTGTTTACTTTTTGTTAAGGATATGAGTTGTAGCTTACAGGCCAAATTTGTGTCTTACCAAGGACGTTAGAACCAAGATCTTGTGGTCCATTTTTTTTAGTGAGCTTGAAAGTATTCTTTCAATATTCAATAATTTGAAAAAAATAAATAAACTTACAAAACATGTACACAGAAAATAAGCTAGCTTATTTTTACCAAGGTAGTGTGTTGAATATGGAGATGAAGCTTCTTTCGATGCTTAATAAGGGAGTGTGGCTAAATGAGTGTGTGAATATAAGCTTATTGATCCTGAATTGCGTTTTTGGGCTTAAGGAGATCGATTTTTTATTTTGGGTTCTTGGATTGGGTTATAGGATCAGTATGGGCTTTTTGATAAAGGGTCTCCTTGGTATTAGGCTTGGAGTAGAGGTGCACAGAAAATCCGGTTATCCGATTTTGCGCAAAAACTATCCGAATCCGGTTTTATAAAAACCGAATTTTTTTCAAACCGGATCGGATTTTTTTCAAACTGGAATTTTTTCAAACTGGAATTTTTTCAAACCGGATTTTAACCGGATTGGATCCGATCCGGTTTGACCGGATAACCGGTTTAAACCGAACCGGTTTCAAATCAAACCGGTAATGTCTATGTGAGCTTACTCTGTTGGGCCTGAAATCCTAAAAAAATTCACGGCCCATAAAAAATCACGGCCCACACCAATTCAGATTAGATTTCAATTGAATTTTCTGAATTTTCTATCCCAAAAAAAGACCCAATAGTGGACCGGTTCCACCGGAAACCGGTTTCAATCCGATCCGAAACGGTTCCATCGGATATGGATTTTTTCGAAAAACCGGTTGAAATCCGAACCGGTTTCTAACAAAACCGGTTTCTGATAGATCCGAAAAAAACCGGTTTAGTATAAATCCGATCCGGATCGGATAAAAATCCGGTCATGTGCACCTCTAGCTTGGAGTAGTACTATCATGGGCTTACTTGTTGGATTCCTAGAAGAATGACAGATTTTGTAAGTTTATTTATGTTTTAATTATGAATCATTACTTTTATATTTTATTTAATCAAACCTTTATTTGTTGTTATTATTTAGAAGTTATAATTGCCATTATGTTACATGTCTTTTTTATCTACTATAATTTATTTAATATTATATTATGTTTTTTTTTTTGTTTTTCTTTTCTGTTAATATTTGATATCTAGGACAACAATAATATTTATTTTTGTATAAGAATACAAATAATAAGGAATTATTAAAGTTAACTTGTATATTAATAATACTTAAAATAATAATAATTGAACTTCTACAATAATAATATAAATAAATTACTTTATTTTAAGCTTAATGTTAATATAATTTTTTCAACAATAACATCATTGTATAATACAAAGTAAGTAATAATAATTAATATACACTACTTATTTATTAGCTATTAATAAAAACAAAAACAAAAATAAAAATAGAGAAATAGATAATAGACTATGTTTGGCAAACTAGCTGATAAGCTAGCCGTTTATTGATAAGATAGTTACTAGCTGATATAAGCTAGCTTATGAACAATTTATGTTTGACAATAACTAGGTTTGTAAATTGACCAAAAAGGTATCTTTGAATTTAGTAATTATTAATAATAATGGTATAATTGAAAAAAAAGCTACAAAAAAATTCTCTAAAAAGCTACTCAAAGTAGTGTTTCAAAAATCTAGCTTATGATACGTATTTGGATGGACTAACTTATTTTTACCAAACACATAAAGGAGAGAGAATAAGAAAATAATAAAATGAATGAAGATTATAAGTTTAGAGGGGCTAAAGATGTAAAATTGGAATTGGATAGAGGAGCAAACAGCCGGGTCAATGGGTTGGGTTTGGGTCAAAAAAAGGAAATTGGAGTCGGGTCGGGTCGGTGCTGCTAGATCGGTGCTGTTATATAGTGTGTATATATAATATAATATATATATATATATATATAGATTATAATAGTCGGTCTCGTGTTCCTTAAACCCCAACAATAACAACTTTCATATACACATTCGCTCTCTTTCAGTCTTCCCCCCCATCTTCTTTCAATCAATCTTTTTAAACAAGAATTCATTCAAAAAGATTAAAACCCTTTTGAATCCTTCCATAAACCACAGCCTCTTTTTCCAAAAAAAACCTAACCTCCATCGTTTGTGGCTGATGGCTGTTGCTATATCGAGGGGTTTTTTCAGATATAATATTAATCTTTTTATACAAAAAGATTATTATGATTTCAACAAATTAAAGGTATTATTACCAATAAACATGGCTGCTGATGGCTGTTAATCTTTGCTTTCAATTTTTTTTTCAACAACAAAGGGTTTGTTTCTTTCTTTCAGTTTCAGATATAATATTAATCTTTTCTGTTGCTAATATAATATCGAGTTTTGATTGTTTAAATTTTAGTCGATTTTGATGAAACCCTAATCCCCCAATCGACTGTTGGTTTGCAGTTCTCCTGATCACCATGGCCAAAACCTCCATATCTTGGTAATTTAATCTTTCCTTTTTTATTATCCCTTTCGTATCTGAAATCCTAATTACTGAAAAGAGTTGAAATTGAGATATTGATTGAATCAATTATTCAGATGAAAAGTTGAAATTGGTTTCTCTACTGATATGTGCACCATGTTCAATTGGTTTTCAAATTAATTAAGTTATTAAGATTACTATTCAAAACATTCTGCCTTCTGTTGGCTAAATAGAGAAACATTTTGCAGATTATATTAGCAAGGGAATATTTAAAGGATGTAAGCATTAGCAGAGAGCAACTCAAGTACCTGGTCATGGAAGCTCTCCGCCAGGTTAACCTTGTCTAACTCTTTGATTTAAATATCATATGCATTGGATTTGAATCTAGGGATAGTCTGTCTTATTACAAGATGATTCACAGAAAACGAATAGAAAATACAAGGACTAGGGATCTGAGAATCACTTCTGAAATAGAAAAAGATCTCTTATGCTTCATACCTAATCAACAAACAAGAAAATATTTCTGAAGCATATTTGCTCAAAGATGGATATAAGTGAAACAGTATTTATTTGCCTATATACAGGTGCACAAACACACGTCTCCATTGTGGGACAACACAAGTAAGAAAAAAGGACTGAATAAAAATTAACCAAAACAAACTATTGGTGCTTGTAGTTCTACTACCCATACTATCGTCTATTTGTTAACATCTTTTAACTGATTGATGAGTTGGTATGCTGTAATGTAATGCCATTCATACGGTCTTGCAACCTTTTGTATTAGAACCGGAAGAAAACACTTAGGTTGGTAGTTTTACAGTTTTTATGACAAGGATAAAAAGATTTAGAACAAAAAGAAGCTAGTTTGATACCTCTACATCACAAGTGAAAATCCCTTTTAACTTTCTAAGGGCCTTACAGGGACACAGGGCTGAACTATATGCTGCACGTGTTGCCAAATGTTTGGCTGCTCTGGAAGGTCGTGAAAAGGTTGGCCTTTAAATTCCAAATGTTTTGCATAAGCTACCTCTTTAATACATGTTTGTTAATGATAATTTTTTGATCAACAGGACAAGTAAGAGAAACCAATAAAGTGGTCCCGAGAGGTAAGAGAATTTCAATTTGATTAGAATCAATGTCGGCCTTTAAATTCCAATTCTACTTAATTACATGAATCTCTCTTCTTCACTTTAAGCTCTATATATATCTGTAACATTTCTAATTAATTGCATATTTGTTGTTTTATTAAGTTTGTTTTACAGGGAATTTCGATGATGACATCCCAAATGAACGAACCACAGGCTGTCATGTTTTTTTGAATATGTTCCTGCTTAAAATGCTAACTAGAGGTAAGTTTAACTATCCATTCTCATTAACATTAATTCTAGCAGTTGTGATCCTTTCATTATAAGTAAACAATTATATCGGTTTAAACTTTGTTTTTGGGTTGCTAGTCTTGTGAATTTTTTCTTTCTTTGAAGACCACGTAATCTTGTATCAATTGTTAAGGCTTAAAACTCAAATGTGAATATTTAACATATAAGGTCTCATTCTTTGGGTCAATGTCTAGGTTCTATATCACATTTTTGGATCGTTTAAGCATATTAGGAGATGGTTCATATGTGCTTATTTAGATGGTTGTATCCAGGTTCTGAAACGTTGCACCAAAACTATAATTCCATTTAGGCTTTAATCAACAACTTCTTTTTGCTGTACTGTACCTTGCTTTGAGTTCTAGATTTGTTTTCTATGCTTGCCGAACATGGTTTATGAATCAAGCTAAAGTCTCTAGGTTGGTAAAGATATAATAAGCATGTTAGAATAAGAACCATGTAACCTCTTGATGGAGTTTGTTTTTGTGATAGAATTTATAAACCATAGGCAGTAGTCTATCTGCAAACATTGAAAAATATATATGTTATAGGAAGATTGTGAAAAGTGAATTAAAAATAATGAATTTGTACTTAAAAATAAAAGAAAAGAGGGGTGATTAGAAGTCTTCTACTAAATTACTACTTTGACATAAATGACAATGGCCATGCGTGACAATACGCATTTGAATGACTTTAAAGAATAACAAGTAAATGTGAAAGCTTGATTTTCATGATTAGTGAAATTTTGGAGACTATATTGTGCTTGGGCGATTGTTGTTAGCGTAAGATGAAATGCAATTATGAGGGAACTATCCTATATATAAGGTCTAAAAGATGGTTGATTAGTGAAAACTCGCCCAAGGTCTTTCCTCTATATATTAAAAATCAAAATATGATCGATAACTTTCTCACGAATTCAGCATGCATTTCCGTTAAGCGACCAGCTGGTTAGGAAAACACTACTTCAGCAACTGATTTGAAATCTGAATCCAAGAGGATGAAGATTAACAAGGCCTGTGATCTCAGCTCGATTTCTGTTCTTCCTCCTCAATTAAGGTTCAGTTTCATGTTTACAGCTCTAAATGTCTGTTGATTTTGCATTTAGCTTATGTAATTAGCATCTGTATGTGTGTTCTTTGAGCTATTCTGTGCGTTTTACTGAAGAACTTGTAGCAGATGATTACTTTTTTTGCTTGTGTAGCAAAATTGTGCACTTTTTGTGGTTAGTTGATTTCATATCTGCACTTTCAGCAGATCTTTTGTGTTTTTTTGGTGAAATATCGAGTGATTTTACGTGTTGAACCGCACGTTGTGATGTGGAATTTGATGTGTAAATCGTTGTCGTCCTGAATGTATAGGCGATTGATTTCATATCTGCACTTTTTCAGCCGATTTTATGTGTTCTTTTTAGTGAAATATGTTTATATGTTTGAAACATGGGCGATTATGTGATGAAATTTTCTTGTTTTGTGATTAATGATGGTAAGATGGTTTATGGTTTCAGGCAATATATTAAGGAGTTAGGATTAAAAGAATATAGGGAACTCGCTCACAGTTTTGAATAGGCATTAAATGCTAGCAATGTTATTAGTATAGCAAGTTCACAAATATATAATTAACAATCTAACAAATACAATGAGGATGTGCTTGGATGTTTGCAAGGTTATGAATGTAGTATATAAAATTAGGCAATCATTGTGAATAGTATTCCATCAAAATATTGTGGTGAATCATGAGACTATGAACTATGGTATGTCGACACCTCGTAAGATTCAAACAGTCAAGTCATCAAATATTGAAAATTTGTTTAAAAGATCCTAACTAGTTAACAATGGGAAATCAATAGCCTTGATTAGTATATGTTAGATGTTAGAATTGTTAAGAATGGGGTGTATCAATAACAAAGTCTGTATATAAGGTTAAATTGTAGAACTTGGAGTCTTAATACATTATTTATATTACCTTGGGGATTAAGTTAAACGATTTCGATGTGTGAAATAAGATGGATTTTCACGATTTTGTAGGGGTAGCCTAAATGTCTTAGGGATGATGTTTCACTGTTAAAGGCAAGATACAGAGGAGATTGTTGGTTGAATGATCAAAGTATTTTAGGTAGAGGTTCGTGGCAGATCAATGCCTGTCAAATTAAAGGAAATTAATGATGTTATGAGTTGGAATTGGATGTTAGAAAGGTTATAAGAGTAGTTTATAAACTAAGTTGATTTATAAAAGTATCATTATGAATCTTGAGTACGATATTATTAGAAAGTTTTGTGGACCGTGCAAGTATACTCTAGGTATTCACAGGATGTCTTGTTGATAACCACACACACTTATGCTACGGGACGAGTTGGAAGATGCAATCTTGATGAAATTTAACGTAAAACAATGAATAGGTATATGTTGGATGTTGAGTGTAATATTTTTCTTGGATCTAGGGTATTCTACTTAGTTTATACTTTGAGGATTGACAAACCACATCGCGGCAAAAGACGAATGTTAATAAATTTAAAGAAAACAAGTATGAAAAACATAGGATTTAGAGGAAGGTGTTGGTTGAATGATCGCGTATAGTATTTTAATATAATATAAGTTCAAATGTGTATATATGTGTATATCAGGAAACTATTCTTTAGTTTAAGAGGCGACCATTCTATAACTTGAAGAACCGAAAGATGTATGATTGAGAAGTTGGATCAGATTGACGCAACGAACTTGGATCTGAGCTAAAGTTAAGAGTGGTAGAGTCATTTAGGGATACATTACTTTGAGCATTGACTAAAACAATGTCTTTTGTATATTAATTATATTAAGTAACTTGAAACTAAGAGCAATGAAATTGGTTTGGATGATCCAGTGGAACTTGATGCTAACAGTATTGGAAGATTCTTGAAACCGGTAGAGAAGTTAAGAGGAGTAACAATCACTTATTCAATGTAGAGATTTCTGTGAGATTTGATCAAATGTGGATGAAATTAAGGGAAAAAATAAACTGATCGATCTTATGGGTATGTGTCGAATATTATAACCCTAGGATATAAAATAAACTAATCGACCCTACAAATCTGAAAAGAACATAAAGTGTCATTTTATGGACCAATTAGTAGTATGTAAGGCTACTCTAGATTTTCGTACACATTTAAGCGAGAGATTGGTATGTGTGTTTGCATTGTAGGATGAGTTGTGGAGTATACTAGAAACAGGTGGTAGTATATGTTAATATGGTAATGATATACCAAAAAGTCGTAAAAATGTGATTTTGATCATCCAAAACTTGACAGTACTGGAGTATTGGAAAATATATGAAATGGTTTGGACAATCTTGAAGTTTTAGAGAAAAAAAATTAGAAGAACTTAAGCTTGAACGTAAAAAGCAGAATTTATAGGATTATTGTTTTTCAATAATCAGATATTGTACTGCAATAGCTCATGATTAGTGAAAATTTGGAATTTTGTTATTATGCTTGGAGTATTGTAATATAGTTTCAGATTCAAATATGAGGAACTAACATAGACTTTGAAAGTTTAAAAGATTGGGCGGTTCTGGTCAAATTGATTTAACAATCCAAAACTAGTAGTGGTGATGGAATAGATAACCTAGAATTCGTAGATGTTTAAGGCATGGAATGGAAATTTTGATGTGAGATAGGTATTCTACTAGACCAAAATAATACATGAATTTCTTAACAGTTAAGAGTGTTTTATGGACATTGTAAATTCTCATGGGATGTTTGGTAATATCAAAGGAACCATGCTATGGGATAAGTTTGAAGGGAGGGAACTCACCGACACATACGCTTAGCCATTGGATGTTAGGAACGGTAGGAGGGTAGAAAATATTCTCAATAATGCCCCCTATGTGTATTGTATTGACTAAGGGCTGTAAATCACATTAATCTGAAGTTTAGAGGTGTATCATGTATGCGTGTTTATATGAAGGTCTTTCCTCTATATATTGGGATAAGTTTGAACTTTGAAGGGAGGGAACCATGCTATGGGATAAGTTTATATGAAACTATATTTTTGGCTTTTGGGGAGAGGTGGTTAGTGAAAACTTGCCCAAGGTCTTTCCTCTATATATTAAAAATCAAAATATGCTCGATAACTTTCTCACGAATTCAGCATGCATTTCCGTTAAGCGACCAGCTGGTTAGGAAAACACTACTTCAGCAACTGATTTGAAATCTGAATCCAAGAGGATGAAGATTAACAAGGCCTGTGATCTCAGCTCGATTTCTGTTCTTCCTCCTCAATTAAGGTTCAGTTTCATGTTTACAGCTCTAAATGTCTGTTGATTTTGCATTTAGCTTATGTAATTAGCGTCTGTATGTGTGTTCTTTGAGCTATTCTGTGCGTTTTACTGAAAAACTTGTAGCAGATGATTACTTTTTTTGCCTGTGTAGCAAAATTGTGCACTTTTTGTGGTTAGTTGATTTCATATCTGCACTTTCAGCAGATTTTTTGTGTTTTTTTGGTGAAATATCGAGTGATTTTACGTGTTGAACCGCACGTTGTGATGTGGAATTTGATGTGTAAATCGTTGTCGTCCTGAATGTATAGGCGATTGATTTCATATCTGCTTTTTCAGCCGATTTTATGTGTTCTTTTGGTGAAATATCGAGTATTATTGTATGTAACTGTTAAATCTGTATATATGTTTGAAACGTGGACGATTATGTGATGAAGTTTTCTGGAAACGATAGTATCTCTTTGAAGTTTTTGTGTAGAATGTGATAAATTGGCATAGACTTTATAAAATGCTTAACAAGTGCAATGGTGAAAAATTGAACTTGAATAGTGTTAGATGTAAAACATGTTTATGCTAACTCAGGGTGATCCAGGACACATTGTAGTTTGACTTACATATGATTATAAATAAAATTGATTCGGCATGCAAATGACTGTTTTTTTGTTTTGCATGTGTGCTAAATCTTTGTGTTGATTTGGTAATTTTATGAAATTTAGAAGGAGATCAGGCATCTCAAATAGTCTGCCTGAGACGTCTTCAACTTTTAGGCACAGCCAAGCACCATCACAGCTGCAGCAGCGGTCACAGCAATCACTTTCTCAGGGGTTTCATCTAGCATCATGCTATTTTCTCTCAGTTCTCACAGAATTCTCAAGATGAGACATTGACGAATGACCAGGTTTATCTGAAAGCCTTTTTGGATCGAATATTTATATTTTTGAAGTATGGCCTAACATACTTTCACATGTTTTCCAATATGAAATTTTTCCTGTGCTGCATCTGTATCTCACTACCTCCTTTCGTGCACTGTCTGAAATACATGTCTCTGATTCTCAGATAGTTGGATCCATACTTTGTGGATCAACCTTGGAAAGAGTTGAAGTGATTAAGCTAAGCTGAATAGATCTAGTAGATGAAAACTTCTTCAATGTTTATATGATCCTCAATTTTCAAGTAGCTATTTGAAATGGCAGAGGAAGTATTTGTTTTAATACAATAAAACTCTGTTTCAGTTCATTTTCAGTAAAATTATTGCATTCATAAGGTCTCATTTGACGTATAAGGTTTCATTCATTGGGTCAATGTCTAGGTTCTATATCACATTTTTGGATCGTTTAAGCATATAAGGAGATGGTTCATATGTGCATTGGCTTATTTAGATGGTTGTATCCAGGTTTCTGAAACGTTGCACCAAAACTATAATTCCATTTAGGCTTTAATCAACATCTTTTTTTGCTGTATTGCATGGTGACATTGAGTTCTAGATATGTTTTCTATGCTTGACGAACATGGTTTATGAATCAAGCTAAAGTCTCTAGGTTGGTAAAGATATAATAAGCATGTTAGAATAAGAACCATGTAACCTCTTGATGGAGTTTGTTTTTGTGATAGAATTTATAAACCATAGGCAGTAGTCTATTTGCAAACATTGAAAATTATATATGTTATAGGAAGATTGTGAAAACTGATAGGATATCTTATAAGAGTTAATCGGAATGTTGGATGATACATATTTGGTACTATATAGTTTTGGGAAAAATTATGGTTTGCAATTGAAATATTGGAAGACCTTTAGTTCGGGATATATAATTTCTCAAGTCACACGCTTTAAGTTAGAAATTGATTTCTAAGGCGATATTAGTTGTGCCGTTTACTATCTAGAATTAAGATGTATGGTAAATTATAAATTGGTGGCCTTCGTAATTTTGTTATTTCATTTTAGAGTTGGTACATTTGGGGTATTTTTGATGTCATTTTAGGTGTTGAGTATAAGTCAATTGATGATCACCTATCTAAAGGTTCTTCGCATGTCAAAATTGAGGGTATCGACGTGTTGAATATAAGTTGGCTTGCCATTTAAGGCTGCATTTTTTAAGTCAAGGAAGAACGATTAAGCACCAATTCATTAATGATTCATGATAGAAGGAAATGTATGATAAGCTATGTGAAATGGTGACATTTAAGTAGTATTTTCATTAGTATGTGATATATCTTGGGAGTTGAAGGCTTAAGGTGTGGTGAAGGCTTAAAGTGCGGTGAAGTTTAATCATAGGGTAATGGTTATGGGTCATTTTTGAAGTAGGCCACGACATTTTCCCCACAATTTAGTTCAATTTTATGCTTGATGAGGATCCAATCATGTAATTAAAGATGCATGTGATGATTCTAGGAGGGATGATCAACCACTAATTTGCGAAGTAGTCAAGATAGAGAGAAAGGTATGATAAACACTCTCGCATCTGAAAACGTTTTGCTATGCACATATTAGAACAAGAAACTAATATATATGTTTTTATGTATTTAATTAACCGACACTTGAAGCTACCCGAGCATTGATCAGAAGATATATGAAATAGGTTAGACGTAATAGGCTATAGAATCATATTGTATACTAATGAGACAAAGGGGTAGAGGTTAATGGCGGATTACATGCTGATGATATTAACAGAAATCAATGATGTTATGAGTTAGCATCAAATGTTAGTAATGTTAAGTGTGTAATATATAAAGTAAGTTGATGTATAGAGTAACAGATTACAGATATGCTAGAATATTTTGTCGACAAGGTAAGATACTCTAAATTTCCATAGAGATGTATTATTAAGAATTATGCAAACGATGCTATGGGATAAAGTTGGAGGAGTCTATCGTGATGAAATTTAACGGAAATCAATGACACCAACAGGTATATGTTGAATGTTGCCAATGTTATGAGTGTAGTTATTCTCTTAAGATATAATGAATTTGTACTTAAAAATAAAAAATGAGGGGTGATTAGAAGTCTTCTACTAAATTACTACTTTGACATAAATGACAATGGCAATGTGTGACAATACGGATTTGAATGACTTTTGAAGAATAATAAGTAAATGTGAAAGCAAGATTTTCATGATTAGTGAAATTTTGGAGACTATATTGTGCTTGGCCGATTGTTGCTACGTAAGATGAAATGCAATTATGAGGAAACTGTCCTATATATAAGGTCTAAAAGATGGTTGATTGGGATGTTGTGATCAAATCGTCTGTAATTGTTTCTAAACCTTGTGCAAAAAAGATACGAGAACAACTACAAACACATGGTTATAGGCTATAGTCCGACCAGAATTGCGCTATTAAGATCACTATACCAAAGTAAACAGATTCAAGGATGAAAAACTAGTAGTAGTGAAGCTAAGTGATTATTAGAGCAACATAACAGGTTGGATGTTCAAGGGTAATGTTTTATATTAACATGATGACATCCAAGAAACATATGATAAGGTGAAACTTCTAGCTAACAGTTAAAAGAGTATTTTGTTGAAATATATTATAAAGAAATTAAAGAGTAATGATTAGTTATGAGGTAGAGATTTGTATGAGATCTATCAATTGCTGATGAAGGTAAGGAAAATTAATGATTTTATGAGAATGTGTTTTATATAATTAAGAATCTAACAAATACAATGAGGATGTGCTTGGATGTTTGCAAGGTTATGAATGTAGTATATAAAATTAGGCAATCATTGTGAATAGTATTCCATCAAAATATTGTGGTGAATCATGAGACTATTAACTATGGTATGTCGACACCTCGTAAGATTCAAACAGTCTTAATACATTATTTGTATTACCTTGGGGATTTAATTAAACGATTTCCATGTGTGAATTGTTAAAACAATGGGAAATCAATGGCCTTGATTAGTATATGTTGGATGTTAGAATTGTTAAGAATGGGGTGTATCAATAACAAAGTCTGTATATAAGGTTAAATTGTAGAACTTGGAGTCTTAATACATTATTTGTATTACCTTGGGGATTAACTTAAACGATTTCCACGTGTGAATTAAGATGGATTTGCACGCTTTTGTAGGGGTAGTCTAAATGTCTTAGGGACGATGTTTCAATGTTAAAGGCAAGATATAGAGGAGATTGTTGGTTGAATGATCAAAGTATTTTAGGTAGAGGTTCGTGGCAGATCAATGCCAGTCAATTAAAGGAAATCAATGATGTTATGAGTTGGAATTGGATGTTAGAAATGTTATAAGAGTAGTTTATAAACTAAGTTGATTTATAAAAGTATCATTGTGAATCTTGAGTATGATATTACTAGAAAGTTTTGTGGACTGTGCAAGTATACTCGAGGTTTTCACAGGATGTCTTGTTAATAACTACACACACTTATGCTACGGGACGATTTGGAAGATGCAATCTTGATGAAATTTAACATAAAACAATGAATAGGTATATGTTGGATGTTGAGTGTAGTATTTTTCTTGAGATATAACAGGAAAAATGAAGGGTGATCTAGGGTATTCTACTTAATTTATACTTTGAGGATTGACAAACCACGTTGCGGCAAAAGATGAATTTTAATGAATTTAAAGAAAACAAGTATGAAAAACATAGGATATAGAGGAAGGTGTTGGTTGAATGATCACATATAGTATTTTAATATAATATAAGTTCGAATGTGTATTTTTGTGTATATGAGGAAACTATTCTTTAGTTTAAGAGGTGACCATTCTATAACTTGAAGAACCGAAAGATGTATGATTGAGAAGTTGGATCAAATTGACGCAACGAACTTGGATCTGAGCTAAAGTTAAGAGTGGTAGAGTCATTTAGGGATACATTTTTGAGCATTGACTAAAACAATGTCTTTTGTATATTTATTATATTACGTAACTTTTTTAAGAGCAATGAAATTGGTTTGGATGATCTAGTGAAACTTGATGCTAACAGTATTGGAAGATATTTGAAACTGGTAGAGAAGTTAGAGGAGTAACAATCACCTATTCAATGTAGAGATTTCTGTGAGATTTGATCAAATGTGGATGAAATTAAGGGGAAAAATAAACTGATGGACCTTATGGGTATGTGTCGGATATTATAACCCTAGGATATAAAATAAACTAATCGACCCTACGAATCTGAAAAGAAGAACATAAAGTGTTATTTTATGGACCAATTAGTAGTATGTAAGGCTACTTTAGATTTTCGTACACATTTAAGCGAGAGATTGGTATGTGTGTATGCATTATATGATGAGTTGTGGAGTATACTAGAAACAGGTTACGTATATGTTAATATGGTAATGATATACCAAAAAGTCGTACAAATGTGTTTTTGATCATCCAAAACTTGACAGTACTGGAGTATTGGAAAATATATGACATGGTTTGGACAATCTTGATGTTTTAGAGAGAAAAAAATTAAAAGAACTTAAAGCTTGAACTTAAAAAGCAGAATTTATAGGATTATTGTTTTTCAATAATCAAATATTGTACTGTAATAGCTCGTCATTAGTGAAAATATGGGATTTTTTATTATGCTTGGAGTATTGTAATATAGTTTCAGATTCAAATATGAGGAACTAACATAGACTTTGAAGGTTTAAAAGATTGGGCGGTTCTGGTCAAATTGATTTAACAATCCAAAACTAGTAGTGGTGATGGAATAGATGACCTAGAATTCGTAGATGTTTAAGGCATGTAATGGAAATTTTGAAGTGAGATAGGTATGTCAATTAAGTAATTTGAATCTAAGATATTAGAAAATATTTGAAATATGTTCGATGTTCAAGGTCATGATGCTATGTCAAACTGGATGTTGATGAAAATCGGATTTAGGAGATGGCATGCAATGCACATTCAAATGAGAGATAGGTATGTTTATATCCATTTGATGATGAGTTATGGAAAATACTAGAAACAGGCTGTATTATGTACTAATATGCTGATGATATACGAAAAAATACATACAAATGTGTATTTGATCACCCAGAACTTGACGGTACTAGAGTATTGGAAAATATATGAAATGGTTTGGACAATCTTGATGTTTTAGAGAAAAAACAATTACCAGAACAATCTTTATAGGTTACATATATTTTAAGACATTTTATATTAATTAGTCATGAGTAGTATGTAACGATGCTCTAATTTTTCATAGCATGTGTTAGGTGATAACTAGCTTTCATGTTATGGGACAAGTTAATGATTATAAGTTTATTGGATGTTAGCAATGTTATGGGTGTAATATATATTCTTTGAAGATACTAGTAAAATTCAAGGGTGGTCAAAGTCTTTTTACTTTAGTATTTTGATTATAATGTTGTCATTGTGTGAGATAAGATGGATTTTTCAAGATTTTGTAGGGATAGCTCAATGTTTATAGAGAAAAGTAGAAAACAAGTAGGAAATATAAGTTTGAATGTAAACAAGCAAGATTTAGAGGATATTGTTTATTGAGTGCTCAAATACAAATTCTTAAATGTAAGTGATTTAGTGAAATGCCGGATTTTCTTATGCTTGGACTATTTTTAATATAATTTCAAATGCAAATACAAATTAGCCTTTAATTTGATGGTCTAAAAGGTAGATGATCGGGAAGTTGCAATCAACCAGTTATTTGGAGACTATTCATTATTTATCTTGTGGAGGAGATGTAAGGACGTCTAAAATGCATGAATGGGTTAGTGTCGAGATGTGTACGCCAAGATCATTATGCCAAAATAAATGGATTAAAGAAAAGGATGGAAAGATACTAGTTATCGTGAACTGAAGTAAGTGGATGATGAGAACTGAGAGATGCTTGAGGCATTATATGGAAATCTAAAGAAGGATGGAAATCTAAAGTAGTATTGAACTAAGTACATGCATGTTGAGACTTAAATGACCCTTAAGGCATTATATGGAAATTTAAAGGAGATAGGTTTGTTTATATGTATTTGATTAAGTAAATGGAAGCTAAGAGATTACCGTAGTAATGGAATGAACATGATGATATTACATAAAGAGACGTGATCAAGCGTATGTTGAAGCTAACAATACATTAGTCGCAGGATTGACTATAGTTTGAATGTCAAAGTTGTATTTTGTGGCGAACGTAAATTTTGGGATTTTCATATGCTTAAGATTACATATAAGATCAAATGCATGTATGAGGAAATAAGCGCATAATTCAAAGCTTTTGATATGCACATATTAGAATGGGAAACCCATTGTTTCTTTGATCGAAATCGCTTCAAAGGGTTATGTATAAGATGTGTAATGATAAAGAAAAACCCATTGTATGAGTATGCATGTGTTGTATGTCAACAATGGTATAAGTATAGTATATAAAGTAAGTTGATAGAGCTAAGAAATTTAAAAGCAAAGCATGAAAAACATTGATGTGAATAATGTGTACGAGATTATGGATGAACTACAATATCTTTTGGGACTAATTAGTCAATTCATCAAATAGCTGTTTGATAGTGTCTATGGACATTGTAAATTTTCATGGGATGTTTGGTATTATCAAAGAAACCATGCTATGGGATAAGTTTGAAGGGAGGGAACTCACCGACACATACGCTTAGCCATTGGATGTTAGGAACGGTAGGAGGGTAGAAAATTTTCTCAATAATGCCCCTTATGTGTATTGTATTGACTAAGGGCTGTAAATGACATTAATCTGAAGTTTAGAGGTGTATCATGTATGCGTGTTTATATGAAGGTCTTTCCTCTATATATTAAAAATCAAAATCTGCTCGATAACTTTCCCACGAATTCAGCATGCATTTCCGTTAAGCGACCAGCTGGTTAGGAAAAAACTACTTCAGCAACTGATTTGAAATTTGAATCCAAGAGGATGAAGATTAACAAGGCCTGTGATCTCAGCTCGATTTCTGTTCTTCCTCCTCAATTAAGGTTCAGTTTCATATTTACAGCTCTAAATGTCCGTTGATTTTGCATTTAGCTTATGTAATTAGCGTCTGTATGTGTGTTCTTTGAGCTATTCTGTGCGTTTTACTGAAGAACTTGTAGCAGATGATTACTATTTTTGCCTGTGTGGCAAAATTGTGCGCTTTTTGTGGTTAGTTGATTTCATATTTGCACTTTCAGCAGATTTTTTGTGTTTTTTTGGTGAAACATCGAGTGATTTTACGTGTTGAACCGCACGTTATGATGTGGAATTTGATGTGTAAATAGTTGTCGTTCTGAATGTATAGGCGATTGATTTCATATCTGCACTTTTTCAGCCGATTTTATGTGTTCTTTTGGTGAAATATCGAGTATTATTGTATGTAACTGTTAAATCTGTATATATGTTTGAAACGTGGACGATTATGTGATGAAGTTTTCTGGAAACGATAGTATCTCTTTGAAGTTTTTGTGTAGAATGTGATAAATTGGCATAGACTTTATAAAATGCTTAACAAGTGCAATTGTGAAAATTTGAACTTGAATAGTGTTAGATGTAAAACATGTTTATGCTAACTCAGGGTGATCCAGGACACATTGTAGTTTGACTTACATATGATTATAAATAAAATTGATTTTGTGTATATTTCAGTGAAGAACTGATAATTAAGTGTTTGCAATTGAGTTTCTGTGTGTATGTGTGTGAAAGTGAGAAGAAGCTTTTTTATTCTGTCTTATGTGGAGAATTGAGATTCGACATGCAAATGACTGTTTTTTTGTTTTGCATGTGTGCTAAATCTGTGTTGATTTGGTGATTTTATGAAATTTAGAAGGAGATCAGGCATCTCAAATAGTCTGCCTGAGACGTCTTCAACTTTTAGGCGCAGCCAAGCACCATCACAGCAGCAGCAGCGGTCACAGCAATCACTTTCTCAGGGGCTTTCATCTCAGCATCATGCTATTTTCTCTCAGTTCTCACAGAATTCTCAAGATGAGACATTGACGAATGACCAGGTTTATCTGAAAGCCTTTTTGGATCGAATATTTATATTTTTGAAGTATGGCCTAACATACTTTCACATGTTTTCCCATATGAAATGTTTCCTGTGCTGCATCTGTATCTGACTACCTTCTTGTGTGCACTGTCTGAAATACATGTCTCTGATCCTCAGATAGTTGGATCCATACTTTGTGGATCAACCTTGGAAAGAGTTGAAGTGATTAAGCTAACCTGAATAGATCTAGTAGATGAAAACTTCTTCAATGTTTATATGATCCTCACTTTTCAAGTAGCTATTTGCATTCATTGGTAAATGGCAGAGGAAGTATTTGTTTTAATCAGTGTTCAAAAAGGCGCGCCATGGCGTGCGTCATGGCGCGATATGGCGTAAGACGCGTCTCTGCCGTTACGAAATGCCCCATAGCGTTTCTGTAAGGCGTGGCTCAAGCCAAGGCGCCTCAAGGCGCGCCGTATCTCGACGCGGCGCGCGTTTTTTGTAAGACGTGGTCTTTTTTTCAAAAAAATAATAATTTTTTTTTTTTTTTATTTTTTGTGTTGTTACATATTTAACTTTAATTTTTACTTTTTTATAAATTTATTTAATCTCATCACCCACAATTTCACGAATTCATAAACGTTATGTTTTCACGATCAAAACGAAGTTATAAAATTACCTTCGTATGTTTTATCTTATATATTCAATCAATAACTATTTTTATAATAATAATCTATATGATTTTTCTTCTTTTAATATGAATGTACATTTTTAATACCATTATTGGATTAAAATAATTTATATAAAGCATACATGTATACGTATAATTTTATATATGATATAAATTTGCCGCCGTATGTCACGCCTTGGAAAACGCCGCGTCCTTGCCATATCTCGTAAGGCTTAAGGCTTGACCTCGCCGCCACGCCAAACCTCACGCCTTTTTGAACCTTGGTTTTAATACAATAAAACTCTGTTTCAGTTCATTTTCAGTAAAACTATTGCATTCATATGTATATATAGAATAATAACTGAGGTGCCTAGAACTCGAATTGTGTGTATAGTTGATTTATTTTGTGAAAGATTACAAGCAACATAATAAACTTTATGACTGCGGTTGAGAATTGAGATATCATTTTCTGTTCTCTAGATGAACACTATACTTTTTCTTTCCCTTTCAACTTCATATTGAGCTCTGGATCACACAAGAGAGGCTAACATATTTTACTTTCTTCATTGGAACTCTTTATAGTTGGTTGTTTCTCAAGAAAGGGAAAGTTCGTTGAAAAGGTTTTCATCCTTGCCCCCAGTCAATCACACTCGAGGAGAAAGTCAATTGCCATTGTCAAGATCTTCCACGGGTCTAATCCGTAAATGGGGTTCTGCTATTTCAGAGCAAAGATGTAAGTTTTCTGAACTTTACAATTTGGCAATGGATAGTAAGTAGACCAATCTCGTAATTTACTTAATAGCATGATTCAGAGAAAGAAATGTCATGTTTGAAAAGATATTTAAAATTCTTTACTTCGGTAATAACTGATGGGATGCATCTTTGTGTTGATTTGGTGATTTTATGAAATTTAGAAGGAGATCAGGCACTCAAATAGTCTGCCTGAGACGTCTTCAACTTTTAGGCACAGCCAAGCACCATCACAGCAGCAGCAGCGATCACAGCAATCATTTTCTCAGGGGCTTTCATCTCAGCATCATGCTAGCCTTCATGGAGACTTGAAGTTGATTTCTGATCAACTCAATCAAGATACATGCAGCAAAAACACACAGGACGTTTCCATCTTGCTCTCCAGTTTACAAGAAAAGATTGGATTGTTCATATCAAACTTGCGTAATGATCTCTCCAAGTCTTTCGCTTATGAAATGCAGGTATGCATATGTCTCGAATGCAAAGAGCTGAAACAGTACCAAAAACAAATCCTTCTCATATTTTCAGATGGGTAGTAAATTATGGTACTTTATAGATAAAGTCTCTAACAATCAGCTGATTACTTAGGCCATAGTATGCAAGCTTAAAGAACTAGACCAAAAGAATCCACCACCCACCGTTCTCCCACCACAGGTACTCTAGCGTGTCAATAATAGCTCCTGGTGTTTAATATGACAAGATATTTTTCCTTATAAAAACATAACTCGCTCAAACGCAGGCTGTCAGCTATTGCGCCAATCCTATGGGAAAAGCCCCAAAGATGTATGTCCCTCTATTCTCTTTCTTTGTTTTCTCAGCTTTCATTGCAGTTTGTTGCTCACTCCTGGCCATTTAAGGATCAAACTCAATTATTTATGTGGAGTATAACATAAACAACAAAATTTATGGATACCATGTTGCTTCCTTAAAATCACTACAAAAGTAATTAGAACAACGTTGGAGTATGTATAAGCTGCAACTTCAATTTCATATGATCTTGTAAAAGGTTGAGTTTATCTGTTCTTTTGACCAAGTTACTACAATCTTTAGATCATAGAATCATTAATCACTATCCCATCTATTTCCTTCGGCAACTAACATGGTTCAGTCGTATCGCCATGGTAAGTGACTTGATAAATAGCTTACTGGAAACGTTTCACTACTAGTCAAATATCTGAAATATCCATAGGAATCTTGGGACTAAATTCAATGGTTTTTGGTGACTAGTAGGTAGCAAAGAGATAACTATTCGTTGAGACTTTGAGCTAAGGGAAACATTGCATTTATTTTGGATGCGAGTACTATTTGGCTTCCAGTTGGCTGCTTATCTTAGTAACAGTATCATTTGCCTACTGGTGCAATGAACTAACAAGTTTTTACTGATTACAGTGCAGTAGTGCCTCCCAAGGTAAAACGTGAACAAGTTACTCTCACAAATCGAGATTACAGCAAGGGACACAAACACAACAGAGTATCTCAGACTGGACTGGTATTTGTTGTTTTTTTTTCTGCATTTAATTTAAATCATTCGTCTCTAATTAGATGATGCTAAAATGCTAAATTTACATTCTTAGATACAGGATTCCTGATAATGGTTTGGTTCTCCTAACATAGTTCCTTCCATTGCAACTTTATTGAACTTGAACTCCCATTGTTCATTTACGTTGTCACCAATTACTGATTCCTGCTCACTCACTTAATTAGGATTTTGTTTAGCATGAGACCATCCTGCTGAAAATATGGAATGCTAAGAAACCCTACATCTTTAAAACATGCTCGTGCACATATATGTATGCATGTGTGTATGTGTATTTGTAGATGTAGATGAAAAATCGTGTGAGACTAAGAGTTAAGGTGAGAAGTGTAAGAAGGGATTTGGACCCTTGATTACTTTTAATTAGTGTTAATTATTTTGGGACTTCTAATTAAGTCCCAAAATAACCCATGAATTAGCTTAGAAGAGTATTTTCAGTTGATCTTCAATTAGGATTGATTCAAGGGTGGAGATCCCTTCTTACCCTTTTGAAGCATGCCATATTTTTTTCCCAACAATTTAGTTTCGTTAGTGATTCTTGATGAGGATCCAATTATTTCATTTAAGGATGCATGTGTTGATTCTATAGGATGGATGATTTAAGCACTAAATTGCATAGTCATACTTGAGGGTAATGACTAATGACGTGTTGACTGTTGAATATTGGTTGGCTGCTCAATGAAGGATGCCTTTGTTGAATCGAGAAATGATGATTAGACTGTATTCAGTAAAATTCTAGACAGGGGGGACCGAATGATACAATAAGGTGTAATAGATAGTATTCAACTTAGTTGTAAAATTTTACATGGGTGTTCATGACAATAGGTCTTGTTTCTTTATTTTATTTTGTTAATTAACTATAAGAGCAGTGATATTAGATGTTTAAGCATCAACTGTAGTCACCCCTTTTTATGGTAAAAAACGTGGCTAACTGAAGTCACTATTGTAGTGAAAAGTTAGGGTGATCATGATGACGACGACATATATGTACAGATCATTATGCAAGAATTGACAGATTTAAGGACGAAATATTCATATTACCACTGAAATGAGTAAGTTGGAGACCTGGAATCAGATTAATGTTCTGTTTTCTCGTGGGTGACATTTTTTTAAGCATTTCGTTGAAGTGTTGAGGTTTAGAATAGATTAATGTTCTGTTTTCTCATTAAGGAGATAGGCAAGTTAACTCGGTTTGCGTTGCTAAGCCAATAGTCTATAACGTTAATGGTCTTAGAATCTTTGAACGAAGGATATAGTTCTATTTATCAACCTTGATTATCCATAAGGAAGTTGTAGTTTTGTGAACTTTGAAAGACGTTTAGTTAGGATATATAATTTCTCAAGTCAAAAGCTTTTGAGTTAGAAATTGATTTCTATGGCGATATTTGGTGGACTTTTAATCGTGATTTTTAGTTATCATTAAGGTTGATGAATCTCATGGTCGAAATTTTTATAGATGGTGGGTGACATTTCTTTAGCCTTTCCGTTGATTTTGCATTTAGCTTATGTAATTAGCGTCTGTATGTGTGTTCTTTGAGCTATTCTGTGCGTTATACTGAAGATCTTGTAGCAGATGATTACTTTTTTTTTTGCCTGTGTAGCAAAATTGTGCGCTTTTTGTGGTTAGTTGATTTCATTCTGCACTTTCAGCAGGTTTTTTGTGTTATTTTGGTGAAACATCGAGTGATTTTACGTGTTGAACCGCACGTTGTGATGTGGAATTTGATGTGTAAATAGTTGTCGTCCTGAATGTATAGGCGATTGATTTCATATCTGCACTTTTTCAGCCGATTTTATGTGTTTTTTTGAGTGAAATATGTTTATATGTTTGAAACATGGACGATTATGTGATGAAATTTTCTTGTTTTGTGATTAATAGATTATATTTGTGTTAATTCTGGAAACGGTAGTATCTCTTTGAAGTTTTTGTGTAGAATGTGATAAATTGACATAGACTTTATAAAATGCTTAACAAGTGCAAACTCTGGGTGATCCAGGACAAATTGTAGTTTGACTTACATATGATTATAAATTAAATTGATTTTGTGTGTGTTTTTATAGCTACAAATGTGTATATTTCAGTGAAGAACTGATAATTATGTGTTTGCAATTGAGTTTCCGTGTGTGTGTGTGTGAAAGTGAGAAGAACCTTTTTTATTGTGACTTATGTGGAGAATTGAGATTCGGCATGCAAATGACTGTTTTTTTGTTTTGCATGTGTGCTAAATCTTTGTGTTGATTTGGTGATTTTATGAAATTTAGAAGGAGATCAAGCATCTCAAATAGTCTGCCTGAGACGTCTTCAACTTTTAGGCACAGCCAAGCACCATCACAGCAGCAGCAGCGATCACAGCAATCATTTTTCAGGGGCTTTCATCTCAGCATCATGCTATTTTCTCTCAGTTCTCACAGAATTCTCAAGATGAGACATTGACGAATGACCAGGTTTATCTGAAAGCCTTTTTGGATCGAATATTTATATTTTTGAAGTATGGCCTAACATACTTTCACATGTTTTCCCATATGAAATGTTTCCTGTGCTGCATCTGTATCTCACTACCTTCTTGTGTGCACTGTCAGAAATACATATTTCTGATCCTCAGATTAGTTGGATCCATACTTTGTGGATCAACATTGGAAAGAGTTGAAGTGATTAATACTAAATTATGAATGCAAATTGGAAAGAGTTGAAGTGATTAACCTGAATAGATCCAGTAGATGAAAACTTCTTCTATGTTTATATGATCCTCAATTTTCAAGTAGCTATTTTCATTCATTGGTAAATGGCAGAGGAAGTATTTGTTTTAACACAATAAAACTCTGTTTCAGTTCATTTTCAGTAAAACTATTCCATTCATATGTATATATAGAATAATAACTGAGGTGCTTAGAACTTGAATTGTGTGTATAGTTGATTTATTTTGTGAAAGATTACAAGCAACATAATAAACTTTTATGATTGCGGTTGAGAATTATTTTGGGACTTCTAATTAAGTCCCAAAATAACCCATGAATTAGCTTAGAAGAGTATCTCGACCGCATCAGTCTGCCCGATGCGTTCCAGCTACCGCATCCACCGCATCACGCATTATGCGTGCATAATGCGCGCTTTTTTAAACCAAGTTTGTTTAATATGACAAGATGTTCTTCCTTATCTGTGTTTAATATGACAAGGTATTCTTCCTTATCTCGCTCAAACGCAGGCTGTCAGCTATTGTGCCAATTCTATGGGAAAAGCCCCAAAGATGTATGCCCCTCTATTCTCTGAATAATATGGTAGCTCATAGCTTACATCAAAGGTTTCCATCATTTAAGGTTTTCAAGTTGTATTCTGGTTCTATGTTCTTTAAACACTCTCTCTGATAAGCAAAGACATTATTCCACGAGACCATGACACCAAGCTTCGTTTTTTGTAAGATTTTTTTGTTTGACTTGTGTAATAATGCTTTGGAAACTAAATCCTAAGTGCGCTCTATTTTTTAGAGCGAACTACAGTTTTACTCCATGTAAAATGTTGGAAAAATATGAAAGAGGTCCCTATTTTTCAACAAACAACATGGATGTAACTATAGTTCAATGACTTCAATCTATTATATATGTGCTTCTTCTTACAGAAGTGGGAAAGATAGCTTGGTTCACTTTTTGTTAAGGATATGAGTTGTAGCTACCTATCCCAATTAGCCCTTACGAGTAAAGTTCAATTTTGGTTCATGAAATATATAAATTTTAACATTTTTTATCTCTAAATAAAGGAAACTAGAAAATCGCTCGTTTGTTAAGTTTTTCTATAAAACAGAATTAAATAAAGGATAATATGGTTATTTTATGTTTTCATGAATTGAATATTAGAACTAAAAAATAATTATTACAAATATACATATATATAGGGATGGGTTCAAATGTGAACTACTTTTTCATTGTGAACCGTAAGGACGAATCTCAGCCACACATCTTCGGTTGCGGTGGACGTGATCACGAAGGATTGACACGATTCATGGGAGGGTAGAGATTATTAAAAGGGGGACCGGTCAAAGCCGTCTTTAATGACCAGATGAGTGGTTGAGATTTGTTCTTATGTTCACAATGAAAAAGTGGTTCACATTTGAACTTTCCTCTATATATGTGTATATATATATATATACACACACACAGAGGGAGGTTCATATGAAAAATATTACTTTTTAAGAAAAACACGAGAAGCAATCTCAACAACTCATCTCGGTCAATAAAGGTTGTTTTTGACCGGTCTCCCTCTTTAATAATCTCTACCCTCCCATGAATCGCGTGAATCCTCTGTTATCACGTTCACTTAACTACGAGATGAGTGGCTGAGATTGCTCCTCATTTTTTCTTAAATTAACAAGTTTCTCGTTTGAACCTTTCCATATATATATATAGCGAGAGAGAGGAAAGTTCAAATGTGAACCACTTTTTGGTTGTGAACGTGAGGACAGCCGATAGCGCGACACGTGGCGGAGACTAGTCAATAAAGGTGGCTTTGAGTGTGGTCCTCCCTTTTAATTCAATGCCCTCCCATGAATCGCGCCTAGTAATCCGCCGTGGACCTGACGTGGCACCTAGTCATCCGCCCCGTGTTGCGCTCTCGGTTGTCCTCACGTTCACAACCAAAAAGTGGTTCACATTTGAACCCACCCCTATATATATATATATATATATATATATATATATATGGAGGGAGGGAGGTTCATACAAGAACAAGGGTATTTGCAAAAACAAAGGAACCCATTTTGAGCCACACATTGATGTGGGTCCCACATAATAAAAAATCATATATGATTTAGTGGTGGGACCCACCTTAATCATATATGATTTTTTATTATGTGGGACTCACATCACATGTGATCCAGAATTGTTCCTTTGTTCTTGCAAATTAATTTTGTTCCTGTTTGAACCTTTCTCTATATGTATATATATATATATATATATATATGTGTGGGTGTGTATTTGTAATACTTATTTTTTTAGTTTTAATATAAAGTTGAAGAAAACATAAATTGACCATATTACATATTTAATAGGGTTTAACGGAAAAACTTAACGGTTGTTAGTAAGAGGGAGCAAAACCAAACGAAGATACATAGTGGAGGAACGATCTTCGAGTTTCCTTAGTTTAGGAACGGAAAATGTTAAAATTTAATTTATATAGTTCTGTAACCAAAATTGAATTTCACTCCCGCCCTAATTTTTGGTTTTTTTTGAAATCCTCAATTTTTTTGACTCGAGTTGTGGGAGGTTGTATTGATTGGATGGAGTAATTTGTCAACAGCAGAATATAAATCGTTCAACTATAGTCTTATTCATCATCAACCGACATCAGGATTACACCATTTTCATTCTTAAAGTTTAACAAGATTGTTTATTTATTAGTTAGAGATGTCTAATTAGCTAGCACCAAATAATCAGACCTCTCTCTAATTGCAACTTTAACTTTTTTTTATTCCACGCTCTCATCTAAATTAAGTGGTGCTTTAACATAATTTCTTTAAATCTATGTATGATTGTAATTTATCTACTTTATATTCAAAACCAAGAGAATATAATTTATTTTTTATTTATGTTTCCAAAACCAGATATCCATTTTGATAAAGGTAACATTGCTTTTGAAAAACAAAAACAAAAACCTTTCAACTTTTTCTTCTTGAGAGGTAAAATACAAGTATTATAGAAATTGAAAGGTTGTTTATTGTTTACTAACTTAAAGAGTAAACTATGATTTTCGTCCCTCTTTTTGGTTTTCGTTGCTTTATTAGTCCCTGAAACTAAAAAACTCATTGAGATTTAAAAAATAGTTGTATAATAAGTTTGTAAGAGGAAAAATTCAAATGATTTATTTTAGCTTAAGAAATAATTGAGGTAATTATGAAACAATATATTCATTAGAATAAATAGAGTTTGGAAAAGATTAAGGTTCCATATTAATTTAATATGTAAAAGAAGCAAGTGTTTCCAAGTTAACGTAGGAAGTTAAAAAAGGGATGAAATCCATACCATAAAAATACCACCAAAAATTGTATATATTTAACTTGGGGGCAGCTGAAATAAGTATGCCTTTTAATCAAATTACTTTTTATTAATTATAGTTTTCTGGTAGATGGATCAGAAGCAGCAGATTTGTACAAGTGCTGAATTGGTTACACTGTCTCCAGACTATCAGTGGTTGGTTGCTCATGACCTTGATCCAGAAGAAGACGACACCGGAGACCAGATTTTCTACACGTTACATGATCCCATGTGTCACTATCGGTGCCGAATCCCCGAGTTGGTCGGAAGGCGTATCCAAGGTTGTTTCTACGGGTGGGTGATTCTATCGAAGCGTAATCCCAAAGACATCGAGTGGTCTCTTTGGAACCCAATCACCTCAAAGTTGATTTGGCTCCCTCGTATGATTCTGGAAGATGGTGGTCACATCAAATTCCTTTATTGTTTTTTGTCTTCCCCACCTGATGATCCGGGTTCTCTTCTCGTATTGATGAGCTCTATAAAACCACAAAGCATTCTTTTCGTTTTCTGTAACGATGAAAGAAGAAAGAGATTAGGACGATGGATGGAAGAGTCTTATTCTGAACAAACGAAGAACATGAGCCAATTCTCTCGTACAGGGGCTCCCCTATTATACCCAACTTGTTGCAATGGTAATATATATGCTTTGACTTATGCCCAAAAGCCACCTCTTCTCATGCAGGTCCAGATTACTGTGGTTGAGGAGGAACAAGTCGTGATAAATCTGCTGCCTTTGGTGAACTTACCCTGGCCGCATTGGAAAACGTATTGGGAGGACGATTTGTTCTTGAAAGCATCTTGTACCCGATTGTTCTGCATCAGGGTCGCTTCTTCATACACGGAGGATCGTAGACCCTGTCATGTGTATTTGTATGAATTGGACATGGGTAGCATGGTGTGGACCGAAATCAAAGATGAACTCAAAGATACTGTATTTTTTGTGAGTCTGGCAGTAGATTATGACAACGATGACTTGGTATATAGCATCCCTCCAATTGCCTCAGAATTAAGGGGTGGTTATATACACATTCTTGAAGATAGTGGAGACGAAATATATTCTTACAACATCAAAGATAAAACCATCTCCCTATCTTCCTCACGTTGTCTAGGTTTACCATATTGGAAAAGCCTCTCCATATGGACAATTCCTGGATTTAGGTATTAATTGTTATTTTAATATTAATTTCCTTTTTTAAATTCCTTAGAATCATCATTAATTTTGTACATGTAGGTTACCTGTAAAAGCCAAGTTGAAATTACGAGGAAATCGTGATCAGATGGTTCAGCTGGTGAGATCAACTACACCTACAACTACAAATGATGGTGATGAGGTTGAACAGATGAATGAAGCACCCTGCTGAGTGTCCCATTTGATGTTTTGGAATATATTATGAAGTTTTGTGTTGGTATTGGGTACCTCAACTTTCGTGCTACATGCAAGCTTTGTCGGTTAGCGGCACCCATGCATAAGTATTCATTAACTTCGCCATGGCTGGTGGTACTTGATAAATATAGAGGCATCATCACTTTTAAACACCCGACGTTTGGTGACAATAACTACATAAAAGCATCTCCAGAATTGTTTTATCATCACAGAATATTGTGTTCGAGGCACGGTTGGTTGCTGTTGTATATCGCTGATTGTCGTATAGCATTTTTTAACCCCTTCACAACTGATATACGCAAGCTGCCAGAACTTCCAGAACCATTATATGGTGCTGGTAACAGCTTTTGTTTTTCAGCACCGCCTACTTCCCCTGATTGTATGGTGGTTGCATTTTCAACACAACGTCGACCAAATGTTACCTTCCACCGTGTAGGTGGAGAGCCATCTTGGTATACAATTCCATTGGATTCTAGAAAACCGGATAAATTCAGTTTTCCAATTTGTTGTGGCGAAGATGTTTATTCCTTGTTTTGGAGTGGAGGACTTCAAGTTTTCAGAGGAGTCCAAGACCGTGACAATTTATCTCAGAAGACGGTTGTCAAGTGTGGCCCAGAAAGATCTATGTTTGCAAAGTATTACCAAGTGAAATGCGATCAACATCATTTGCTAGTGATTGTGGAAGATTTTGGAGAATCCGTGGAGGTATTCAAGCTGAACAATCGTACACGAGAATGGGAGGAAGTTGATGGTTTAGGAAGGCACATGATTTACATTTGTGATGCATCATGTGTGTGCATGGATGCAAAAACACCTGAAATGGAGAACAAGATCTACTTTCCGAGATTGCATTCTGAAAATGGAAATATAGTGTTTTACTCTCTCGAAACATCCAAGTTTCACACGTTTAATGGCAGAAACATGGAACGTAATCTCACCGGTTTATTTGGAACCAAACAGACTGTTTGCCTTCATGCCTGGATTGAACCAACTTGGACCTAGCTAGTTAGCTGCCATTATTTTTAATTAGATTTGTTTAATAACATATTATTATTATTAGAGTAAATTAATTACAAATGTAGATTATCACTAATAACTATTTTGTTTGTGTTTTGATTACGGCTTTTCTAGAATGGTGAGGTTTATTGATCTTTAATCTCTGGTTAATTTGTCTTATCGTTGAGATGGTGTTTTCAATCATGTTTAATGGCACCTTTAGTTGTTTGGTTTGTCAAAGTTCTATTTGGAGCTTTTGAGTGAAAGATGATAAAACAAATTTCTTGATTATGGGGTGCTACTTCTGATTTGCCATTGCCTTTGCAAAACATGTTTAAGATAGTAAGGGGTGCTAACCAAATGCTTATCCGGTAAATGTTTATGGGTATAATTCACCATCCTCCTTTACCTTGTCGGGCAACATTCTCGGATGTCAAAATGAATAGTTGGTAAACCTCTTTTACTTGGTAAGCACTGCGAGGTAAGACTTTTCTTCCTCAGTGGGTAAAATTCTCGGTTCTTATTATGCCTCTTACTAAGTATGATTTTAGGTTTCTTACCATGCATGTTCATGTGTTAAGGTAAATGACATCCGATTAGCTTTTACCGAATAACAATCTTGTAACAGCTACTAGCAATGGTGTACTACCATATCCGTTTACATTACTTTAATCCAATTATCGATATGTAATAACCCTCTACACCTCTATAATCCCAAGGAAAATACATATATATATATATAGAGTCATCTTATTTTGCAAACTCATTAATTTGTGCAAACTTTGGAAACTCATATAAAGCATTGATTAGAAGGATCAATGGACAAGATTAATTGCAAAATCCAAAATTATAACCACCAACTCCTATAATTAAGCATCACAAAAATAAAATAAATAAAATTACCAAAAATAAACAAGGAAATGGATTATGATTGGTGGAAAACATGGTTTCCAAAGTTGCACAAATTAATGAGTTTGCAAAATAAGATGACTATATATATATATATATATATATTGGGGTGGGTTCGAATGTGAACCACTTTTTGGTTGTGAACGTGAGGACAACCGAGAACGCGACACGTGGCGGATGACTAGGCGCCACGTCAAGTCCACGGCGGATGACTAGGCGCGATTCATGGGAGGGCATTGAATTAAAGAGGGGGACTACACTCAAAGCCACCACGTGTCGCGCTCTCGTTTGTCCTCACGTTCACAACCAAAAAGTGGTTTACATTTGAACTTTCCTCTCTCTCTCTCTCTCTCTCTCTATAATATATATATATATATATATATATATGAGGGAGGTTCATACAAGAACAACCCAATTTGCAAGAAAACAAAGGAACCACGGAAATCACATGTGACTTTGTGCTGCGATGGAAAAAGCATGTGTAGGCCACTCTCCGACAAGGCGAGTGGGTGAGCCGCGAGTGGGCATCCATGCACAAAATCACGTGTGATTTTGTTGGTTCCTTCATTCTTGCAATTTGGTGATTTTGTACTACGCTCGCCCACTCGCACCGACCCACGCGCCTTGTCGGCAAGTGTACCACACTCGCTTTTTCTTGTTTAGTACAAAATCACATGTGATTTACATGGTTCCTTTGTTCTTGCAAATTGGATTGTTCTTGTATGATCAGTATGAACCTCCCTCATATATATATATATATAGGGGTCGTATTCGTTACAAACCGGATAGTTTGTACAAACTATACAAACCAATCTCAACCATACATTTACATGATCAATGGTGTGGATTAATTATGTTCCTAAATTTTCTCTCTAACCAAATTTGAAAACTGCCTAAAAATTAGGAGATAAAACAAAATCAATGGAAATCAGGAAAATCAATGGTTAAGATTAGATTTGTAGAGTTTGTACAAACTACTTGGTTTGTATTTGATACTTCCCCTATAGGGGTGGGTTCAAATGTGAACCATTTTTTGGTTGTGAACGTGAGGACAACCGAGAGCGCGACACGTGGTGGATGACTAGGCGCCACGTCAGGTCCACGGCAGATGACTAGGCGCGATTCATGGGAGGGCATTGAATTAAAGGGGGGGACCACACTCAAAGCCGTCCTTACGTGTCGCGCTCTCGGCTATCCTCACGTTCACAACCAAAAAGTGGTTCACATTTGAACCCACCCCTATATATATATATATATATATATATATATATAGGGGTGGGTTCAATTGCAAACCACTTTTTCATTGTGAACGTGAGGACAAACGAGAGCGCGCCACGTGTCACTTTGAATTTTCGCAACTTAGTGTTATTCATACTGAATAACGCTTTATTCAGTCTGAATAAAGCGTTATTCAGTATGAATAACACTAAAATCGCCAAAAATCAGTGACACGCGCGACCTTCCCCCGCGACCTAGTGTTATTCAGTCTGAATAACACTGTTATTCAGAGTGAATAACACTAGGTCGCGGGTAAGGTCGCGCGTGTGTGAAAATTTGTTGCCACGTGTTGCGCTCTGGGTTGTCCTCACGTTCACAATGAAAAGGTGGTTTGCAATTGAACTTTCACCGGGGTGGGTTCAATTGCAAACCACTTTTTCATTGTGAACGTGAGGACAAACGAGAGCGCGCCACGTGTCACTCTGAATTTCGACGACTTAGTGTTATTCAGACTGAATAACGCTATATTCAGACTGAATATAGCGTTATTCAGTCTGAATAACACTAAGTCGCCGAAATTCAGAGTGACACGCGCGACTTGTAACCAAAAAGCCCGCGACCTAGTGTTATTCAGTCTGAATAACACTATTTTTCAGTGTTATTCAGACTGAATAACACTAGGTCGCGGGAAAAGTCGCGCGTCTCATAAAATTTGTTGCCACGTGTCGCGCTCTGGGTTGTCCTCACGTTCACAATGAAAAAGTGGTTTGTATTTGAACTTTCACCTATATATATATATATATATGAGGGAGGTTCATACAAGAACAACCCAATATGTAGGAACAAAGGAACCTTATTCTAGCCACACATTTAGTTAAAGAAATTGTATTATATTGAATGGCACCATAGTAATTAATGGGAAAAGTTGCTTACTTTCCACCAAGGGTTATTACTTTTAGGGGTAAAATTGTTAGAGTTGAAAAGTAATAATATATTATTCTAATGTATTATTAGTATTCTAATATATTAGTATTATTCTAATATATTATTCTAATGTATTTTTAATATATTATTTATAATATACTTCTAATATACTAGTATTATTCTAATATATTATTATTTGTACAAAATCATATATGATTTTACATTTGTACAAAATGATTTATGATTTTACATTTGTACAAAATCAAATATGATTTTACAACAACTTTTTTTCAAAATCAAATACGATTTTACAATAACATTTGTTCAAAATCACATATGATTTTACATTAACATTTGTATAAAATCATATATGATAGTGAAATCATATGTGATTTTGTTAACATACAAGGTGTTGTAATTTATCGTGATCTTATATTTATTTAAATAGTTTAAACAATTAAGCTCTAATTTAATTCATGAAAATTAGCGGGAGTTTGAATTTTCTAAAAATATTTGTGAGATCTTAATCTTATATTTATTAAACATATTCAATATTTAAAATGTGTGAATATCATTTGTACAAAATCATATATGTGGTCTATTTAGCTTACATGTGTAATATCCATATTACTTACACGTCTAATAACCAATTCAATATCACATATGATTTTTAAAATTAGGTACAAAATCATATGTGATTTTACAAGTGATTTTAAACTAAACAAAATTACATTTATTTTTTTTGTTCAGACCAAAATCATATGTGATCTATTTAGCTTGCACGTGTAATATCCATATTACTTACACGTTTAATATCCAAGTCAATATCACATATGATTTTTAAAAGTACGTACAAAATCATATGTGATTTTACAAGTGATTTTAAACTAAACAAAATCATACGATCTCAAGTTGTTTTATAAGTGATTTTAGACTAAACAAAATCACATTTATTCTTCTTGTTCAAAAGTGATTTTACATATTGCATTTTACAAGTGATTTTAAACTAGCAAAATTATGTGATCACAAGTGATTTTAAACCAAGTAAAACCATTAAATCAACAATTTGTTAAAATGTTTATGTTTAAAAAAGGGAAAATCAAATATATAAATAAATTTAGTAAGATATTTTATTTTGAAATATTTTAGAAATATAAAGCAAAAGAAAGGGAAAATCAAATTATGAATAGTATTCTTTCCAAAAAGTAAGTTTATACCCAAAATACCCTTAAACCAATTAAATATATATATATTGAATTAACTTTTGGTTTTCTAAATAGATTTGTGTGGTTGGTAATTGTTCCTTTATTCTTACAAAATGAATTTGTTCTTGTTTGAACCTACTTCATATATATATATATATATATATATATGTTCAAATGTGAACCAATTTTTGGTTGTGAACGTGAGGATAGCCGAGAGCGCGACACGTGGCGGATGACTAGGCGCCACGTCAAGTCCACGGCGGATGACTAGGCGCGATTCATGGGGAGGGCATTGAATTAAAGGGGGGGACCACACTCAAAGACGACGTGGCGCCTAGTCATCCGCCACGTGTCGCGCTCTCGGCTGTCCTCACGTTCACAACCAAAAAGTAGTTCACATATGAACTTTCCTCCCTCCCTCTATATATATATATATATATATATATATAACAGTCATTTCACACCCGTTTTCATAATTATCCCAAGTAGAAAGGATTAGACTAGCTACCTACTTAAACTGAAACTATATACTATTAGAGACTCGTAGTCATCCTTGCTTATTTTATTGGGTTAAATTTGTAATAATCAAAATAGTATTAATATAAATATCTCTTACCGTATTATTGTACAATCATTTGTAACCAATAAGCACGACAATTATCATAATTCCATGTCAATAGTGTTGTGGCGGATTGGTTAACGCTCGGGGTTCATAGCACCCTATCAGAGTAACAAAGTTCGAGTCTTCCCATGCGCATGTCTGTGGACATTTAAGTGGGGTCATGTTTAGCCCCAAAATTGTCAGGGATTAGTCGGGTTTTGGGCCGAACACCCTTCTAAAAAAAGTTATCATAATTCCCTTCATAGAATAGAAAAGGTCAAATGTGAAATGTGAAATACTCAAATACAAAAAAGAAAAGTCAATGTGCCAGTTTGTTAATTAGTCTTATTAGAACATTTTTCTACATGTGATAACATTAATTTACGACAAACTGAGAACCTTCTATAGCCAAAGATACATTAAAAATGGGATCCAACACTACCACGGTGAATGTTGAGCAATGTCCCACATCGGACACAAAGTGAACTTGTAATGTGCTTATAAAGGTCTTGGGCTACTCCACTCATAGCCAATTGGTTTTGAGTTGGAACCCCACACACTTACATGGTATCAGAGCAAGGTTCACCCGTGATTGGTCAAAAAGCCGCACGGACTCCACGTAACCCACAATATCCACGTGTTAGGCTAAAAAGAACGCCACACGTGAGGGGGCGTTAAGGGTCTTGGGCTACTCCACTCATAGCCAATTGGTTTTGAGTTGGAACCCCACACACTTACATGGTAACAGAGCAAGGTTCACCCGTGATTGGTCAAAAAGCCGCACGGACTCCACGTAACCCAAAGTATCCACGTGTTAGGCTGAAAAGAACGCCACACGTGAGGGGGCGTGTTGAGCAATGTCCCACATCGGACACGAAGTGAACTTGTAATGTGATTATAAGGGTCTTGGGTTACTCCACTCATAGCCAATTGATTTTGAGTTGGAACCCCACACACTTACATGGTAACAGAGCAAGGTTCACCCGTGATTGGTCAAAAAGCCTCACGGACTCCACGTAACCCAAAGCAGGGGCGGATTTATGTAGAGGGTTTGGGGGTCAGCTGACCCCCATAAAATTCATATGAGAATTATATTTAATAATATCAATCTAATATTTTATAAACATGTAGTGTAGATTGACAACCAAAAATATGTGGGCTGACCCCTCAAGTTTAACATAATCCAATCACAACCCTTGTTCTATGAAACTTTATAATAAAACATTTTTTTTAATTTCTTGGCCTAAAAACAATTATTGTTATGCTATCTTATATATACTATAATTTTTTATTTATAGCATATTGAAAACTATTTTAATAAAAGGTCTTAATAAAATCGTTTACTTAATATAATAATGCTTACCTGACAAGTGCTTACCAGGTGAATTTACTTTAAGGGATGAACATGATAAGTACTAGAATCTTACCTGGTAAGAGCGTTGACATGAACCGAAAGTCTTATCTTGTAAGTGAGATGGACAACTCTTACACGTTAAGAAAGCTTATCAAGTAAATTGTTTCATATGATATCGTTTTGAGAGACTAAAATATTGTCCGATATGGTAGATGATAATGTTCAATTTACCGATAAACGCTTGCCGGGTAAATGTTTAAGTAAACGACCCCTAAATATATGGCAAATCATGGCTTATTACTTTGTTTTCAATATGATATTTGAGTTCTTTATTATCTTTTAAATGTCTTATCTGTTAGTTCTAAATATATATAATATTATATATGATATAAAAATTTGTCGTCATAAGTCATGTTTAAAAAACGTCAAGGCCTCTCCGTCACGCCTCATGCAATTTAGAACTTCAGTAATTGTGTTAAATTTTTGTTAAATGTTAGTGTTAGATCTTGTTTTGAAGACGTTTAGGGTGAAACGTTGTTGTTTTGTCAATTAGATAAAAAATGATAAGATGTTTTAATTCAGTAGATGAAATAAAAAGATTTTTTAAGAGTAACATGACGATATTAGAAACAATAATGATGGTAACAATTCTCGTAATATTATGTTAGTTAAATTTCGACCCCCATTATTAAAATTTCTGAATCCGCCTCTGACCCAAAGTATCCACGTGTTAGGCTGAAAAGAACGCCACACGTGAGGGGGCGTGTTGAGCAATGTCCCACATCGGACACAAAGTGAACTTGTAATGTGATTATAAGGGTCTTGGGTTACTCCACTCATAGCCAATTGATTTTGAGTTGGAACCCCCCACACTTACAATGAACATATAAGTGTTTGTAAAATTATGTAAAGTTGGAAAATCACTCGAGATTAATGGGGGATTCAATAAATGTTGATAAGATAAAGTTTAAGAAAGCTCATAAGTCATGCAATGACGTCCTATCCATTTTGGACCTTTAACATTTTCATTTTACCTATACGTTTGAGATTAAAATAAACATCCTTTAACATTTTCATTTTCATTTTGCAAATCAAAATGGGACTCATGAAGAGAAAGATGAAAATAAGATGCACGATCGAAACCTTAGCTTCAATAAAAATTGAAATTTACAAAAAGACGTAAATCTATAAAATTGTAAGATGTTAATGTTTGCCTTAACTTTTATCTATCGGGCAAAGTAGGGATGCCTTCGCGACAAATTATTGATGGAAACGAATGCTCATTGAAATGGTCAATATTGTTAATCAAGATGTTCCAAACAAATGCAAATCAAGATGTTAATGTCCGTAAAAAAAATAACGAATGCTCAATGAAATGGTCAATATTGTAAAGGTATTATTAAAATATGATTAGACAATAAATTAAAGATTGTTACTATGTTACAATGCTCAACTGAAAACATCGAAAATGGTAAATAGCATAAACCAAATTTACTAGTGTATCAATCAAGTAGTCACAAAAAATGATTTTGTCTGGCCTTGTATTTGAAAAAATAGAGAATATGGTAACTATAGTTTTAGTAATCGGAAAAAAGTTATAGTAATCATATATTTTAAAGTTTGGGTTCTGATAAAACCAAACTGTTTCCCTGAGACCGATAAGACCAACACTTAAAAATGAAACTTCACATCAAAACACTGTAAAGGTTAAATAAACCAAGGTAGCAAAAGTGTAAAAGAAAGTGTTTAATATTGATATGTGTAAGAAGAAAAACTTAATAGAGATGCATTTAGCATTTTTCCAATATTGACAAAAATAAAAGTTATAAAAATAAAATATAGACCGCTATTACAAAAACATTGCCTTCTTAAAAAAGATTTGTTCGATCTTTAAAATTTCAGTGTTTTTAATTATTTCCATAACTAATATTGTCAAATTCATATTTTGAATGATGGTAAAACACAAATGTAAAATAAAAAAATATCACATATCAGTCATATACTTTAAACTACCAATTTCTCAAAAAAATAATTATAAATCTGCAAGTGTATGTCATATGTTTCAAACTATTGTTACATCAAGAAACCCCAAAGTGACATGCTGGTTGAGGCTTGTGGTGGAAGTGACTTGTTAACCTTTCTATTTCAGGTTCGAATCCAGACGCTTTCAAATTATGGCCACTGGGAATTAACTCAGGGCAGCATGCTTAGCTGTCAGTGAATCTTGCCTAAATTAGTCGTGGAAAAGCCTCGAATACCCATTCAAAAAAATCCAAAGTTTATAATTTCTTGTGTTTATAACTCCTTGCTCCTAGTTTCTTCTTATTTCGTTTCGGTTTTGGTTTGTAGTTCCTTCTCTATGGATTTCGTTTCGTTTTTCTTTGACGGTAATACAAATTTGGTCGTTCTTTGATAGTTAATATAATCGTGTCGTTGTCGACTTGTCGTTCAAAAAAAACCAACCAACACATTAATACTAAACTCATGTTGTTTTAGTATTTCACAAATATAACTATTGGGCCAAAAATAGGGCCTGACAAAATTGGGCTATGACTTTACAATTTTGATAAATTATAGGTTTAATATTTGGGCCCATTTACGGATGGCGGCGCATTGAGATGATGACAGCTGTCTTGCCGACAGCAACATGACAAGTTGCTGCAACGAATAGAATTTCGACACGTAATAATATATTTGTATTTAAATTCAAAAAGTAAATTATATGAAAAGTTGACGGTGGCCTGTTCCTCTGTACTCCACCCTAGTTGCTGGTCAGTGGTCCCTAAACCCATTTTATAAATGCGATTTAAAACCAAACCTTTTTAAATGAAATATTCACTTTAATAAGTACTTTAATACTTTACACTTACTTTCTAGTTAAAATTCATTGATTTTAAAGTCACGTTCCATCGTGAAAAAATAATTGAATTGACTATAAATAACAAAGTTAAAATTGAATATTATTGCTATAACCTAATACCAATATAATACAAACCGGATTATCTTTTATCCGAACCAGTTTTTAAACCGGATAATCTAATCGGATTTGGGTTTTTTAAGGGACCGTTTTGTTTTATCGGATCGGATTAAAAAACCGATGTTTATCAGGAAAAAAAAATCCGCTTACTATAAGTAAACAGCTTTATATTTCTTCCTTACAAATTTATAAATCGTAAGATAATTATTGTGACTTGCAAAAACTTTCATAATTTGGTTATTTCTTGTAACGGTTGTTATAAAATTCTGTTAATTAAAGATTATTTTAGTTATTTTATTTTTTTTAAAGTCTTTTACCTAAGTTTTAGCTGACTGGAGTTTTCTCAAACCGGTTTCGAAAAAATTGAATTTTTTCAATCCATAACTGGTTTGATCAGACACACTTTTAACCCCACCAAATTGGATTAAATCAGATCTGAATTTTTGAAAAGCCGGCTTGAGTCAGAACAAAAATCGGATCAGATTAAAATCCCGATGTTATGCACATCTACTTGTGTGTAGACAAATTTGCTCCAACTTTTTACTATTGACCATTGATAACTCCAGATCTAATAATAATCTTTTGCCGTAAAAAGTAAATAAATAAATAACAATAACTCAAGATCTAATGTGCATTAGACTATTGGTAATCAATTTCTAACCTAAGCCAAGCATTTAAACCTTAACCGGTTTATCTATCTTATCAACCCTCACATATTTATTCATTTTAGATTAGACTTAAACATTTTAAATTTATTAATTTTAAATCAAACATTTATTTTAATACGTATATAAATAATAAGTATTGGTATATAATCTCTTTGATGTTAAAATAAAATAAAATCAATACCTTAACATGTAAAAAATGATAAATCTTGATGTGATACATGTAACAAAAATAATTAAATATTTTAAAAAATATGTTTAACAATGGGTCTACTTCACGAAAGTGTATCCAATTTGTCACGAAAAGTTATTGTATGTATTGGATTTTCATTTTTACCATTTGACATATCAAAACCTACCATTTAATGTATTTCGTGGCAAGTTGGATATACTTTTGTGACAAGTTTGATACATTAAATGATAGGTTTTAATAAAGTTGGATACATACAATGATCATTTCTTAAACTTTAATATGTCAAATGGTAAAAATGGAAGTACAGTATATACAATAACTTTTCGTGACAAGTTAGATACATTTTTATGAAATAAACTCTTTAACAATATATAAAAAAGAGATATATTGAGACGAACCATGAATAAAATGGACATTTAAAAGCTTGAATTCAACAGAGTGTGTATGGCAGACGCACGTTGTTTACAATGGGGGTGAGCCACAATTCATGGTTTGACAGAGTTGACTTTTTTTTATAAGTTAAATCGTGGAAGAAGTGGATGTAGATGTGATGCGGTTTACCTTTTGATTGGACTACACACAAATAATACCAATGGTATATATATCTTTCTTTCCAATATCCAATTTATATAAAAAAATGTTTATAAAAATAACTCTTATTTTAGTTTAGGAGACTCTCGAAGTTAACCAAAAAAAGGGGAACATTTTCTCAAATTTGACAGGAAAAAAACCTTGAAATCAACCAAGAAAATTTTAAAAATCTCTCAAGGTGTAATAGGCTAAGAACATATCGGATGACTTTGCAGACCTTTAATCTACCTTAAAGGGGGCCCCACTAGGAATATTTTTTGGATTCGCCGTTGGTGCTGGCGATTAACGGTAGTGGTCATTGGCCGAAGGTGGTTGTAGAAGTGGTGAAAGCGGTTGTTGTAGTGGAAGAGAAGGTGGAGGTGGGCAACGGTGGCCATAGGTGTTAGGTGGTAGCGGCAATCGCGACTAGCCGTGTTAACCACTAAATAAATGTCATATTAAAGTTATATATCAAACGATTGTTAATAAATAATACTTTAGTTTATGTCTCATTTTTGTCTGATGTTGTTCACCCTTTTTTGGTGGAATAAGAAAAAAAAAATTGTCCCACGTTGACCTACCTTGTTTTTAGTTTCTATCCCGTGTGACCTTGTCCCATGTCATACCCATCGTGGGATAGTGAGTTTTTGTTATGTCTCATGTTGTGTCAAAGATGAGTAAGAAAGTTTTGTCCTGTCTCATTATCAAACGCAACTTAAGAGTTTCTCTAAAATAAAACTTTGACTTTCTTTATTACCTTATCAATTTTAAAGATACTTTTAAAAAATTAATTGAAGCATAAAATTGATTCAAAATTTTTAATTTTCTTATTTTAAAGAATTTATTAAATATGCTATTAAAAGTTGTATATCACGATACTATCGTGAAAACCACTTATTTAACCATTTAAACTTTTGCAAGATCTATTTTATGTAATTAAAATAAAAACTTTTAAACACCAATACAAACTCAAAAAATAAATTAAATGGTGGCTACTTAGCATAAGATTTTGCTTCCAATTTATAACTAGTTGGTGCTTCCAAATTATAACCACTTGGTTAAATTGATTTCACGACCAAGTCTATCCGTAGTAATTCTATCTTATGAAGTGGAAAATTTTATTCATTATTTTATTTTCAGAAATACCATTGTTATTTAGTTACTTAAAAAGGTTTTAATCTATATCTATATTATATATTAAAAGAATGTTTTTGCTGATGTCATCAAAATGAAATTGAGTGATTTTATTGGTTAATTAAACAAATTATATCAAATGATGATGTCATAATCAATTTCCATTTTTTTCTCCAAAATTTACATACCTAAAATTTCTCATTAATTTATTAGTTTCCCTTTTATAATTTACATTTTGTATCCTTATAATTATTTGATTAAATTACTTATTACCCCTTAGTTTTTCAATTTTCACTTTACATTATTATCATATTAAGGTAAATAATGTATATGAATTAAAACCATTTAAGTTTTTTGTTTTTCTTTTTTATAAATTACACCCTTATAATCGTCTCGACCATACCTTCAAAATGAGTATAATATTGAATATTTTTTTAATTTATTTATATTAATAAATATTAAGAATAGATATAAATTAAGTTGTTTACATTTTATTACAATTCTATCGTTGATATTCTTGAAATTTAAAGATTCCTATTTTTAATCTAAATTTTTTATAGATTATTTATAAATAATAAAAGTTTATTTTATTTAAAACTCTATTGTTGATGTTCTTGAAATTTAAAGATTTCATCCTTTTAATCTTACTAATTCTATAGATCATTTATAAATAATAATTTTTTTTAAAACCCTACAAATCAAAAACATATATAATTTATTTCATAACCCCTCCCATTTTAGAATCATTCACGAAATCCAAATATTTCAACAAAAGAATTTCAAATATTTTAACAACTATTAGATGACTAAAATATTTAATAATAAAGTAAGAGTAATTTTTTTTTTCATTTAAATCGTTGATTAATTATAATTATTTTAATAAATAATAATTCTCTACTTACTCAATTTCAAAGAAAGCTTTGAATAAAAATGAAAGAAAAGTAATTTAAATGTTATATATACAATTTCCTAAATGGTTATGATTAAACTAAATCATTAATGTTTCTTTTATCAATTAACTAAGTCATATTTATATTGTTAATTGGATATTACGTTTGGTTTGTGGTGAATTATTTGTGTACTTTATAATGTAAATGTTAATTCTTATTAGAAACTAAAACAATATGTTTAAATCGTCCGTGTATTACACGGGCCATTAACTAGTTATGTATTATTTAAATCATGTTATTTTGTTGTAACATTTATTTTTGATTGATGAAATACTACAATTGTAAATATATTTTTAGTACGTGTTAAAAATTTAGAAATATAAAATATATATACAAATATAGAAATATACGTATTATGATACACAACAAATTGGATAAAAAAAATGAATTGATGATTGCACGTTAAAGAAGGAATGATTTGATAAAAAAAACTTATTTAATTTGATGTAATTTTTATCTCACTCTTACTTTTAAGAGTATAATCAATAGTCAGTAGGGGTGTAAACGAGTTGATCCAATCCTAAAGTTAACCAAGCTCGAGTTCAACTCATTTAAGTCCACAAAGCACAAGCTTGAGCTCGCCTTTTTTCAGTCAATCTCGTTTCAAGACTTATGTATCAAACTCAAGCTTGACTCGTTAAGGATTTAGCAGACTCAGAGTTGACTCGTTTGTCAAACGAGCCTAAACTAGTGTAATGACCCAAAATCCAAACATGTAATAAAATATAAATAAATCACAAAAAAGTCCCAATAGAAAAATGATTGTAACCAGTGTTCCAGAATTTTGGCAGTGTAAACAACCTTCCACAACCCAGAACTAACTATATAAAAAGTTACTATGTGTATAAACTAAAATGTTTCACACACATCGCCTCCATCTCTAAGTTTCATACCTTCTCTTTACCCTTACTTGAAACACCACTAATGCAGTCCGATGAATTCTCTGAAAGGGCAGCTAATTACAAAATGTACGTAAAACCTTATTTAATCCTCCATAGGCCCAATAACAATCTCTCATGACAAACAAAGATATTTGCACAATGTTTATAGACCACATACATGTCCAACAACGACCACGATTGGGGCCTAAACCAACTCGCCTCTCATCTTCCGGGCCCAAGCAAACTCCCTATTCCCCTTGCATGTAGGAAACAAATTCCACACACACAGGTTTAATGATTCACCTCCCAAGGCATCGTCAGATTCCAAGATACAATAATCCTACCGTGCAACCCGACTCCATAGATGCATATAACGCGTGCTAGGAAAAAAACATTGACCCATATATCTTCGCAAAACTTTTCGTATCATGTGATAAACGTTTCCCATATAAATAAGCATCTGTGCGTTACAAACCATGATCGGTAATAATCAAAAGCATTTAACATTTTCTTTCACAAATCGACCAAACGAACATGGGTGGTAAGTCACTCGAATAGCTCATTCAAAGTATAAAGAATCCACATATCCCTCATCCGGAGATACACCCGGGTATCTCGTCCGGAGATACACCCGGGTATCTCGTCCGGAGATACACCCGGGTATCTCGTCCGAAGATACATTCACGTATCCCCGCTCGAAGATACAATCCGGATACTTAAATTCTAGACACTCACATCCAAAACCCTTATCCAAATGCCTACAATTTGGAAACACTTATCCGAATGCTCACATCCAGACACACTTATCCGAACACGGTGATGTTTGAACAATCGAAGAAAAACCCAAAACCTCAAATGATTAGGACTGTGATTTGTCCCATACTTAATTAGATACTCATTTGGGTTCACATTTTAATCCTTAACTATCTTACGAAATCCTCCATTCATTGAACCACTTTAACCATTCAAACCTTTAATATCGGTGAAGAAGGTGAACACACAGACAAATATGCGGATTTATTCCAAGATTGCGTACCCAAAATGAGAGGAATAAGATTAATACCAATCAATGTGTAAGTGAAGAGCGTAGAACTCACTTAATTTGGTTTGTTCCCGTTTTATACCTTGCATACACTGCTAGAAAAAAGTTATTACCGATAGCCGAAATAGTCAGAAAACAGTCGGAAATCAGCTTTACCGACCGTTTTTCGACGAAATGAGTCTCGGTAAAAGTGCCGACGGTTTTTTCGACGACTTTTACCAACTGCTATCCTACTGTTTCATTTACCAACGGCTTTCTGACGACTTTTACCGACTGTCTCATTTACCGACGGCTTTTTGACGGGTTACCAACGATTTTCCGGCGACTTATTAAATAAATTGAAAATAAATTAAAAATGAACAGTCGGAAAACCATCGGAAATAATTTCCAACTGCTTTTAGCAGTCAGTAATACACAACTTTTTAGTAGTGATAATATAATACCCGGTTAATTATATAAGGGGGTATTTTTATGCGTGTAGGTTTATTAAGGAAAGAAAGGAAATTTTTTTTTTTTCTTTTTATGCTACTAATAATTTTGGAAGTCAACAAGTGGTGGTATTGAGGTGTGTGGTGTCGTGAGTTATGGCAGAAATTTAGAGGGATTAGAGTTGAATTTATGACCAAACTTTAAGGGTTAATTTGACAAAACCCATTTAGAAGTTGGTAGTTGTAAACGTGGGATATTGGAGCATGGGATTAATTAGGATTATTCCAGTAATTAAACCCTAACCTTACTTATCTAATCGCCAGAGAAAGAGAGAGATCAAGTGGAGAAATCGATCGAGAGAATAAGAGAAAGATCAGTGGCGTAGGCAATTGAAGTTCCGTTGAATCATCGTCGCTTTGAGGTAATCTCTTTTCTGTTTTGAAAGTGCATTCGGGTCATGAGATTTTGAACGATTAGGAGTTGTTTCGGTGGCTCGAAAGCCGCCGGATCATCCCGTGTATCGGCAGCAGCGGAGTGTGGCTCGAACCACCGTTAGAAATCCAAAATTCTGCTAGTTTGCTTCTCGAATTTAGTTGTAAGTTTTACCGAGCAGCCATGGATTTAGTTACCGTTAATTTTTCTGATAAGAGATGCTTTAATTGCCGGAAAAAACGGCCAAGCGACTCGACTTCCTTGTTGAGTTTGCTGCTGCGTTTTGGTGCTTGCTGGACTGTTGTTAGGCATGTAAAAGAGGCTGCCCAAGCAGAACTTAAGTGGTCCTTATGATTTACGTAGAGTTGTGTATGTATGAATATTCACATATGCATGGTTTTGTTTTACTTCCTAGTTGGAAAAATATAGCTACTGTTTTCATCTAGAATTTTTAATAGATCATCCATTTAATTTTGAGGTGTTTCCATTTTAGTATTTATGATGTATAGGTTCAAGTAAGTATTAGTTTGGTTTTAATTAGTTCTAGTTTTATAATAGTCTCTAGCTTATTATGAAATTGTTGGGTATTTATAGGTCGGGATTAAAGGAGTAGGTACTCGGCGGTTGATAAGGTGGTGAAGTATAAGGTACGGATATCTTGATTCATTTCGCTTATATGCTTCGTTTATACATGGATATATATGAAAACATAAGATTTCGTTTAACTCCGGTTAAGTAATGCTTGGTTATTCAATCGTCCTTAGCGTTTGTTCTTTTCGCTCATGGTTGGTTTACATCGTTTACTTATGATTATGTGCATTTAAACTCTCTTTTAACTTGGTTCGAAATACTTGCAACCAACCGATTCGTTCCTTATCGCGTCATTGTTCTAATTTTGATTGTTCGATATCATACGTTTTGTAAAATCATATTGCTTTAGAAATGTATATTTTTAACGTTCGATACCAATAAAGATTTCGCATTTTCTAAAAGAGTATATTTTCTCTTTCGGTATCACCTAGCATGAATTCTTTCTCTCAAGACTATAATTTTGGTACTTGTGATTTAAATTGTGAACTGTTTGAACTGAGTTCTAAAATTGTTAAGGTTACTTACATTACCCGTGGTTGGCCTTTTGTTTGATATGTTTTGGGCCTATTTGTGATTATTATGTCGCATTGTGGTGACATTTTGACTCCGGATAAGTCGAGCTACCAACCACCTATGGGGGTACCATAGGCACGTCATTGTGGCACCGATGGCGTGACACTAACCGTGGCGGTGTGATCAGTCCACGGCGTCTCCTTTTGTGCTCATGTGGGAGCTATTTGTGTGTGACCGGTATATGATTTTAGGAGGCGTATGGGTCGACCCTAGGTTATATGTGTTATATGGTGAATGATGGTGTAG